>UELW01000223.1:3378990-3756490 GCA_900490495.1 Danionella dracula
ATAGAGCATAATTCCTCAGATCAATATGCAATTATATTCTTCTCTCTGGCTGCTCGAGCGGGGATGGAGACAGTCACAAAGGCTTTTCGGTGGACAGGAATGAGTGGGTTTAAAGGGACATTTCACCCCAAAATGTAAACAATAATGTATGCTTTTAAATGGAGCTGGGAGTGCAGTACATATATAAAGCATGACATAGGCATGATGTAAAAATCAGTTGTGATGCAGGTTTTTTTCTTTGTGATGTGAAGTGCAGAGTTTATGGAGTGTCTGGTGAAGGTCAGGGAGTTTGGAGGACGTGTGGCTGATTTCCATGCGCTCTTCTCAGGCGAGGCGGTTGGGGTGATGAGAGCTATTGTCTGGAGATCTCCTCTTTAAGGAAAGTGCTGAGGGTCGTTTACAGCCGCTCAAGTGACCTCTTAACTTTGGTCTGCTCTTCATCGACTTCTTCTTCTAACTGCTGCAGTTTGGGTTCAGATGGAGAATAAAATGTGATTGTCTGGCATGGTTCAGCTCACTGTTGTTACTTTAGCATACTGTTATATGTTTATTTTATTTTAATTAATTAATTAATTTGTATTGTATTTGTTTGCGGCTTCCTTGTTTTAAAGTTTTTGTTTTGGTTGTGTAAGAATTATATGATATGAATTATATGATTATCTTTTGACGGTTTCATTAGATATTTTTGTCTATAGGTATTTGAGGTAACGTTTGTTTAAAGTTTTTATTTATTTAGCTTTTCATTTTTACATTTTAGATACATATTATTTAGAATAATTCCTTGTTTATTTGTATATTATTATAGACAAACTCGTGTCTTTATTTGTTAAATATCTTCATTTTTATCTGATCTCAATTAGTTTAATTTGAATTGAATTAAGTAAGATTCGTTTTATTTTATATAGTTTTTTTCAAGATGTGTTTTGCTTGCATTTTTACTTATTATTATTTTAATTATTTTTTTTTCATTTGTTTATTTATATTTTATATTTTGTTATTATTTATTAAAATGTCTTCTATTTTAAATTGTCGATGACTTTAGTTTCTTTTTGTTTAACTGTTGAAAATTATTTAACTGTTGACAAATTGATCCAATTACTTTCCAAAAAGTGATTTGCCATTTTCTTTATCACAGAATTTTATGTTAAAACTATTTCTCTTCCAAATAATTAATTTATTTCTATTTATTGTATTGTTTGAGTCTTATAATTAGTTTTTGTTCATAGTGTTTATAAGGTTTTTCTTTAGTTTTATTGACATTTATGTCATTAAGGAATGTAATAATTTATTTCCTTTTTTGCAAACTTTTTTTTTCTTATTTAATTTTTTTAATGTGTTCATCTTTTTGATAATTAACAAAAATCTTACTCTTTAGTCTTTGCTTTGTTCATTTGAAGAAAAAAAAGATTATAATTATATATAAATTCGATTTGTGCATGCTTCCAGTGTGCGCCTCAGGGTGTGAGAGCGCCCTCTGCTGTGCACTGCTGTTGCTCCCTCTGCCTCAGATTATTCATGTTCCTGTAGTGACCCGTGGACCTTCGGGGGATTGGGGGAGAGAGGCCACTCTGTGTCCTCCAGCTGGATCGGTTCCTCCGGGGGAGACCGAGGGCTCAGTGCTCAAAGCATCACCCGAGGCGAGAAGTGTGTTTACCCAGCTTGGCTCTCTGAAGGACAGAGACCTCTGGTTTGAGTACCGTACCCTCTCGAGCAAGCTCACCTGGGGCTCCACGTCCTCCACGCTCTCCCCAAACATTGTGCTGCTGGTCCTTGAGAATCCTTAATGGCCGTTCAGCGCTTTATTACATCATTAATAGCACTTAATTCAGAAACATTACTCCAACGCCTGCCTAGGCTTGGAAAATTAAGTACAGAACGCTTTGTTATAAAATTCTCTATAATGAGCTCTGGTGGGACAAGGTCTGTTAAGTTGGAAATCACCCCAGGCCATTTTTTAGCAGAGCCTGAGCTGACTTTAAAGTTGGAAAGTTAGAGAGAATACCCCGAGGGCGCTGTTCTCCGGTGCTTTGCCTCTCGATGCATGTGGTGATGTTAGTCCTGCTATAAACAGAGGCTTTGTAAAGATGAATATGCAGACAAGAGGCGCTTCAAGGCTTTGATTTGCATCTGTGTATTTACAGTACCAAGGGTTTAGTGTTACTGGGGTGGATGTATTCAACAGTTTAGCATATCTGTTTAACCGGTCACGCCATCCCTCATTTCCAAAATCCTTTTGAAAAGGAGAGGAGTCAACAGCATAATGGTTTTCATGTCATTGACTCATTTAAAGCATCACAGATCTCTATAGTGCTGCATGGAGGTGTGGTGCCTGGCACAGTCGCCTTTTAAAAGATTTCTGTTTCCAGTCAAGCTGTGGGTTGTCTTCTCTTTTAGGATTAAGATTAAATTGTTTAAATATAAATAGTCCTTTATCCCTCAGGTTTTTGAGTCCACTGATAGAAATGATTATTTAAATATTTTTTTTGTTGTTATTTATTTTGCATGTGTGTCTGTATTTAAAAAGATTTGTTTTTATTGTTAATGCTTGCCCGTTTGTTCCCTATGCAGCCATTGGGTCCCAGCGGAGGCGGAGCCCCAATACGGTTGCTGCAGAGATCTTCGAGCCTCACCTCGGCAGCCACATCCTGCAGGTTAGATGAGTTCTGATTCTTTCTGGTTATTTTCAAAAGCAGCGGGTGCTTATTTTTTGAGCCCTCTTGTTCCGAGGGTTGGTAAAGTTTTCATCTCATAATCGAAAACAACTATTGCACACAGGTTTTTTTAACCAGGCATGAAAAAACAATCTTCTCCTTAAATAGCTTATTTCAAACATCTCATTGGCGAACTAGCTTTACTAACGCCAAACAGTATTTGAAAAAAGTGTGCCTTGTTGAATAAAGTAACAAAAAAGTTATAGCATTTTGAAAAATATTCTTTATATGGAAATTTTAACATGATCTAGTAGCAATCCTGTAAGTCCTCTGATCATGCCAAGATAAGTTTAGTAATAATATTTAAAATAATTTTGGGGACATAAGTTGTTTTAACGGTTTTAAGATGGATTTTCAAATATTCTATACAATGTTGCCTATAAGTCCATTACAATCGTTTTCTCTTAAAACCTACAGAAGTAGACAACAATGTTTATTCGAGAGGTTTTTGCACAAATATCGCAACAAAATATTCTCATCAATATTCACAGATACTGTAAAGAAATAAAATATATTTAAGTTCAAGAAAAGCCATTTTTTCCCTTCCTGATACAAGGACCTGAGCTGCCTGATTAAATTCTATGATTTAACTTTACAGATTTATTATAAACATGCGGTAACAGTTAATACATAACTCGATTTTTGTGAGTTTTCTGCTTATTTCGATCATTTAATTCACATTTTTTGGCCAATGCTTGTACAAACCATGCATCTGTCTATCAGTAGAGGAGAACGGGGATGAACAGTTCCTTTAGATGTTCGTTTAGAAAACAGCTCTGAATTCTGATTACTAATTTTTCCAAAATGACTTGATGCATTTAAATGAATCATTTATTCACACATTTTCCGTCCAAACAATTTCCAAAGGTAGATTTTTCTTAATTAGTGTCCTTTAGGGCAAATGTTGGATGTGATTAATTGTGATTAAATAACGAATTTAAATAATACAATTAATCACAATTAAATATGTTAATCATTTAACAACCATAATTAATCATTTCAATCAGAGATTTCACTAAAATAAGTGTTGCTGGAAAAACTGGCATATTCTTTCAAAAGAAACTGAATGTTTGGTTGTGTTTGACATGGGGCTTTGAGTTGAAAGCCAAACAGCCAAATCCAGTTTCTCGCAGACGTTCCACAGTGACCTGAAAGAATGGAATCCATCACGGATGCGCTAATGTGTGTGTTTAGAGATTACAGGTGTGTTTTCTCCAGATATATGCGTTGGCTCTGAGCTGTTTAGCATGTGAGCAAATGAAGGATGGTGCTTCATTCCTCACTCTTTGTTAAGCTCAATGAGACGATTTTCAGCGCAAAGTTTATTTTCGATGTGTTTCAAAGACACTGAATCAAAAGCATTCCAGTCACCTTAAAAAAATGTCTAGAAATGTTTGAAGAGCGGTTGACTGGGTCCCAGGACTCCCAGCGCCATTCCCTTACGACAGGTTAAGTGTGTGACAGCAAAGCGGAAATGTATAATTAACAGCAAAAGCCGTCAGGAAGTCTGTCGAGGGCTGGCCTTTTCAAGGAAGGACTTGTTCCTGGCAAATTGTGGCCATTAATCTTCAGCTTAATTGATTGTGAAAAGTTTTGGGATGACATTTTAAAAAAAGCATGCTCTGCTGGTGATTGATCTGAAGAAAATGAACTAATAATGGATGCAAGGCAGTCATTAGATGGGGAGCACTGAGGCTAATTTCAGAAGACTTTAAGCAAGCTTGAGAACATGAGAGGGCGAGGAGCCGCTAAACTGAGTTTGGACAATTTGCACATGCTACATACATGTGCATTTAGATAAAAGTTGATTCATTTTTTTTTCAAAGCTGCTGCGAAGTTAGAACAAGTGATGACTGTGGTTCCATTTTAGAAATCTAAGCACCTCAACAATAACTAAAAACATTAAAACAAATCTTTAGTTTTTGCAGGAGTACTAGTTTGTCACTGGTTGAGGCATGGCAGCAGGAAACGAGCTGGGGTAGTGACTTCAGGAGCATGTGAAATGACTCAGAGGGTCATTGCATGCCTTCAGAGAGCCTGTAGTTGGTCATTGGACATCAGAATCAGAATCGGAAGGATCTTTATTGCTAACTATGCTTGTGCACATCACAAGGAATTTGTTGTGGTACAGGGGTACTCTCCAGTGTTACCATAAAACAACGCAATAAAGTTGCACAGTAACACAGTTACCGTAACCCCCAGTAACAGGTAACACAGGTACCGTTTACACAGTAACTCAGTTGCACAGTAACACAGGTTTTAAAAGTAAATTGCTCAAGTTAAAAGTAAATATAATGTGAATCTTCTTCTGGGACCTGCCTCAAATGGTCAGTTGAGGAATTGCACATGTTTCCTTTTTTGCATCCAAAGGGAAAGCATGAATTTACAATACTTTTTGATTGTGTAAATAATCACTCTTCTCATCCAATCTTTGAGTGGGTTTGAAGTTACAGTTCATTACACTTACATACCAAAGTTTGAAAACATTTTTAGAAGCTTACATAGTTCATGCGACAATGTAAGAGTGAAAACCAATTGCTTTAAGCCTCTTCTTCCAGTTGTAACTCTTTTAGCCAGAGGGCCTTCAGGTCTGTTGGGGACACCAGGGACAGTTCAGGCACTGGAGGCATCAGAAATGAGTGTTTTGTCCACTCATACAGCGCATTGTCGTTTGTATGACAGCAGGACGGATTGATTCTGACAGCAGTGTTAGGTCATTAGCAGCGAGCTCAGAAGTCCTCTGTCAAAGCGCTCCATGCTTCCGCTCGGCTAAATAACAGCGTTTATATCTGCAGATCATGCTCGGGGAGAGATGAATTATAAATGCAGGGTTTGGTTTTAAGGCAGATGAGAGATCGGCTGACAGTGATGGGGAGCAGAGCACAGTGAGACAGGACCTTTGTTCACTTTTTTTGGAGAGATGACTGGTCTGGGAAATTCCTCTACCTGTTTACGTTGTATGTTTTTAGAGACATCGCTGGGAGGGGTAAACACCAGAATCATTTTAGATTTTCTTTTTTTTTATGTTTTGCATTGATTAAAAGCTGTAAATGATTCCTCTCCAAACTAGTCTATTGTTTTTGCCTTAAACCCAATGAAGTGTCAGGAAAAGCAAAAAAATGTGAAGTACATTGAAGTACACCAGAACATATTTTGTTACCATGCAAGTTTGCTGAAATAGAAACTCTTCAACAGAAAATGCATCGCTTCTTCTTGTACAGCGTCAGCCATGTTGATTTAAGCAAAACGACGAGTTTCAAAGCTCTATTCGAGAGTGGAAATCTGTAGTCTCAACATGTTTTTTATGGGGAACTATATGGGTTTGGCACTGATCTAATGGTTAAAGACACACTTCCTTTTTAAGTGTGGAGCTCCACAGACACCTCAATCCAGGGCTTTCTTGAAAAATTTAGGCGTTTCCAATCAACATTTAAAATACAAGTTTTGCATGTCATATTTTTTTTACATGTATATGTGGTACGCATCATACTCATACAGTTTTCCCCAGTTATTAAAAGTGTACTGTATGGTAAAAGAAATTGATTTTCTGTTAGGATGGCTGACGGTGGCTTCAGCACTGCAGACTTAGCCTGTGTGGTGCCACAGAGCTCTATCCTGGCACCTATGCTGTGGTGATTTTGTAGACACCCCTGGCTTTTGTTTTACAAATATAGAGCTGAAATTCAAATACATCTACTGCTGAAATTAAATGTTAAAATGATGTAGAAAAAATAGTTTTAACAAAACTAATTTTATTGTCTTCAGACCGGAGTGTCATGGCTGGTTAGCTCAACTTTCAGTAACGTTCCACTGGCTCCCAAACCATGAGTTCAGAACCTTTGATTACATGATAAAAATATGATTTTATTTTACATTTTTTATTTATATGTTGAAGTTATCTTGGGATTTTTACAACTTTGTAAAGTTACTTATTTGTTTTGCTTACAAAACTTTAGGAATGTATGGGACTATTTCTAGATATAGTTATAACTAAATTGTTAGACTGCCCCAATTGTGTTTCTTTTTTTAAGTTTCTGTAGCAGGTACACAGACATTCACAAGCAGATGTCTACTTTCTAAACTCATTGCTTTATGAAATTTGAGTAGCAGTCGTCTCAATCTAGCTGGTCATTTATTTGTGGTTCTTGCAGTTTCTTCTGATTTTTGGACAGAGTGCGTTAGGGTTGCTTTGAGAAAGTTAGAATTTCAGTTGAATATATCTTATTGTAAAACTCTTTTTAGTACACATGCATTTCTGGATAACACTAAAGATTAGTGAAACAGAAGTGATGGAAGGATTGACATTTGAGTTTTTCACATGCAATGCATTTTTGGATGAAGCATCTCTTTAATGAACACAATGTGAGTGTACAGAATACTGTGAATATCTCACCTCTGTGTTTTTTTTTTCTCTTCTGCTCCACGGGCACTGCTTGCTCTCTGGAGCTTTTGCATTCATAACAGAGATGCTCGAGACAGCATGATAGAAACTTCTGATCTCCACTGAGCAAATTAGCAGCGCTGTTGTTTATGGCTTATCAGGGTTTCTGATGTGTTTTAGAGATAAGGAATGTAGCGCTCAGAGACACTGATCAACAGGGAGCTTTAATTACTGTGTGTTTGTGTGTGTGTGTGTGTGCGCGCGTGTGCGTGTGTATGTGTGTGCACACCTGTGGTGAGCGCTGGGGTGACGGGACTCCGAACGCCTCTTAATATGTCTCGCGGTTTCAAGTTGCAGCACACACTCGTCAGTTTCTTGTTTGTTTTCATCCCTTTAGTTCCCGCGCTGTTTGCTTTGTAGCACCGTCTGTGTTGTTTTTAGTTGTTTGTGATAATAAGGCTTAGATTAAAGAAGAGAAGACGAGAAAAAAAACAGACACTTTGAAAAGCCTTCGATCTTCAGAGAGGAGGAAGGTGCAAAGACGGAGGCTTTAGAAATGACAGCTGTTTAGATTTGCATAAGATGCAGCATGGCTGTGTCTCTGAGCCATGTGCTGTCACCGGCTGCAAGCACAGGAGTCGCCAGTGTTCTTCTCTGCCTCTGCTCTCAGATCAGACAGAAGGGGACGAAGGAAGACATTGAAATGAAAATACAGAGATGCAAGGCAGAGAAAATTGCATTGGAAATGTCTTACATTCAATCATTGTGCTTTCAAATGAAAATTTCAAATAAGCAAGACTTGCGAGTTAAATAAATGTAGAAATTTTTCAAATGTTATCAAAAAAATTTTTTTTAAAAATTAAAACCTAGTTAGATTTAGGGTGAATTTCAAGAAAATTAATATGAAGTTGATTTATGTCCACGTCTGACAGTAACATAAAAAAAGGAAATCTGTATACAGATCACATATGGGGAAAAAGTTTTATTTCACTTTGGCCTGCAGTCTGAATGTTTCCTTAATCTGGATTTAAATGGTGCTAATGTGTTCTTCTCACTGATCTCTTTTTGCACTCAGTTTGCAGTGACCATGTTTTGCTCTGCTTTGATACCGAGAGCTCTGTTAGGTTTGTTTGCAGTATTTTGGTGTTGAGCTGTTTAATGATTTATAGACCATATAAAATTATTAAATTGCACTGGATTATAATAATCTAAAGTCAAATCGGAGCAACACAAATATTTCTCAATAATAATAATAAACAGATAATACTATCTACTTGGGTAGGTGTGTGATTTTTCAAAATGCTTCAGCAGCCCAACACTATAACAAGCTAATTAGCAGGCTCTTTAAAAATATAAAGCATAAAAACATGAAGAGCCATTTGACACTGGCAAGCAAGCAACTGAAAGTATCACTGAATCCATTTTGGGACTCGTGATGTGGAAGCGTTCTGTGAAAATTTGAAAAACTTCCATTTTCTGGAACTGCATGCACAGAAAATGGTTGAAATTTTTAAAGTCTGACAACATTGAAGCTTTCAGTATGTGTATGTTGGATGGGCCATGTGACGTTTATTCTCAAAAAAGATAATAATGGAGATAATAGAACCGTGTTCTTTTGTGGAAAATCTTTAAAACAGCCCTTTTATGTTTCATTGTTATTGTACAAAGATAGTCTTTGTTTTAAGGTTGTGCAGTATGCATCACACCCACGAGCACATATCACAGGTGAGCATCGGAATCTCAGAATTATTTCTGCGATCACTCTCAAACGCAGGGTAATACTTACCTGAATGTTTCATGTGTGCTTCTTATTTCAGGAAATTGGCTTCTATAAATCTACTACGAGGCTTGTTAAAGTTTTAGAGTATTTTTACAACAGTTTTTATGGTGGTCGTGTGGTGTTCTTCATGATTTTCAGCAAATATTTACTTCTGGTAATGTGTTATACCAGTAACCATTAATATGGTTCTATTGTGAATGAGTATTGGAAACAGCTCTTCATTTATGTTTGCTGGTTCTGGTGTCTGTTTAATGAACCCACTGGCCAAAAAAGAACATTTAAGATTATCCATTACAATTCATTATATATTTTGCAACTGATTGAACCTTGATTATATTTTGCATATGCTTTTATTGAAACATTGAAAGGCAGAGCTCACAATGCTTTTTTTCCTGATGAAAGCTTGATTCAGTCACTGATAATTACATTCAATATTTTACCATTTCATTTCATTTACTTTTAGTAGCATTCCGTTTTCCCCTAACCTCACCTCCATTAGTCCAGCCCTGTCTTGCATTCACAGCGCATAGGTTTGTAAAAAAAAAAAAGCGAGGCAGACGTGTTTTGTGTGATGTCCATCACAGAGCGCTCTAGATCAGAGATTGAACACCTCAGAGGTCAGTGCGTGCAGCTTTTAGCTCTTTTATTCACATCAGCTGTCGGAAGATCTCCATAGCTTTCCCTCTCACTCACTAATTTGCTGTTGAAAGCAAACATGTCAGAGCCCCTCTTGTTGTGGTTCACTAGCTTGCATAACATAATGCGAACAGCATTTACATATCCATAAACACACAAACACTGAAAAACACGCGCACACACGCCTCTATCCAGCAGCTCGATCTCATCTCATGAGTTGGATGGCTTCTTGACAGATCATCCATCGTACTGGCATGTGATATGACGGATGAGTGTGCACACTCACTTGTGATCTTGTTAGTCTCATGCTGGTATTTGATTTGCATGTTGAGTCTGAAAGTTTCTTTATCTTAGTGTTTATGTTTTTGGGCGTAAGTAATGAAATCATGGTTGCCTCGTGGTATATACACTTCCTCCAAACACTCTCTAGCTGAAAATACTTCAGTGTCTGTCTCATGGAATGATTTAGTGTCTTTCGATTACGGTTACAATGATACCTCAGGATACGAAATCAATCCGGTCCAGGATGGCCTTCATATGTTGAATTTTTTTAAATGCTGAAGCAAGTTTTCCACATAAAATGCCTAATCCGTTCCAAGCCACAGAAAAACAACACTGCAAATTTAAAATAACATGGAAAACCAGAGACAAATAAACTAGGATTCTTCAATACTTAAAATTACACATTAGAAATCTAATAAATAATAATGAAACAATGAAAACATGATAAAATAAATGAAAAATAATAACCCTTACCTTTCGAGTGGTAAGGCCGTTCAGGACCTGAGTCTGATATGCACTTTTCTATGTTTTGCATCACTGTTATTTTACTGAAATTGGTACAGGAATATGCTCAGAAATGTTTATAACACTTTAATGAAGTCACCGTTTGTACTCCAGCACATTGGTTTCCGCTTCCACCGATATTTATAAGTGTTTGTTTTCATCTCAGTATATTTCTTAATGCTATTCAATGATAATACATTTAATATTAATAAAGTCTTGTTTTTTTCCCCTGGCATATTAAATCAAAGTGTAAATAAACTCTGTAAATAAAACAAATTAATAATATATATATAAAATAAAAAAATATATATATGTATTTATTTATTATTTGGCCCAACATATTGTTCCACATTTCGATCATTTGTAAATCATGTGATCTGTCCTTAATTTTGCATTTACAACTTTTTACAAACATTACAATCCTGTAAAAAACAATACATCCGTGCAGCAAGCAAAAGTGCAGCTCTGTGCAGGGCTTTCTGGTTTCTCCCATGGCAGGTGTTTCTTGCCACAGGTGGAGCTTGAGCACATGTGGCAGCTGGAACAGCTAACATCGAACACCATCCGCCCTCCAGGACCTCAAAGTTTTAGCGATTGGATGCTAATGTCAGATACTGTGCTACAGAATGCCGTAACACGCCTATACATGCTAATGTGCTCTCAGCGTGCATGCTAATGTACCAGTGCTATAGTCTGCATTCGACAGCCCTTTAGTTTCTGCTCAGCCTCTGTCAATAAAACCTGACCGGACGTCACCCAAGGATCTCAGGGAGGAAAAAAAGGTCAGTGGGCAGTGCAAAGCGGGGAATTTTGATGATCCGGAATGCATTTCCCCGTTCAGCCCTTCTGCTTCATTAGCGCTGGGAATTTGGAAAGGGAGAAGGTGGAGGGGGGATAGATCCACCCTTATTACTTATGCAGTCAATAGCAAGGCTTGTCTGCATTCATAATTGTTTGATTTTATAGGGCAGTCTTTAAACAAACATTGCCTATGGTAATGCCCTGCCCTGATGGATGGGCGAGCTTTTGGCGGTGAATATCATTTGGATAATTAAAAATGACAGAGCAAATCGCCCGCTGTCTTGACCCTCGCTTTGTCTCCCGAGTGTTGCCGCCGAGATGCTGATTGCTGTCAATCACGGCTCTGTGGAGGATTGGGGAACGCGGGCAGCCGTGAACCCTGACCCACACTGTTGATCTGAAATAGATAACAACCTTGAAATACCTGCAGAATTTCAACAGGCGCTGGGCCCTTCCTCTATGCACTCCGACTCTAACTGTGTTATTTCAATTGAGGTTCCGGATCAGCATTGCTGGCTGCTAGAAAGGTTTGTTATATTTGCAACAAAAACAATAATAATAATAATCATTTGTTTTTTTTCTTCTAAAATTAAAATGTGAAAATGTTCATTACACCATGACAATGACTTGAGGGAAGTTCTTCTAAACAGACTGTTCTGAGTCTATTTGACCCTACTCTATATAGAGTTAAATTAACACTGAACCCTTCAACTTGAAACATTCAAATATGTTGAAACGTTTTTTTTATTATTGTGATGCGGTAATATGGTTGTAAAGCTTTTACTTTAATTGTACAATACAAATATTTATTACAAAGTAGTTCTCAGAGAAGAATTCGAAGTTAAGACGATAACTTACACTGATATTTTACCTCGGTGTGAGTGTTATTTGTACTCTATTCAGAGTGTACTTGGTCCTACACCGGATGGAGTTCAAGATTTTACTATGTAGTATCAAAACTTTTTTTCTGGCAACAGATAAAGCTAAACTCCCATGCCATACAAAATATTACTAAAAATATTGGAATTTATTGTGTTATGAAATTGTTTTTGTCATTTTATAATTTGCGCGATATTAATGAGTGTAACTCACTTTTCCAGTCAAAAAGCACAGGCTTCCATGTCCAACATCAATTAATCTCTTGCAGCTTTGGGGAGGGGCTGATAAAGTGCATTGCTGTTATTGTAAGGGATTCATCGGTTTCCTTTATTGAAAGTTTTGTGGGACTTGTCATCCTTTATTTTCAAAAAGACAGAAAACAAGAAATGAAAAGGTGCAAAGAACAAGGCCCCTCGATTGGACTCGATAGATTGGTCCTGAAGTTCATCACAGCTCCTGTATGAACTCCAAAAAAATAAAACCACAGCAATTTATATCAACAAAAAATGATTTATATTTTTTAAAATGTGGTTTTATTTGGTCGCACAGACATTTCTTATCGATTCACTGTATTTAATCATTGTTTTTTCTCAACCTTAGTCTTTTGCATTGTGAAGAAAATGTGTAGAAAAAAGACTAAAATCAGGCAGGATTTAAAAAAAAATACAGACTTATTTATTTTTAATCGTTGTTGCCGTCTCCAAGTCCTACTTTACAGAGACATGATTACCAACCCTGTAATGATCCAGGACAGACTCATGCCTTATACTCAGTGTTAGCTGAGAGAGGCTCCAACGGACCCTGCAACCTTAATTAGGGTTTAAAGATATATTCAAAGATTGAAGAGCTATGTTCAGAGTTCAAGAAAAAAATCTCAGATTCATGAGGGAAGTACGGTAACAAACCTTGCTTCCTTCATAAATCTAAGATTTTTTGTCTTTTTTATTCTGAAGAAAAAAAATGAAGCACCAGTTATTCTTCATCTAGTTAAAGGATCATTAAAAGAGTCATTAAAGAACTGGAACTGAAGCGCAATGGGCTTTTTTATGATCCCTATCTCATTTCTCAGACAGAGACAAATTAAATGATCAATCTGTTGGGCACCTACAGCGTTTAAGGCCGACTTTCTTTTGTCACATCTTTTCTTCTGTGTTCTGAAAGCTGTCTCTTTCACTGTTTCATAAAACTTGTTAAATTTACTTTAAGACTTAAAATAGTTAAAGATGAGATGCTCAGACTTGGGTTTCTTTCAATCGCATCTTTAATTTCTTCAGTTGTCTACCTCCTTACATGCTTTTTAGTTTTTTTTTAACTCCATGCCAGGTGGAAAACTGTTGTCTACGACCACACATACCTTCATTTATTCCCGAAACCACCTGTGGGCTACGTCACAAATGCTATGCACAAAAAGATATATAGCCTACAGTATGTTTAATACACACTCATAGCTCTAAAGAAGCAGCAGGACCTTATTTAGTCACCATCACTACACCATCACACTGACCAAATGGTTTTTTAACAAAAAATATTTCCCGTAACTAAAATCGAATCTGATTTGTGGTGAAACTGTTTGTAGGGTTTAGTAAAAAAATTATGTGGGAAAAATGTTGTGGCAGCTGTTAAGGTGTTTAACTTGAAGGGAAGCCAACACAACACTGTCCAAAGCTATCTAAATATTTTTATTTCCAATTACTTCACTTGAACTAATCATTTAGATATTAAACTTATGCATGCTTAAATGTGTTCATGGCACGATGAAAAGCATTGTTGAGTCTTAGGTTAAGTTCATCAAATCATCCACAAATGTCTTAGCTTCTGCTCCCTGGCCTGCCAACTCCTATTTCCATAGACCCCCAGAGAAGCTGCAGCTTCAGAAAATTATCACAGTTCAGTGTCTTTTCGGCTAAATGTGCTTTAAGGGTAATATGAACATTATTTTATATACATAAATTCCCAAAGTTCTACTTGAAAACCAGATATGTACTCTGGCTCATTTCTAAGACCTCAATTCTCTGTTCTGAATTGTTGAGTGACTCTCAATCAACTATTTATATACAGTAGTCAAATTTTATATGGAACTTCAATAGTTTGTCATCTGGTGATGAAAATGTTTACTTGTAGCGTCACGGTGACGCGGTGGGTAGCACGGTCGTCTCACAGCAAGAAGGTCGCTGGTTCTAGGCTCGGCTGGGTCGGTTGGCATTTCTGTGTGGAGTTTGCATGTTCTCCCCGTGATCGCGTGGGTTTTCTCGGGTGCCCTGGTTTCCCCACAAGTCCAAAGACTTGCGGTATAAGTGAATTGAGTAAGAACGATTGTCGATAGTGTTAAAGTGTGAATCTGTGTGAATGTTTCCCAGCGATGGGTTGCGGCAGGGAAGGGCATCCGCCGCATAAAACATGTGCCAGATGAGTTGGCGGTTCATTCCGCTGTGGCGACCCCGAAAGGGAAAAAGCCAATATGAAAATGGATGGATGGATGGATGGAATATTTTTTTAGATCTTCAACTTAAGGTTTCTTTATGCGTGTTTTATGGGATTATAATGTTTTACTCTTTCATTGCTTATTGAGTTTCTGTCTGCTGTTCTACAATCTATGAGTCAAATCAGCTACAAAAAGCTTAGCTTCTGCTCTCTGCCCTGTTAAATCCCATTTCCATAGATCCCCAGAGAAGCTGCAGCTTCAAGAAGTCATAACATTTTGAGTTTTATCCTCATTTTACGCCTTTTTAAAAACTTAAATGCAATTTTATTAGTGACTGATCAAGAAAGTGTATCCCAGCTGGTGATTTAGTATCTTAACACAATTGAAGACATAAATCGAATCAAATATTTGCTTATGCTAAAATATTTCCCTTATGCCTAAGAATGTGCACTTACATAATACAAATGTTTTTTTAAAGATTTCTTCATGCTAGGTTTTATTGGATTATAAATATTTACTCCGTCATTGCTTATTGACTTACTGTCCTACAGTCTCTGCGCCAATCTTCTTAATCAGCCATTCATTAGAAAAGCCTTCATGAAATTGTTACCATATAAGATGATACAAATGCATGTTTTCATGATCCAAGCATGCTGCACTTATCTTCACATATATCCACACAGGAGCGATGTCATCCTTTTGTTCACTGCGGGGTTTACTGCATTGAATATCTAGATATCAGCTCGATAATGGAGTGTGGATGTGTAATAACCTGCAGCCATTGTGTTCCTGCGATCTCTTGACAAGCTCTTCAGACAGTACACAGGCATTAATCTTGTGTACAAGCCGGCCTTTGTGTGCAGTGATTGTGTTCAGGGTTTGAGTGTGGGCAGGTGACTGAGAGAAGCCGGGGAGAGACAAAGCTTCCTCTCCGCTGTTTGTTTTTACAGTCCAGATTCTCATTAATCCACAGCTCACAACTTCTAATCAAATTATTCAAAGGGATCAAATTCTTTTGGCGCGGCACAACGAGGGATAGAGAATTGAGCGGATTAATTTCCACAGATGGATTTGTGCTCAGTAGTTGGAGATGGAGGTTTCCACCTCTTCCTTCTTATTATTAGAAAGTGAGACTTACAGTTCAAGCAGATGAGTCTCTTGAAAGCCTGTTTGGAAGCCGAGGATTGTTGAATGTAACTGAGCATTTTTTTTTCTCCATCTCAGGTCTGAAATTGATCTTAAAATCTAAAACTGCAAATTACCTAAAATGAGTCCCCAATTATTTATCCTGAACTTTCATTCAAATAGCTATATGTTTTTATTTCATTTTTAATTAGATTTATTTTGTTATGCTTTAACTTGGCCTTGTTTGTGTTGCCTGGCTTGGCCTTAATTTGTGTTTTTGATTTTGTTTAGTTTTTTACCTAATTTAATTCAAAATTCATTTTTTTTGTTTTGGTTTGCTTTTGCTTTTTGTTTTCTCCTCCCTCCTAAGGAAAGAGAGGAAGAGATAGAGAGGGGGAGGAGAGTAGGAGAAAGCAAAGAGAGAGAGAAGACGAACGAGGAGAAAAAGAAAGGAGAGGAGGAAGAGAGAAGAGACAAACGGGCAAAGACAGAGAGAGGAGAAGAGACAGGAGCAGGTAAAGAGAGGCGAAGAGCGAAGAGGGAAGAGGAGAGAAGCGCATCGAGCGGAGACGAGAGCGAACGGAAGAGGAGGAGCATGCTCTCATCTCCTCTCTCTTCTCCTCTCTCTTCTCCTCTCCTCTCTTCTCCTCTCCTCTCTCCTTAACTCTCTCCTCTTCTCTTATGTCCTCTCTCCCCTCTTCTCTCCTCTCATCTTCTCTCCTCTCATCTCCTCTCCCTTCTCCTCTTCTCTCCTCTCCTCCCTCCCCTCCCCTCCCCTCCATTCTCCTCTCCTCTCCTCTAATCTCCTCTCTCTTCTCTCCTCTCATCTCCCTTCTCTTCTCCTCTCCTCCTTCCTTCTCCTCTCCTCTCCTCTCCCCCTCCCTTCTCCTCTCCTCTCCTCTCCTCTCCTCTCTCTCCTCCTCTCTTTCTCCTCTCTCTCTCTCCACTCTCTCCTCTCTCTTCTCTCCTCTTCTCTCTCTCTCTCTCTTCTCTTCTCTCTTCTCTTCTCTTCTCTTCTCTTCTCTCCTCTTTCACCTCCTCTCGTCTCCCCTCTCTTATCTCCTGTCCCCATCCCTTCTCATCTCATCTCATCTCCTCTCTCTCCTCTCCTCTCCTCTCCCTCTCCTCTCTATTCTTTCCTCTCCCCCCTCCCCTCGCTTCTCCTCTCCTCTCCCCTCTTCTATTGTAATTGTATTTATTTGCTTTATTTGACTTCATGTCAATAATAGTCACATACCTTTACTTAAAAGTCTCCCCCTGGCCTATGGAGTGTCTGTCCAGTATTCTGTCTTGCTGTTAGTGCTGTATTCCTCTAGCCTTGCACACTTTTTACAGGGGAAAAGTGACGTTTATGGCAGCAGAGTATTGTTATTTTAAAAGGTTGTCATGGTTTCAAATATATGTCTTACAGATTTCCCAAAGACCAGTATTCTGATTTAAAGAATCACATGTCATTTGGGAATGAGTCAGTGTGTGTAGGTGCATGATCTACAAATAACACTTAACTGTAGCCAACACAGCAGTTATCTGCCGGCGGCCAGGGAGATGGATTCTCATATTCAGTCTCTGTGCTATCCCGAGTGCTGGAATCATTTGTGTGCTTCAGACATGCTCTCATCTTTCACCCGGCTCCCTGCTTGCATATGTACAGCAACTGCAACAATCACTCTAAAAACACCCCATATTCAAGAGTGAACATCTTCGTGAAGAGTCTTTTCATATGCTTTATTGTCTAGCCAATCACAAACCCAAGGCATTACACTCAGGCCATGAAAATGGATGAGCGCTTCTGAGGGGCGTGGCCAGCCTCGTTCACAACACAAGAGTTTCCTTGACCTTCATCCGTGTGACTGGGACATTATGGCATATCTCAAAAGG
This sequence comes from Danionella dracula, assembly GCA_900490495.1. Lineage (NCBI taxonomy): Eukaryota > Metazoa > Chordata > Actinopteri > Cypriniformes > Danionidae > Danionella > Danionella dracula. The sequence continues at coordinate 3,396,390 of UELW01000223.1, forward strand.
CCAAGCGGGGCTGTCTAGGGTAAACCGGAGGAGTTTGCTCTCGTCTGCTTCAGGCCTGTGTGTTTGTGTGTTGGTGTGTGTAGCCAAGCGCTGCCTCTGCATCCCACCCATCCTCTCTCGCTCTGACAGCCACTAATAATAAGGCATGAAGACAGTCTGACAGAATGAAGACAAATGCAGCCTGCTGCGCGGGAATCATAATCTTGGTCGAGTGAGTGAGTGTCAGGGAGAGAGAGACATCCTAACTGTCCTACAGTGAGTGTCCTGACTGTACACGCATGCTCTCTGAATCTCCACAGCGACCCAAACAAACAGCATCTCAACTGAGAACAGCTTGGTTTTTTTTTATTTTTTTTGGTGTATACATTTATAAGTGTTATATTTTAGCATATATTTTATTTACAATTGCTGCAATCAAGTGTGAAATGAGCATCCCGTGCATACTAGCGAGTCCTCTGCAATTTTAAAATCCTCTTCGTGTCTCTTTGCTTTCAGTGCCTTTTTATTGTTTTTGTTATTCATTGTTATCTCTCTTAAGGGGTTCTTTGCATTGTTGTGTGATGTGATTGCGTTCTTTTAGTGTTATAAACTTACACAACTCTTTCTTTCAATACTGTTGATTTAAGGTGTGGAATGAATAATAAATATTCGCTACTATATTAAATGTACTATATATTACATTTTATATATTAGCAATTTATGTATTATGTTTTATACTTCAGAGTATATATGATTTGTATTATACTATACTATACTATACTTTAGTCTAGGGTAGATATCTAGTCTATGCTATTAGTTATGCTACAAAATGTTGTGTTATGTTATGATGTTGTTATAGGTTTTCCCCCCAACAGTTTACGAATTGTATTTTACTTGATCAATTTCATTGATTTCTATTTAATTTAATTCCATTACATTTTTTGTACATTTATTTTTTTTTGATCATTGTGTTTTTAATACCTATGTGGTGTTTATTATTTAATTATTATTATTATTATTTATGTATTTTTTTATTTGAAGAAATTAGTAGTCAAATTAATTTACTTTCAAAAACTTGCTTGTCCATAACAAAATTCATTTAAAATAATTTTTTTACATTTTAATTTTACTTTCTTATTTTAGTTTTTAGTATTGAAAATGTAAAAATGTAAATGTACAATTTTCAATAAAATTTTGTTTAAAATTTAATTTCAATTTAAAATGTAAAATGTAATTTTAGTCTTAACACAATGTTGTTTGTGCTTTAATTAAATTACTTTTTTGTATTTGTAAAAAAAAAAATCATTATTGAATCTGTCAAGAACTTAAAAACTGTATAAAAACTGTCCATAAAAACTGTAGAATGGAGCCTTGAAGATATCGTTTACCTGTCGGCAATTGCATGAATTTCATAAAGTGCGTGGTGACTGTGTCTGCGGTTGAGGAGAAGCCCTCTACTGGTCAAATATAAATATACTAGAGACAACAGAAACATGTGTAAATATGATGTGTATATATGCATATTTGTATAGGTGTATATATTCTTAACTAAAAACCTCTAAAAAGTTTGTGTGAGTTTATCAAGTTCAGTCCTAACATACAGTGGAGTCCCTTTCTGTATTGCTATTCAGCTATACTCAGAGGTTACTGATGGCCCTTCAGTCAAAGGCAGATGGATGGCTGCTGTCGTTCAGGAGGAGGAATGCTGCAAGGCTTTAGGAAGGTCAGAGCAGGACACCACAGCTTCCATCTGGAGTGCATTAGCTAAAAAGATTTATTAGCAACAGTGTCTCAGCAAAATGGAACAGCAGAGATGGAGATACAGTGCACACAGAGAAACAGGGTGGAGGGTTACTTGGGTATTGTCCTTACAGAATAGAATTTAGTGTTTCATTTATTGGAATGTTTGTGCTATTGTTTTTGTTGTTTTTCAAGATCAAGGTGATCTGTTGGTGCCTATCCTATCCTTGCCTCGGTCACAAGTCCATTGCAAGGCCATATTTCACGCATGTACATCTCAACAATCAAGTCAGTGTAATATTGTAGAAAATGCAAACTTAGCTTAATATTTGTGCAAGGGCAACTCTCAAAACCCTCTTCCTGAGAGATGTCAGCCACCATTGTCCCATACTGCACTAACACAACATTATTAGGCAAGATAATACACTGACGGGATGCAAAGAAATGAAATAACTTCCTGAATCCGGCTTTGTGTTAACGTTAGCATTTTCCCAGTTTGCTAAACTGAATTAAACGCAGTCCAACTCTACAAGACACAAACAATTACTTCACATGTTTAAAAAAAACACAATCTCAGCTCCACAATTCCCTCAGTTCATTACTTACAAACTGTTATCTCACTCAAAGGCTGATTAAATCTAAAGCACACAAGTTGTATTAATTGAGGAATATGCTCTGAATAATCGTAGTTTCTCGTAAACAGCATTTTATTCATTGAAAACCGCAAAACAGATGCAAATGAAGCATGTTTGAAGCCTCTCCCTTCGGATGCACGGTAGTCCTAATGGAAATCTGTGTATGCTCTCACCACAACCCTGCAAATGAATTCCAATTGCATGAACATTAGGCTTGAAAGAAGCATTAATTGAGTCCGAAATTGACACGGTCCCGGCAGAGAGGGCACGTAGAACGCCTCTGATCCTGCTTATTGCTCTAATTGACGTGGAAGTTTGAACTCTTCCATTCACCGGCTGCTCAAATTGGAAACTCGAGGAGTGTATGATTGTCTCAGTCTGGTTTAAACTCCTGAATTTACTGGGCTTGGTCTTCTATTCATAATTATTTTGGGGTGTAATTACTTTTGATGGTGTTTTTCCAGAAAGTATGAAGTGCATGAATTTATTGTTGAAAACTATATAAGTTTTAAAAACTACTTGTTGTTGTTTAGGTAATAATATTAGTCATATTTTAATGGGCAGATTCGGTCTGTTGTATTGTATTTTATTTATTTGTTTATTTCATGTGGCTTAGGGTTTTATGATTATCTCTTTGCTTTTGTTTTTTACTTTGATACTTTGTTTTTGTGGTTTGTTGCTGTTTTAGTCGTTGGTATTTTTGTTTTATTTGAGTTTTTTGTCTTATGAAAGTTTGGCCCTTCTGTGTTTTGCTTTTGTCTTTTGGTGTTTTGCTTTTGTCTCTTTATTATTTTGTCCCTTGATCATTTTTGTTGTTTGGTGCTGTTTTCATTTCTTGATAGTTTTGTCTCTTATTTTTTGCTTTGTATTATGACGTTATGATATATTATCATGTTTTATTTCATCTCTTGGTGTTATATTTCGTATAATAGGGTTTTATTTTCTGTTTGCGTTTTGTTTTCGTCTCCTAAAATGTTTGTCTATTGATGTGTTATGTCTCTTGGTGTGTTGTACTGTCCCTTGGTGTTATATTTTGTCATGGTGTTTATTTTTTTTTTTATTTTTTTTTTTTTGTAAGTGAAATATTTTGTCAAGAACTAATCTCTGCCAAAAATGTTTTACCATAAATTCACAAGTGAAAAATGGGAAGTATTGGATCTTTTTTGTAAAATCCTAAAATATTTAGTAAGTTGCCAGTAAGGTGGCACAGTGGATTGATATTTGCTGGATTAAGGGCTGAATGGAGTTTGTATTTTCTCTACATGCTATCGCTCTTTTATTCCTAGAACACCTGCTTTCTCCACCAGTCAAAAAAAATGTGTGGACATACGTTTGACTGGTCGTCATGTACCCTGCATTTCACTCAATGAGAGCTTGATCATGTGAATACCAACCTGCTCTATCATGTGATACATCAGTAAATGGCGATTAATTTAGAGGTAATGAAGATTTTCAAGGCCTTTGAAGGTGGGTCAGTAAGCACAACCAGAAATAAACATGGTCAATTTGGCCCACTCTACTTTATGTTTGTGTGTCTCTCTACATGTTGTCTGTGTGTATGAGACAGGCTCTCCCGTGTGCAGAGCTATTGACATCTTGGCATTTGGTCTGGTCCGCCGGCTCTCCCTTGAGGGGCCGCCTCCTCCCATCCCAGGCGTGTATTGATTGGTTAATTTGATAGTTCTATCACCAATCAGCTTGTGTCTGACCTTTTGCCTTGGCAATGATGGCACAGCGCTCATTTCTTCATCGCGGGCTCGGCCATACATTGACCTTTGCGTGAGAATGTCAGAGCGGTGCTTGATCGTAAGCTGTCACAGCGTTTGTTGTGAGCAGGAGTCGCCCTGAACCTTTGACACCCCACAAGAGATGAAAAGCAGAGCAGGGCTGCAGCATCTTTATTTAAAACACACAGCAGCTCAGATGCAAGGCATGTACATGACAGTCATTCATCAATCTGTCGCGAAAGAAGGTGTGATTGAATGCTGTGGACTGCTTTTTCTGATGTTTGGGAATGATTAGCTAAAACTGTTAGAAAGAAACGTAAACTTTAGGTTTGAGGTCAGAGCTAAATTGAAATAACATGTTGAAGTTAGAAAAAAATAACACATTTTAATAGTTCATTAACAAGTTGCAATATTACACTTAGAGACTCTGGCTAAACAATGAAAAAATTTCTTCTGCCATCTTTATTTTTTTCCATTTATGAGGGTTTTTGTTTATTTTAGTTTAGTTTGTTTTGTTTGCTTTGCTTCCCTTTTCTTTGCTTTGTTTTGTTTAGTTTTGGAGTCTGGTTGGTTCGCTGACTATCATTTACGTGGATGAAGTGACAGCTGCCTTTCTGCATCTGAACATTTACCACACACCGGCTATTGTTAAATGAAAGGCATGAAGAGCCAATCAGATCAGTGTTGCAGAATACAGATTAGAAGTTGGCAAATTTGGCCAGGAATGCTGACAACACCAACATTTTTACGTCCGATTTTTAAAAACCACCTCTTTTTGACCGTGTTCCTTTTTAGTACAGCGTCCCTGTCAGTGCACTGGGGCACTTGGACTCACAGAGGGGTAACCGCCTCCTGCTGGCCTTACTAGCACATCACACTATCACTTCCTACTGCAACCTAATTTCCTGTGATTTTCAGTCGTGAGTGTCAGAGTGATTTGGCCTGGGCATTTAGAATGTTTTGGTTTGATAAAACATCAACTGGTTTAGGTGTTTTTTATTTATTTTTATTTTAGATGAAGATTTAATAATTTACAAATCACAGTTCATGAATTAAAAACCCTGTCTTATAGTGAGTTAAATTGTTTTGCAATATCAATGATCTGCTCTAAACTCGTATTTAAATAGCATACTATTAAAATGTATATAAAACTAAAATAACATGTTAGAAACATATTAGAGGATTAAGTTGATATATAAAGGATAGGTTGTGCTCAAAGAAGCTCAATATCATATGATTCATGTATTCAGCTCTTTAAACTACATACATATTTATTAGTCTGGTTTCTACTGAAAACACATTTAAAGCCTCAACATCAATTAAAAGCTCATTATGAGCTCATCAGAAGAAAACCCCACCACACACAGCGGCGCTATCCAGGTCCACGCCACATGGCCTCCAATCACACAGCTTCATTGTGGATATAAAGCAGAGGGTTTTACAACACACTGCAGATGTGGTGGCACTGTAGAGTCATGGTTTTACAAGCAGCAAATTCCCAGAATGCACCTCTCACCTGCACGTAAAGCTCCGGATTGGCGTGGGTGTGAGAAAGGAGCGCCTACACTCTTTTTCATCGGGATGCAATGTGGTAAGAAATAACTCTCTAGGGAAGAGCATACCAGTCGGTGATAATGAGATGTCTCTGTGGGAAACCAGTGCTCTGGACACATGAAACATCTGGATCATTTGCATGCTGCACATCTGATGCAAACCCAAGAGGAAAATACAATAAAAACCATCTCACAACAAAATAAAATTTTACCGAGTGTGATTTTTCCTATTATATCCTTACCTAATTCAATTATTAAAGACGGTCGTAGCCATGCACTACTGAGAAATCTACATTAGAATTTACGTTAAAATTTAAGACAAATATTTATCACTAAGTTAGAGTATTCAAGCTTTGACTGCAGAAATTTATTTATTTATAAATTTTTTAAGGTTTCTATATCGGAATCATACATTTTAAAAGCTTAGTGATTACATTCCAGATCTTTGGATTCAACTCAATGGTAATTTCCTGAGTTCTCTCTGCTCATAATTGCCTAGTATCGCAAGCGTGGTTGGTGAAAAATGGAGAAGCGTACTAGGCGAATTGTACAAGTGTTAGTCCAGAACCGGCCTCTTTAGATTTTCACTATTGCCGCAGTTTAAATGAGGAGTAGACCATCTTACGCAAAGTGAGAAGTGAAACATGCATGTTGAGTGGTGAAGAGGTGGAAGGAGGGATAGCTTGCATGATGTAGATGTCAGCTCTTTGGTCGTGTCTTATATACTGGAGATAATATGGGTAGGTGGGACCATATGATTAGTCAGTTAGTCCCCTGTGCATTTTTTGCCTTGGGTCTCAAAATAAAATAAAACCTAAAATGTACATAAAATTTAACCATAATATAACAATCCTGATTGTTTTTTTTTATTTTTTTGCTTAATTTTTACTGAGTGGTTTGTGGAGATTGCTACCTGCTCGATGTGATTTATCCCATTAAAGTCACATATCCACTACACATTTTTCCTCTTGTGAGTTTCACTTTTGAGTCCCGTATTCCCTGCCTGAGTGCTGAATCCTTAATGCTCCCATTTGAAATGAAAACTCAATGTCTTCTATGATACATGTTTGACCAGTAAGTCTTGATTTGAAAGAGAGAATTTGTGAGACAACCCAAGATGTTTTGTTAGCAACACATTACTGACACATTACTACAAATACTCAAAGTGTGAAAGCTTAAATAGGCATTCAGTAAAGCTGCCCTTGGATTTTTCTAAAATGATCTGTGTAAAATTTGGTAATATGTAAGCAAATTTTGTTAACTTTTTCACATTGTTGTTTTTGCAAAAGACAATTTTGAGACAATTATTGTTGATAAAAAGTTCAGATTTGTCTAAAAGTATAATATAGTTTCTAGATTTCTTTGTGATTTCACAAATCTTAATATTGTTTTCTTTTTAACTAATATAAGTAATTATAATTAAAAATTGTCAGAAGCCATCCTGGTAGTTTTGGTCATTCAGTGATGTTTTTTGGGAGTTGTCCAGACGTTCCTGCTGCTTTGAGAAGCCGGGGTGAAAAGCTGCGATATAAAAGCGCAGGAGCACAGGGATTCGCTCTGCACTTTATCAAAGCTGTGTGGAAATACCCGCGAGATTAGGCTGCGTTTAACCCACATTAAACCACAGAGGTCCAGGGCCTCTTCAAAACAAAGACAAGTTCAAGACTTCCTTCCCTTAAGGATGTGTCAAGGCCAATCCGGACAAAAGATAAATGTCTTTTTCAGCGCAGCACAGATAAGCATCGGAGTATAAAGCCATGTCGTTTCCACTCTTCATTCGACTAATGTGACTACAGTGGTTTAACTGAATTCGGAATGGTGGAGATCTCTTTATCTCTTCCTTCAGGGTTTCAGTTTGTATAACCTGAGCTTGGACTGATAGGTTTGTGTTCAAGGCTCTTTATGATATAGTATTGTATGAATTGTTAAGATGATTAATGCTATTTCACACTCAGGACACCCCCTCTCGAGACAAAACTTTTGCTGAATCTAAAATTCTGCCTGAAATGTAGTAGTTATTCTCTATTGATCCCCCTCCTCTCCTGAGTCTCGTGTTTCTGTAGATGCAAGAGCTTCCCAGTCCAGTTCTTTATAGAGTTTTGCATTTGATTTTCAATGTATTGTAAGCAAGTGTCTCATTTTGCCAGCCTCTTTACAAAAGGCTTGTCAGCAGAGACCCGTGTTTCTTCCTTTCCACACAAACATAAAATAAATCACAGCTCACGTCAGATACAAGCAGAACGAGGAACAAAAGCTTTTTCCCTTAGATGCTTTTAATGGTAATGCTGCTGGATTGTAAAGTTAATGAGATGAAGATATCAATGAATTCATGCTGTCGTTTTGGTAAATGAAAACATCATCTGTGTTGGGTGCGACTGCAGGTTTTGCTGCAAAGATTATAAAATAAATGAATGTATGTGAACAGATAAAACTGCTGTTTGTGGGTTTGGGAAAATCAGAGGAGAACTCACTTTAAATCGGAGTGCGCCCCAGGGGTCCATTTTAGGCCCAGTTTCTTTTTAGATTCTATATGTTGGCTATACCTGAGATTTTATGTAGACATGTTTCCTAACATATCTGTGGGGATTACGGTCAAATTTATGGAGGACTAACCCAGGAATTTCGTGTGCCTGAACTAAAACTTTGATAGACATTGGTGTACTTTTAAATGAGAATGTGAGTTAATTACTTTTGGTAATAATATGTCTAATGTTTTTCCTTTCCCCAAAAAGACTGAAATCTAGGTTATCTTTAATTTGATGAGCAGATCAATCTCAATCAAAACATACTTGAGAACTGAGAAATCAATTCAAAACTTATTTAATAATAACAATATATTAATAATATTTAAAGAGTAAACTTCAGCAGATTTGATGAGCTTCAAAGAGAAACAGACTTGTGAAACAGTTCCAAACTAACTATTTTTATTACACTTGCTAATAAACAGATAGGATATATATTCTGCTGGTATCAGTGTTATACAACATGTGATGGGCATGAATTGAACATGTGAGATGCGTGGTTTTATTGTTAATGCCACGTTTGTCCATACTATTGTTGGAACTTCTGGGCCCAGCCCACAATGATCAGCCTTCTGACAAATGTGAGCACAATAATGAAAAAACCTATGGAACGACTTTTTTCTAAACATGATTGAGTCAGTTAAATTTTGTCTAAATCAATGGACCAATCACAACTGATACCTTCTCTATAAAACAATAGTCAGAACACACGAGTTCAAGTAAAAAATGATATTATTCTAGCTGGGTACATATTTATCGAATGAAACCTCCAGGTTGTGTTTGCTTCGAAACACGTTTTGATTGCCCCATGGGTGAGACTGATCCATGTTAAGATTAATTAGAGTCAAATCTTTCATTGCTACGATTTCCATCACTGAGGTGAAATCCATAACTAATAAAGGGATTGAAAGATGGCAATGATTTTTACCCCAGATGACCGCAGTGGAGAAACTGTGCTGGGGTGTGATTCAGCCAGACATCTGCATGAGCCAGAGATGAGCTCATTCATTAAAAGTAGAGGCCAACTCTGTGTTGTTTTCCCCAATGCACAGATGAATCGATTGTAATCTTATGAATTAAAGACGTGCCATGCATGACAGTTGATAAAAACACAAACTGAGAGACAATCAGGCTCATGGAGAACTGTTTTTAAGTTAATGTTAGTTATACATACTGAACAGCAAAATTCTGAGAGCTAAATGGATGGACAGAGTATAAATAGAGTCTAAATAGAATCTAAATAGAGTACAAAAACCCTCAAACTGGGTTAAAATATCTAAAACACCCAACCTTTGGAATAAACATGTGTATTTTGCTAAACAAACCTCACAAGAGTTTGTTTTGTTGTTTATTATTTGTTTTAAAAATAATTTCAAATGTAACTTTAAACAAATTAACATTAAAATTATTAACAAATGAACTCTCTAGATTGTGATGTCTGTAACCAAAATGCCTGTATTTTATTTATATATAACATATATATATATATATATATATATATATATATATATATATATATATATATATATAACTATATATTCATTCCTTTCTATGTTTCAGACCTATGTTTCTCAGTGCACATTTATATATATATATATCTCTGCTTTCAATAAAATTCCAAGCCTTTAATATTAACCCCAAATTATCCATCATTTTGTGTTTTGATTCACCCTAAGTGGCGAGATCCCCCAGAGCGGGCTTTTCTGCTTGTAGGCTTGCTACTCTTCTTTCGTTTGCTGTGTTTAAATATTACAAAGCATTTAATTATAAAGGCTGAGAAGAGACGCAGTCCTGGGAAAAAGAAATGCACAATCAAAATTGCAATTACCTGCAGAATTTCAGGGGTAAACACATCAGCGCTCTCATAACAAACACGGGCTGGTTTGCATTCCAGAAAGAAACCAGTCAGATCCAAAGCAATTTCCTCTTCTTTATCTTTCACGCATGCAGAAAGAACGCAAGGCCATGCGAGCAATTAGCATAATTAGACTGCGCTGGTCAGGCCCCGGGTGTGTTTGGGTGTGTTTGTGTTTATTTTCTTACTTCTAATATTTTGCCTTTGATACGTAAGACAAAAATGTACTAATTTGACACATAAAAACAACTTTTTTTGTCAAATGCTTAAATGGAATGATTAAAACCAAGTAGTCTAATGAGCGACAAGAGTATGTTTTGCTCATTTGTTTCTTTCCTTGAGAGATTTTTTTTTTCTTTTTTAGTTTGATTCAATCAATCAAACTGTATTTCTGTAGCACCTTCAAACAGACAAGGCTGACCAAGATGCTGTACAAGAATACAATACAGAAGTAAAAATATACAGTGATCATACAACCTCAACCTAAATCACCACAACTCAATCTAAAATAATAAAATAAATGTCACATAAAACCCTAAGAGTAAACAAAGAAAACCATTTTAAATAGATATGTTTTCAGTTTTGCTTTAAACACCAGCGAGACAGAGATGGAGCAAAGGTGGATGTGTAGAGATTTCCAGAACTTTGAACCCGCCACAGCAAAGAACAATTCCCCCCATCTCTTATACTGAGTCTCCAGTAAAACTAGCGGTTTGGTAATGAATTAAAACCAGCACAAATAATCATTCACTGCACACAAACAAGTATTTTTAACTGAATTCTAAAACTAACCAGGGGCCACTTCAAGGAGTACAGGATAGGTATAATGTGCTCATATTTTCTGGTGCCAGTAACAAGATGGGCTGCAGCATTCTCTACAAGTTGTAGAAGGTGAAGACTGGTGTGGTGAATTCCCACATAGAAGGCATTACTGTAGTCAAAAAAATTTTTTTTAACGCTATAAAGAAGGTGAAGCTAAAAGAAGCTTATCTTAACCAAAGTGGACATTTTTTGTTCATAATTCAAAGAGCTGTCCAGTATAAATCCCATGTTTTTTTAACAGCACTGATAATTTTTGAGGTCTGACTTACAAGGCCAGTGGTGCATCAGATTACAACAATGTATTCTGTTTTGTCCTTGTTTAGACATTTTGACTTCATCTAAACATTTATTGTTGTTGGGTTCTCGGCCGACAGCAGAGTTTTGGACAATTGTAAATAATCTGCTTACAGGTGATAAGACACATTGTGAGGTGAGATAGCAGCACCTAGAGGCAATGTACAATGAAAATAAAATAAAACCTAAAATCGATCCCTGTGGTACTCTGTACTCTACCACAATGAGGTAAACTATGCTTTAGAGTTTGGTTCAAATCAATGTCACTTAGTCTCTTAGCTGGAATCCAATCTAGTCATCTCTGGGAGGAATTTCAGTAACTGTAGTGAGCAGGGATGCTTAATTAAATGAGTAATTCACATCAGGATCCATGGCTTTGCTAGGTCAAGTCTATTAGACTTTGTTCTAGTCTTGTTCAAATCATGGATCTAATGGTTTGGCATCAACAATTGTTACTGATCAGCAATCAATCAAATTCACAGCTGTGTTATATTATTGTCCTCATGAAATAAATATCCTAATCACATATGATTGTGAGCTCATCCTGCTCCTCCTTATCCACCTCTTTCTCCTGCTTCTCCTTCTCATCCTCCTTCTCCTGCTTCTCCTTTTCCATCTTTTCCTACTCCTTCTCCCACTTCTCCTCATTATTTTCCTTCTTCTCCTTTTCCTTCTCATCCTTCGTGTTCTTCTTATGGGTTTTTTGCAGATATTAAAGTGTCCAACTCAAAGATATGATGATTGATGAAAGAGTGTCTCTAACATTTTTGTGGCTCAAACAAGTTTCCAGTGCATAACTCTACTGCACATAAGGGTTATTGTGCATTTGAAAGTGCTCTTTGATCAATAAGTGCCTCTGTTTTGTAGAAAATGAATGTCATTAAAATCAACTTCGAAGATTTGAAGAGGAAATTAGTTTCAGTTTCCTTCTAAGCTTTGGTGAATGTCTGTAGGCGTCTTCATCTGTCCTTTATTATCAACTTCTCTTTGATGCATTTTTAGTTATGATTTTTTGTCTTTTATCATTCTGTGGAATGTTTGAGGAATTCTGGATTAGTTTCTTATATTTCCTCCTTCCTTCCATCTTTTGGCATGGGGGTGATTGTCACATGCAAGTCATGTGGCATGCAAGATCACTATGAATTCAGAAAATGGGAAAATTTGGTTTTTAACCTTTTTCTTCTTCCTAGTATGGGTTTTAGACAGCTATGAACGTGTCTAACCAAAAGATATGAGGATCAACTTTTTCTTTTATAAAAACCGTTAATTTAGAGTGAAACCGCTCAAAAAATCAGGAATGGCACATTCACACAGTAACTCTGCACGACTGAAGCCAGCCAATCACATGCTGCGCTCCTTCGCTGACAAGAAATCAATACCCCACACATCCATATTTTTACAATTCTACATCAGAATTGAGCTGAGTGAAAAAGATCTCTCAGCGCTCACATAGCTCCTGATAAGATCTCCTTCAACACCTCTCCATCTGTCTGCCTGCGTCTCTCTCACACTCTCATAGACACTCTTTACACTCTTCTCATACAGGCACACAAGACTGCGCCATGATCAGCCTCGACAGCCTCAGATCCATCTCTCCCATCTGTTTTATCAGATCAGAGCAGTTTTGGTTCATCCACAGTTTAAAAATTGCTTTTCTGCCTGTTCTTAATCTCTCAACGATCTCTAGCCTCTCTATTCTCCTTCACTTGCTAGTGTCAAAATTCAAACAATTAAGCCCAATTTAGCGTCAACAGGGATGATATACGGAATGTTTTATTTTTAAATCATATGTTCTATAAGTCATCAAACAATAAGAGTAGGGTGGCTAGAGAGAAAAACACGCATATAAACATCTGGAACACACAAAAAAATACAAATAGAAAACAGTTTCTTAGTTACCTAAATAAATTATTATTATACTCTATTTAATGTAGGTTGTAACACCACAATGAGATTCCAACTACGAATAGACCACTAAGATCATCACACATCTTGACAATTTTTTTGTCTGAACTAATGGGTGCTAATGCTGGCTCACACAACTGGTTGAATGATAGGCGAAAATGACAATTGGGCGCATATTGCAATGTCAGCTTGGTTTTTTTTCAATGCGAAATCTAGGGGTTGGCTGACGATAGTTTACTCTTTGATAGCATGCGAAGGAAAAGAAAGATCAAAAGATCCCTGAGTGCCATCCAAGGGCGAAGAGTGCCACTGCATCAATGTTAACCAGAAGAAATGTGAAACTAGTGAAACTAGCAAAAAAGCTTCCTGCAGAGAAACCAACCAATGAGCATGCACATTTCAGCTGGTCGAGATGTGTGCAAACCCTTACAGTGTGTACAGAGATGTATCCATACTTTGAATCTCTAGAATTCAATTAGTGCAGTACGCTGACACGAGGATGTTAACTGGTTGTAAGATGGATTCCAGTGATTTTTTTTTTACCGTACAATAATTGTTACCTGCAATGCAATAAGCCTATGTATGACTTTATCTGTGTGAATACATAATGTGCTCGTCTCAAATGGCCTCTCATAATTGCTTATAACATTCAAGCTTTATCGATTGTACACACCTGTTTCAACAAAGAATAGTTAATCAGTTGTGGTTGTTTTTCACCCCTCGATTTAAAATAAACTTTGAAAATAAAATCAATAAAGACAGACTACGACTTTCAGTCCGATTTTCTCTTTACTTTTCAGAATAAGATTTGTTGAACAGCATCAAGCATGGTTACAGAATCGACTCAGAAACTATACCTCCTATCCCTCCATTGGTGGGGCATATATGCAGAAAGTTATCCTTGCAGATAACTTTCACGTGGCAGATATTTGTCTCTAGCTGCGTATTCTTATCAGAAAAGCATCACTCCTTTTTCATGGACTCAAGCTTTAAGGGCAGACTGTCTTTTCATGGAGTCAGGTCCAATTTATGAATTAAATAAATGTTGAATTAGGTCACCTAATTGTCAAAACACCCACACAGTGTTCTAGAGTCAGAGTCATCCTATCTTCTGACCATTTTAATGTTGTGTATAAACTTTCTAATATCACTCATCTTATGCCAAATTCTATATTATAGCCATGCAGAGGAGATCTTGTAGAGGCAACTACAGCTTACAGCAGCTGCTGACTTCCCTCCACATTGTTTTATAGGGTTGTACCTTCCCGGTTGCTTATTGAAGCAAATAATCATCTGACGAGTAGAGTTTGTTTGTTTTTTGGAGGGGCAGAAAGAGTGTTGTGGTTGGCTGGCACACCTTTAGAAGTGGGGCTTGAAAGAGAGAGAGAGAGAACGAAGCTGCTTGCGAGGCATGACTGCTTTAAACAAATGACAGAAAGGCCCATCTTAATGTTGGCTTTTCTCCTGCAGAAGTTAGTCTGGCTGGTGATTTATAGTGCACTTTACACAGTGCTTAGCCTGTAAACAGAGGCCGTTCATCATGGAGGAGAGCCGGCGGTTCCTCACAGATCATTCTAGAGCTGGAGTCAGGTCTTCAGGGACGGAGGAGGTCGTGTGGGGCCTGAGGAGTCACTTTCTCTTTCCCTTCTCTCTCTCTCTATCTCACTCTCTTTCCTGTTTCTCTCTCTTTCACTTTTCTCTCTCCTTTCCTCTCCTCTCTCTCTCTCTCCTTTCTTTCCTCTCTTTCCCGTCTCTCTCTCTCTCTCTCTTACTTTTTTCTCTCTCCCTCTCTATAACTTTCTTTCCCCTCTCTCCCACTATCTTTATCTTTCCTGTTTCTCTCTTTAACTTTTCTCTTTCCTATCCTCTTTCCCTCTACCCCCCCCCCTCTCTCTATCTCAATTTTTTCTCTTGTATTATAACAAATGCTTTTTTTATAGTTTATTTGATTTATTTGTTTATGTTCCAGCTGTTTTAAAGTCTTCCTTTTTAAATCTAGCCAGCCAGCTGGATCTAGACTCACAAAAGCTGAGTGGACATTAAAATTGCACATCAGAGATTATCTGCATGCTAAATATGTAGAATTTTCTCCCTTGAAGCCTGTTTGTTGCTGTAAGTAATGTAAATAACTTTCTGTGTCTGCATAGCATTTATGTTACCACATCCACATTAGCATATTAGCATTTCAGGACATAATGGGCCAGAATTAGCATCCGTGCTCTGTGGGGCAATATAAAGTGCACACAGCTGAATGCATCGCCTCCATCAGATGTGAGCTCTGGGAGGAAGTGATGTGTTTGTAGGCCACACTGGGACTTCCTGTTGTCAGTGGCAGATCAGTGCACTGTAATTAGCCTGAGGCTATGCTGTTTTTATCGGTAAGAAGAGAGCAGCTGCTCTCACGCCAGCTGCCGGTGATGCTTTCAACTCTGAAATCAAATGAGTGATGGTTTTTCTTACCCATCAGTTTAAAAACTCTATTTTAGTAATAAATGTGTCATCCAATCAGACTTTCTTGAATTTTTTGTGTTGTTCCAAAACATGTCTCAAGTCATATTCAGATTGGTTCATTCATGTTTGTGTGATCCTATTTTATTTTTCTGGGAGCTCAAAATGACTCAATGACCATCCACTAGCCAATCAGATGAACCACTAATGCAGCTCATCTTAATGAAGAGCGTACGCGCTGACTGACCCGGAAGTGAACTGTAGTAGAACTGCATCGATAAACAAGCAAAAAAAAGTGTGTTTTTGAATTTCACTGACCAAAAGTGTTTGTTAGCTTACCGAAAGATTAATGCATTTGTCTGAAATGGGTGAATTTTCTTTGTGCCGACAAGCAAAACCCTTCAGGAGGGATTGTGTAAGCATGGCAGTGGAAGAAGCAGGGGATGCACTGCTTGTTTTTGAGGAAAGCAACCATTAAAGGAGATTCAAAGACATTGTTTATGATAAATATCACCTTTAGAAGGTTATTAAGGGTGTGGTGATAGTCTAGAGGGGTCAAATACTTTTAATAAAGAATTTGAAAGAGACAAAATATGGCAACTTTAAGTCTGAGACCCTTTCAGGAGAAAAAGGTAGATCACTCAAAATTTGTTTTCAATTCTATCCCTTAAATTCAATTATTACCATCGTTAATGTTTTTCAAGCAGTTAAGTATTGATTTTATCTGTTATGTTGTTTTTTTTTTTTGTCTCAAGAGCTGAGGTGCCAAACTCATTTCATCATGCAAAATCAGACCTTATGTGGGCAGGCAAATCTGTTAATGTGAATTAACATAAACATCTCCACACATTCATTTATTTTTTAAGATCAAAGAATTGCAAACCTAATCTTACAGTTCAATTTTAATGAAGTGTTATTTTAGAATTCTAATTCTCTGAAATGTGAGGTGTAATTTTCAGAAGACAGTTGTCCAACTTTGTGCTTTTAACTCAAAGGATCACTTTTCTTCGAGGGTTTGAAAATGCTGCATTCGATTGTCAGCTCCAAAATATGGGACAAAACTTGTCTTATATCGATCTAAGCGATGTGAACTATTTTGCTTCAAATACTGCATGATTCTATATTTTAAGAGGTGGGTGACAAACAGTCATGTGATTTATTTACAAATAGAAACTCAAATAAACTATGTTTGTTTACTCAATAAACATATTTATACTACTACTGACATTTTAATTCATATAAAACAAGTGTAAATAGTGTGGAAATATTTTTGAAAGTAAAACAATCAGAATGAACATTAAGGCAAGGTTATTTTATTTGTATAACACGGTTTTGTACACATTGGCTTTTTGTAGTGCTTTACAGAATAATAAAAACATATCAGAGAAGAAAAAAAAAACAAAACAGATCCAATATAAAAAAAGGGGATAGGACATTAAAAGCATTACAATTCATAGGAAAACAGAAAAACCTAAATTTAAAGCTGTTCGGACAGCAGTGCTCAGTCAAGTAAGCACACATTTAAAGAGATTTTTAGGGTTTTTAGTCTGGATTTAAATCTTACATTTTAGTATGGACAAAAGCATTTGCCCCCCCTAATCTCTCCTGAAGCTGGTTTCAGCTGTGAGCAGTATAGTAACTGAAAGCAGACTCATCCTGTCTGTCATTTTACCTGATTTGTAGCATTTAACTTAAGCAGCAGAAATAAGCAGCATTCAATCCCAGAGCAGCCCATGTGTGTCAGAGCAAGACTAAATCACTTCCTGTCTTACATAAACTCTTAATGTAAAGATCTGATATTCCTAAAGGTGATCAGATCAGCCGTGACATACACCTTGTTTATTTCTTTCTAGCTTCAATCCTTTCTGACATTTTCTAGCCCATAGTGCACCGGCCTGCAGATTATGGGAGGCAGCGGGGGACAGTATGTAATTAACCCCTGTGACCTCGCTGGCTTAATTGATGACGGCAGGAGATTCAACCGCTGCACCTCCAGCAGGGAGATCTCGGCTTTATTGAGTCCGCAACACTAATTATAGACACACACAAAACCAAAACAACACCATACAGAGGTTTTTTTCTACAGTGGTTATCAAAAGATAAAAATTAACAAGATGACGTACTGTATTTAGCAGCTTGGATTAAAAGTAAATATTTTTAAAGAGAATGTGTTGCTGAAACTTTACTGAAAATCAAAAAATGTACTCATGTTTACTTTCAGATTGACCAATCGTGTGAGGAAGCGTATTGAACTATTACTAGTCCACTTTCAGATGAAAAAAAAAGCATTCTAAAAACCTGTGTGAAAATGTTGTTTGTTTGATTGTGCCGGTATTTTTATTTGTTCATTTATTCATTCATTCATTCATTTGTTTGTTAACTTATTTGCTTATTTGCTTTTTTCTAAAAACATGCCTATGCATCATAGAATATGAATAAAATAGTTAGAGGTCAATATTTATGTATTCATTCATTTATTCATTCATCCATTCATGGAATTATCTATTCGTTAATAATTGTAATTATTTTTCATATAACTGTTGATTTATTTTTATTTATATCATTATATATTTAGTTATTTATTTCCTGTATTAAATCATCTATCTATTTATTAATGTATTTATTTATTCTGGTATTTATACTTACATTTTGTTTATTTATTTATATATTCATTTATTTATTCCTATATGCATTTATTTGTATTCCTTTATATATTTTTCAGCGTTTTTGTAAGCCTGACCTTTAACAAGTTAAACACTAAATTGATTATACTAACTATAAAATAAACCCTGAAACACAACTTTGAATCACTGCTTCTCTTAAGTGTTTAAAATAAACTAATGAATTCTTGTTTTCATGAAAGTTGTTTGAATAAACAGTTGGGTTGAACATTTGAACGTAGAAAAAAAAATTCCATTATTTTACAAATACATTTACATACATTTCACGTTGGTCATATCTTACCCCATTGGTAGAAAGTGAGCGGAACAGCTTTTGGACAGTTGCGTTAATGATTCTGTTGACCAACTAAATAGTGTTTGTGGAAAAACAAAACAAAAGCAACTATATTAATATGAATGAGCCAGCTTTGCACCAAATGTTTATGCACTGCTCACGCAGTCCCCTAGAGTTAAGACTCCTGTGATCCAGAGCTGTTAATTGAGGTTGTAATTGTTGCTCTTTAATGATCTGTCAGTTGTTTCCACTCGGGACGGGATTTGTTTGCTCGATGACCTCTCTCTCTCTCTCTCTCTCTCTGTATTTTATTCTTTCCTGACTAGTTTCTGTTTTTCTGTTTCCTCCACAGTCCCTGGATGGATTTGTATTTGCACTAAACAAGGAGGGGAGGTTTTTGTACATCTCAGAGACAGTGTCTATATACCTGGGGCTTTCACAGGTGAGTGCACGTCAGTTTTTTTTCTTCACCCCCTTCTTCCCTCATCCATCGACACGGAAGAGAATCTGGACAAATTAGTGTTAGATCGACTCCTGCGGGTTTGTTAGCTGCGGTTTAATTCTCAGCGTTCTCCGCTGCATATCTTAAGCACCACAGTGATGTTCTCATTGGAATGCTGGCATGTTTCCTCGCTCCTGTTGGCTGGAGCCAGGGCATTTCGATAAACAGACAGATCGGCGAGGTCAGACGGTGAGACGGGTGACCTTCAGAGCTCTTGCCGCTCCTGTCTCGCTGCGCTTCATCTCCAGTGCTAGCAGGACTCAATCAAAGCAGACACGCTGCACAACAGGCAGCTTCTGTTCACAAATACACACAAATCACCAGAAGAGCCTCACGCTGGCCTTGTGTGAGGGATCGAAAACGTACATGATGTTCACTGTACCGGTTACTGTAGCAGTTTGTACAGTTGACTCACCCAAAACTGAGAAAATACACTTCTTTTTTACTCCTGAAAAGGAACCCTTTGTAATATTAAAGTTGAAAATGTTTTGAAGGTTTCTGAAAAATTGTTGTTAAAGTAGGACATTACATAATGGGCAAGTTGCGCATTTTTGCAGCTTAAAAAAATAAAAGTTTTATTACATGATAAAAAAAAATAACCCAAACATACACCAAAATACAAATCAACCAAGTGTGCACATAAAGTGTTTGAAAGCCAGAGATTGTAAACGGCACATCCTCTACAGTTTGATCAAACACTTTCAGCAAGTTCAAGTACCAGCGCAATCTATTGTGCTGTTTTATTAAAGAAAGCATGGCTGTAAAAGACAATTAAAATGTATTGCAGATAGAAGGATTGAGATATGACGGAAGAAGAGAAGACTAATGCAAGCTCCAGATTAATTCAGCATTAATTGATTGATGATTTTTATCAAATAATTGATTAATTCTCGAAATCCTGTCTTTTGGAATTTTGTCATTATCTTTAGGTTGGCCTGCTGATAAAGTGGTTGTAAAGTCTTTAGTCTAAGTAGGTTTTATTATCTTACATGGTTAAAGCTTATCCCATAACTCCCCTGATCTTAATTGCTAAACCTTTTTCTTGTGTTAATCTGTCTTAGAAGCCACAATTTTATTAGGCGCAGTTCATTTCTTTTCATCATTAAGTAGTGGAGCAATTTGAGCATTTTTCACTACACAAATTTCTCCATTAAGTGCAAGAAAAGAAAGTCTGCTGTTCTCAGATCAGTCTATGTTGCCTTTTCTTTGCTATAGGATACTCTGCTTTTTTTCTCGCAGTTTGATTTAAATCTCTATTACTGACAAGCAACCCAAATTTCAAAAATTTGATTGTTTATCTTTCATTCTTACAAAGAATCACCAAACACCCCTAGCAACCAAACTTTTCACCTTAGCAACTGTTCGTTGGGGTCTATATCTCAGCAACTAGTAATCCTAGAGGAACTGGGGTCAATAAGTTTGAATAGTTTAGTGATATTCTACAACTTTGTAATGAATACATCTTGTTAAAATCGAATCACTGCCGTTATGGCTAACAAATATACCTTTATTCTTCTTTGCTTTAAGTTGGGCGCTCTTAGAACTTTTTGAGTTTAATATGTAGAGTCCCTGCTGACTTTTTGGCAGTTCATGTGTAATTCCAGTCAGACATAGAGACTAATATCTTCTGTTATCCTGGTTGATGGCAACCCCTCCCGCTGTATTTCATTTCATTTCATAGAGGGGCTCTGGAACCAAGTCATTGAGCTGCCTTTTCTTTTGAAAGATTTTTACCAGGTCAATCAGCGAACAGCTGTGGCTCAAAACTAGTTTTGCAGGAGAACTAGCAAGAAAACAGGGATGGATGAGTCTGATTTTGGGGTCAGTGTGAATCTATCAATGATTTTACGCAGTAGTGTTTTTGGGTTGGCTCTTTGCAGACGTTCCCTTGCTTGCTCTTTGTTTGCTTTTGAACAGACGATAATACATTTCTGTGAATGTGGACCAAGGAATATTTAGACAAAAACAGTTTTTGTTACTTTACTGAAGTGCCTCGTGAAAGCTACAGTTGTCCTTTGGGTCAAACTTTGAATATACAGTTACCAATTGTTCCATGAATCCATAATTTGTATTGCAAAGTCTACAGTTGCAAAGTATACAGGGGTTGTTAACAGCTTATCTCTACTCTCTTGTCTTATTTACAACTCATGCAACTTCTAGAAAGCTTCAATTCCTGACGGGGTGTGTCTCATACAATCTCCTGTTTGATTCAACTGTGTCGCGATCACCCCTTGAGTATGATTTTTTAATTCCGCCCCTTAATGTAAAATGAATAGACACTTGAGAGATCATAACAGAGCTGGTAAAAATGTCATCGCCCCTTTCTCCAGTAAATTCCTTCAGTGCATGTTTAGTCTCTGTCTGTCTGTCTTGGTCTCAGCCAAATCCCCCTCGACATGTGGCAGGAGACTGTCGCGTCATTAATAATTTTTACAGTCATTGTTCCAGACAGTCATTGTTACATCACGGTCAGACGTTAGTGATTGAGTAAAAGCAGATCCACTCATGTTAAACTTTGGCAAAATGGCCACCTCCAGTAAGAATTGAAACATAATTGATTAGTTCCTAACCCTCTGTACAAATTCAAACGTTTTAAGAAGCTAGTATTACTGTTTTTGACAACCGATTGTTGTTTAAATACTCACAGTTTTTTTAGGAAACTCATCGACTTCCTATTTTACTAGTGGTGATTATATTTGATATACTTTGTGTCTATTCTTACTTCTGAATACACATGATTAGCTGTGATTTTCAGGTAGAATTCCCTTTCAACGATTCCTGACTTTTCTGATTGCGGTATCTGCGTTATTGGGCAGCTTTACCAGCATATGTAAAAGCTAGTGTGTGTCCTAAAGAGGTGTGAGTCAGATTTTGTCATTGAACATAATTATTTAACACTCCATCTTGTAACCCAGCAAGCTCCAGCTTGGCATCACCGAGGTAAAAGCCAGTAGATCTCTTCAGATGCTCTGTGCGGGTTCTGATTTCCTAAGAGCTAATGATGGAGGTTATTAAAGATTCAGGGCTTGAACCATACGGCCGCCATTACACAAGGCGCAGTCGATAGCGTGACCTTTTAGCACCGCGGCTCAATCATACGAGCGCTCAGCTGCTCAAATCCAAGCCCTGCTCTCAGATAGATACCGCCGACTCAAGGCCACTAGAGGAGCACTAATCTCTAAATCGAGCTCTTCCTCAATCCCTTTGAAAGGAGATAGGGAGCATCCAGTCATGGAGTCCACTGTCCCCGTAATGACGTCCACTGGACCTCGATGAGCTTTCAGAGCCGCTGCCCAGTGAGTGGCCATCCAGAGAGTGAATCAGAGCGGGTTTAGAGGAGTTTATTAAGTCTCCAGATTTCATTTGATTCCTTTTGTGATAAAAAACGTGTATTTATGTGACTGATGTGAAAATATTGTTAGTATGATTACTGTTGTTTGTCTTGTCTTGCCTTGTCGTGTCTTATCTGGTCTTCTGTGGTCTGGTTTGAGTTTATTTGTCTTTTTTTCATTAATCAGTCATTCAATCAGTCAATATGTTTTTTTACAGCGCTTTCTTAACCATTGCTTCAAGGCAGCTTCACAAATGCCTGATGCCTAGAGAATTAGAATTATCTAATTATCCTATTAAACTTATGATGTAATCTTATTTGTCTCGAGTTGTCTTGTCTGATCTAATTTGTCTTATCTTATCTTGTCTGGTCTTCTATGGTTTTTTGTTGTGTTGTCTGGCTTATCTTGTCTCATCTTGGTTAGGCTTTTCTAGTTTGTCTTTTCTGGTATAGTTTGTATTCAGTTATCTTGTGTGGTCTTCTGTGATTTGATTCGTGTTGAGTTGTTTGTTTGGTCTGGTTTGTCCTCTGGCGTCTGGTCAGGTCTGGTTTCTCTTCTTTAGTTTATCTTGTTTTGTCTGCTCTTGCCTGGTTTTGTTTTGGTTAATTTTTCTTGTCATATCTAGTTTGTCTTTTCTGGTCAGGAGTTGTTTTGTCTTGGTTGTCTTGACTGGTCTTCAGTGTTCTGCTTTGTCTTAAGTTGTTTTTTTTTCTGGTCTGGTTTGTCTTGTGCTGTCTTGTTGGGTCTTATGTGGTTGAGTTTTTCTTGAGTTGGCTTGTCTGGTTTGTCTTGTCTTGTCTAACCTTGCCTTGTTTGATTTATCTTGTCTAGTTTGTCTCGTCTTGTCTGTTTTATTTGGAATAGTCTTGAATTTTTTTTTTCTTCTCTAGTCTTGCTTTGTCATGTTTTACCTTTGTAAATTTGTTAATTTGCCTGGTCTTGTTTTTTCATATATATTTTAAGGTTGTCTCTGAATTGTAGAGAAGTGAATTGCACAAAACTCTCTTTAGCAATATGGCTCATGAATTAATTTATCGGACTGTTAAAGTAAGATAATTAAGATGAACATTTGGTCAATTTACTCTACAAGTATCTCCTTTTATAACACAGTGACTCTCTTCAGTCCGATTTGAGTTTGATTTTTGCTTGTCCTCTTCGCTGTCCATCCATGCAATCCTCTCTGCTCTTTCAGGTCAGCGAGTGAAGGATGTGAAATTGCTTTTCTCTCCATGCCCATTGACCACCTTGTGTTAGATTAATGTGGTCAGAGCTGAGAAACCAGCCAATGTTTAACCACAAGCTCTACTTTCTTCTTGTGTATTTTCTATACAACACTAAACAATGTCATTACAAACTATTACTGTGACATGCTTTCTCTCTTCTTGCAATTTTCAAAACTTGTCCGGTAAAAATGTTTGGGTTCTGACAGTAGACAACCTCCCCTCTTCATCCTCATTCATGTTATTCCGTTCAGCAGATGGCTGTGCTTATCCGTTTCGCCCTGCTAATAGCTGTTATCATTTAGCTCCTGCATGTAAATAGGCATATGTTGCCAAATATTTCACTCTCTTTTTTGATCTCTCAGTTTGGCTGTGGCACAGTGTGATTAGTTCATCTCCAATAATTAACACGTGATGGATGTGTTGCCATCTTTTCCAGATTGATGACGAAGCTCCTCATCATAGTCGTTTTTTTTTTTTTTTTTGTGATGCCATCTGACCTTGTTGCCAGGTCAGCGTGATTCTACACAGTAAGTGGGCAGCTGTCTGGTTTGTAATTGAGATGTGTATGTTTGCTTTTGTGTAGCAGATGGCATCGTGTGCTTACGCTGATGGCTAGGAAAATAATAATTGCATTATTCAGGCCAAAAGAATATTAGCTTCTGGAACATGGCCACTCACAGCCGGCAAACCCTGCCAGTGAAGCATATGCACTCTCATGGACTGGATATCAGAGGAAATTGATACATCTGGAATAAAGCGCCCATCTGAGGTCTCATCTGCCCTGTACACTATGTTTGATTCCACCAGTCCCTCTTTTATAACCTTCAGCTTAGCTGTTGTGAAGGGTGCGCGGTGACATCTGATAGCTGTGTGCTATGCAGAAGATTTTGGAGGATTCATTTCCTACAATTTCTAAAGATAGCTTTGAGTCTGTTTGGTTGCCCCCAATGGTTAGTCAAGGTATTACAGTTCAGACACTTCCTATCCTGAATCGCTAATATAATAATATATATATACTATTATTATTATTAGTAGTAAAATATTAAAATAGTGGTATTTAATGATGCATGTATCTATTTATTACCACTAATAAGAAATTAATAGTGGCATGTTTTATCAAATAAGTAATGCTGTATTTATTTAATGATTTCTGATACTTTATGTCCCATGGCGTGCTATAAGCCTGAATATAAATTAACATCATCATTATCCAAACTTGACCACTCCGTTATCTTCTTATTTCATGAGGAGTCAAATAAAGAAACAAACTTCGGCCCAAATTGGTCATCAAAAATCATTCATTACACTACTTCCTCATTAAACCCATGGCTGCTGGTACTCGTAGTGCCATCTCACTCATCAACTCCAGAATGAAGGATTCAGTAGCACTTCATAAGAACTACACACTATTAATCATGAATTAAGCAATAGAAAATAGTTAATTCATACTTTATGAACCATTGTTTCTATATTAATACAAATTTATATCAAATGCCTTGCCTTGCCTTGCCTTGCCTATATTATTCAACAGTATAAAAAAATTTGAAACCGCTTACAAATGTGTTTTAACTTTAAAATTATTACATATATACAAATCCTTAATTAATTACTCGTATTGTGTAGTTACTAAGTGGATGCTGGTGGATTGCCTTTGGTGAAGTTGTTTTGCCCTTCTTTCCTTCACTGCTAATTATTGTCAGCCAAGGAATCAATGTGAAGTTTTACATTGTATTTTGCTGTAAATCTGTCTGCGATTTCGCATTTCTTTCTTTCTTTTTTTTACCTGATCATCACCTATTTGACCCCCTTTTTAAAAACTGCAAATAGAACACCAGGCTCCTGAGCAGTCATTAAAATCGGCGTGATAGAAAAGGAGGAGGGAGTGTTGACGTAGACCCCCTGCCCTAACTCCTTTCATTGGCATGAGGAAGGCGGGATGAGGTTGAATGCAGACATCTGCTGTGCTTCAGGTGACAGGAGAGCATGCGTGTCCACCCTTACATTCCCACACGGGCCGCCCTCGTCCCCATCACTCAGTGCTCCGCTCCAGCTGGGGAGACTGGAGGACGTTCAGAGCGATTAGCATAAACGTCTGGCCGAATGTCTGATCAGGTATTTGTGAGGAGGTCGCCCTCGGACTATCCTTTATCTCCAGGCTTTCTCTTGCTCTTTTTTACTACCAGCTTGTCTGAAAAGTCTGGGTTGAATCAATAGTGTATTTTATGAAAATGTGTTATTGACTCCATGGGTTTCTTACCACAATGCACTTTAGCTAAATGTTTTAATATCTTCCAATTATAAAATCGGATTTCTTTCAATTGAATGTTGTCATCCACTGCATTGTCATCCATTAAACTCTCTGAAATAGAAGCCAAGCCTCAAACATTGAAACAATAGAGAGGAAATGTTCTGGTCCATCAAGGAGGGGCTAAAAAAAATGTTTAAAAGGATGAAAAGTGTTGTTTTATTTATGATGCAGTGACTGTCGAGGGTCAGGATTTACATGAGAGAGAGAGAGAGAGAGAAAGAGAGGGAGAGACAGAGAGAAAGAGCAGGGGCAGCCCAAGGTCATGTTTAATTGAGCCACCGTCATCCACACAGTGCTCACACAACTGCCTAGATTCACCTCCTCTTCCTCTTCCTTCTTTTCTTGGCCACCTCTCTGCCGTCTGCTTCACCTCGTCCTACTCCTCAGCTTTGCACTATTTATACCTAATTCCCTCTGTCTTCTTCTTCTTTTGTGATTTTTTCGATAACTGTAATACTTACTGTATGTTTTCCTGTTGTACTAAAATGCATCCCCATTTTATTACTTCAGGATCCATATTCTAGTCAACATCGTTGTAACAAGTTATTTAACTTATTTTGAGATTATGTGATTTGTGTAAGAGATCCACCAGCATCATCGAATGAGATTGCTAACTCATACTCACCAGTCTAAAGAGTCTAATCACCAGAGATCTCTGTCAGCTGAGATCTAGCAATCTCATTCTAGCCGTCCTACTTATAGCGGCCATATTGGATACCCTAAAAGGGACTACATCTCCCTGCACTGCCCATTCTCCACAACCTGGAAGCTTCCTGCTCTTCCTGCTTCTCTGTGTATGTATACACCTGCTCATCTGCTGCTGGACCCCAAAATAAAGTTCTATGTGTGTGTGACAAAACGACTATACGAGATTGTATTATCTAAGAGTGGACTCAAGTCTTTTTAGAAATGAATACTGATGTGTCTAGATACACTGAAAGATGTCTTTCCTTACAGTCCTTGTGCTTCTAAATGTATGATTTCAGTGCAGTCCTCTAAAACACTGCAAACTGCTAAATGTATACATTAGTTTATATTGCTTTTATGTCATTCTCTGTTTTTGCAGTCCTTTGACAAAAACAGAAAAAAAGCAATAAGAATGTCTCCTCTTGGATAGCTACACTTGGTTCAATAGGTTAGTTCCATTTCCTGATCCCCACGTATAATAAAAATTAAAAATTATGTATATATTTTTTCATTTTATGGAAAGGGAACCCAAATTTAAAAGTTGTTTTAAACTATAAGCAGAAATGAAGATCCCCTTTAGTGGTGTAGAGTGACTGTTCACTCTTGTTTGGTAGGCGAGCATGTGTATGTTTGTCTACTTGCCTTATTTTGAGAATATTTGTATTTAATATTTTAAAGTTTGTGTTTATTTATAGGCTTTTCAATATTGCAGAGCTAAACTTAATCTTTTTATTTTCATATGCAGTTTAACTGAACAGATAGTTTTAATTATGATAGAAAATACTGTCAGAAATAAATTAGTTACCTTCATAAAATAAACACAAAAAACCCACAGATGTTCCATTTCTGTCTATCCTTACTTATACTTTCCAAAGAGAAATATTAATATTTGACATGACTTACTATCGCTGTGATAATCATTAAACTTCAGCGGTTTGCAGTGCTTACTTAATACAAGAGATCTGATTTTCAGACCTGTTCAGAACTCAGTCAGTTGAAACAAAATTCATTCCTCTTTTTAGTCTTGATTTAGGTTTTACATCTCGTTTTGTCTTCAGTTTTACATTAAAAAAAAATCAAAGCAAGATAAATTTGCTTGCCCTACCTCATTTATCTAGCTTTTTTACTCCTTCAAACCTGCTTTCTACTCTTTCTCTGTCTCTTCTGCCCCCTCATCACATCACCTATTCTTCCAGCATCGGCGTCGACTTCTATTCTTATTCCTTTTGCTTTTGCTCGTCCTCTTGGGTTACCCTCTTTAATCCACACCTTCTTTCTACCTCCTCCAAAACCTTCTCTTCTTACTTCTGTCTCCACTTCCTTCCATGTCCCCACGATTGCACCTTTCCCTTATCTATCATCTTTACCTCTTTTTCTTTTTCAATCTAACCTTTTTTTCCTCCCTCCTCCACTGCTCCTCTTCCACTTAACCGTTCTCTTCCATCAGTTCTACCTCTTTCACCTCATCTTCTTCCTGGTCCACTTCACCACCATTCAGACCCCTCTAACCGATCCTCTTTTCTCTTCTTCTTCTTTCGTCTTCACCCCTAATACTTTCTCCTATTGTCCATCTATCCACTCAACCTCTGGTTCTCGTGCTGACCATCCCCTTCTACTTGTAAATTTATTTCAGTCTGAATCACATAAGTTCAGAGTTTTAATAAATAAGTTTTAATAAACATAAGTTTTAATAAATTCTATTATTTTAATAATGTGGAGGTGGGACGAAAGTATAGATATATTTGTTTACATATTTAAAAGAAATGACCGCTCCATTTTTGAAGGAATTGTTTTCATCTCCGCCACTGAATAAGTGCCCACGGGAGACTTGCAAAAAAAGCCTGGCGGGCAGAAACCTTCTCCTGCTTCTACAAGAAACGTGCCTTTAAAAACATTATTAATTCACAACATTTAAATTGATAAGTGCTCTGAGCCAAAGACTACAAGGGCACTTTGAAAAGCAAATAGCGAGCCAGTGGAGAAATTGATTTTTGGGGGCTGAAAATGACTGCGTGATGCATCATTTGACTGCACTGCGTCCGAGTGCTTGACAGAGATAATCTCAGCAGTCCCACCGGTGACCTTATCGTTCTCCGCAGGGTTTTGTGAATCTCAGGCTCTCCTCTATGCCGTCTGTTGGCGAACCAAAGTTAAACTTCTCCATCTTGATGTTAAGCTAGAAACATTATGGAGAAATTGAAAGTATCGGCTCTAATCTCAAAGTCAACAAAGGCCGTTCATAATTGGGTGAATGGAAAATTATAGGCGAGAAAGGTAGTCTGCATGCCAATTGATGAACAATAGAGGGCTCTTTATGGCTGAGAAAGAGAGAAAGAAAGAGAGAGAGAGATTCTGAGAACAGGATGTTTTAACTCAAGAGCAGATGGTTCGGTGACGTTCTGTCAAGGTCAAGGAGTTTAAGAAGAGCCTTTTCCTCACTTTTTCTTCTTAATCCTTTTGTCTTGATATTTGCACTTTAGACAGTCATTGAATTCATCTATTATACAGACGTTGGATAGCCTAGACATTTTTTAATACTTTAAAATGATAATTTTCTTGCCCTTCAATTATTTCAATACTCTCTGTTCTTTTTTTTTATCGAAAGTAAAAATAATTACAAAAAATATCCAGTCTTTATTTTTAGAAATACATTCTCATTCAGATTTTGTATCGATTTATTCTGTGGACCCATCACACCAAACAACAACCCTGGTTTAGACTTTTTTTCTATCTTTAGGTGCTTTATTTTGCCAATATGGATATTTAAAATGATTCTAAAATGAAGTGTTTTAGATTAATGTAAACGTCTTACACTGATAAAGTAGTCCAGAGGCACCCATTGTTATCGGTATGAGAAGGCTGCACACAGAGATACTGTATCTCGTGGAAAAAATGAAATAAACCAAAATCATGATCATTAATTCTACTTGCCCTTCTGCGTTAGGCGGCAGAACTTAAAATCTTAGACCAACAAGTCTTCTGAGAGGTTTTGATCTAGTTGCCTTTTTACAAGTTTTATTTTATCATTAACCACCATATAATGACTGAAGTAACTATAGAGGATTTTCAAAATCATAAAGTTTTTAGAGGGCATTACAGATTTTTTTTATTCTAGCTAGATTTTGATCATTTGGATGGGATCTACAAACAAAATAATAATCCGTGAATCCAAACACATGATGTGTCCTCAGAGGCGTCGTTCCAACCAGGAGGTTGCCGCAGAGGGCTGACAAACTTTTAATGGGACTATAGCAATGACAAGATCGCAATGGCTTCAGTGTGGAGATGCAAGGGGACCCCACCTCTCTAACAGCAACACACAACACCCTTCCAACACTGATAATAACAGATTTGTTTTTAAATGTTATTGTTTTAAGTGGCATGAACAATGTGATTAATTATATAAAGAAAGATGCTTAATGATTGCAAAGCCCCCTGTGAATTTTTATGTAGGTACAATATATGTTTACAAGAGTGTGAACAATTGCCTTGGCATATTCAGATTTTTCTCAAAAATAAAAATAAAATGCACAAAGTAAGTGCATTTAACCTGAACTTCACCATAAACATATCCAAAGAGTCTCTACAAACACAATTCTTCCTTGAAAGCGCTCCAAAATTAAAAATTAAACCTTCTCTGGAGTTCACGTCCCAAAAAACCTGTAGAGATCATTTCTGTTCATACAAATCTAGGCAGTAAATATTAGAGTGTCTTTTTCAGGAGGTTAACAATTTTATCTTGTGGTTTCATGAAGGGGTGAGCACTAATAAGGTCTGATTCTAAAGAGTTTTACACATAAACATAAAAAAGTTCTTTATATACAGCAATTAAAGTCTTCAAAAACAAGTAGGAAATAAAAGTTAAACTATTGTCTCTGTTGACTCTTGTTACTCTGTGGTTAATTTCAGCAAATTGTTTTGTTTTATATATTTTAAATCGTTTTCTTTATGCACTTTTTCCTTGGTATTATTTAGAAAAAAAGAATGCTTTTTAAAAGTAAATATTGAACGAAGTTCATTACTACGAATAACCTGCATACAATTAGCAGCTCTTGTTTACCACTACTGCGTTTTACCTTAAGTTGTTAGGAATTTCCATTTTAATTGCTGTATAACACAACAAAGGGTAAAATGGCTGAAATAAAACAATATATCAGTTGTTGTTTATTACCATATGAAACAAATTTGATTATGCATTCTCTTTAAACATTTTGCAGTAATAACAGTTGAAAGTAATGTCCATGCTGGGTAACACTAATAGCACTGTGGGTGTGCAAACGATCAATTGTTTCCTGTTTCTTTCCTCATGCAGCTCAGAAAATCACCGCAGAATTTAAATTTGTGTTTTAATAATGCAGGTAAACATCTTTAAACCATGGCCATGTCCTTGGCAAACAATGTCCTTGGCAAACAATTTTAAGCATGTTTCTCTGTCTTGCTTTTGATTTAATATTTGGCCTGCGAACATATGCACTTCTCAAAATTGTATCGATAGAATGTGAAATAATGAGTTTTTAAGTTGCTCAAGTTGCATAATAGACAATAATTGGTTATTGATAGAACAAAAAAATTTAAATATTCATTTAGGGGTGTCACCTCAAAAATACATCTATTTTTCACGTATTACCTGGACAAACATTCTAGTTTTAAGACAGATTGTCTAGTTTTAAGACCACTAGAGGCTAGACACACATTGAAATATTTTAGTTTCAATGCATTTTTACAGCTTGTAAAGACTTGTTTTGTCAGTTTTTGTCTTTTTAATATCCAACAGCTTTTGTTATCAGCTAGAAATGTTTGCTAAATTTAAGAATTCTTGCCAAGTCAAATTTGCTTACCCAAGTTCCAAGATGCATGTTTTTACCAGTATTTAATATTGATTTCTTAAAATAAGATATCAATAACATTCTTGTTATTGAGTCAAAAATGTTGAGTCAAATTTTTTTTTAAGTTTTAAGATTCTTGTTTTAAGATCAGTGGCAAAATCAGAAACTTGTTTCACAAAGTTTCTTAATTCAAGAAAATAAATGACCAGAATAAGCATTTTTCTCTCCTCAGGAAAATTTAAGTGATATTTTCTCAAAATAAGCTAAAAAGTCTATACTCAAAAAATTTTAATGAGACAATTCTTCCTAAAATAATATCTAATTTTAAGCATTTTCAGCTTTGCTTAGATTTCATTTTTTGCAGTGCAGTTGTGGTCCTGTGAACAAGGGGATTGACTTGTGATCAGAAGGTCGCAGGTTCGATCCCCAGATCCACCGAGTTGAAGGTGGAGTGAGTGATGAAACACTTGCTCTCCATCTTCAGCAATCACAGCTGTGGAGCCCTCAAGCAAGGTACCAGTTTCCCGACTGCTCCCCGGGGGCCACAGCCATGCTGCCCACTGCTCTGAGTGAGTGTTCACAGTGTGTTTGTTCACTGCTGTGTGTGTACACTAGGATGGGTTACATGCAGAGCACTAATTGTGAGTATGGATCTCTCCATATCTGGCCAACTGGTCACGTTCACTTTTCACTTTCAGTCACAGTCAAAAATGGCCCAAAAAGCATTAAATTAATCCTTTTATGATTGAAAATTAATTGTTAAAAATAATTTAACATTTAAGATTAAGACAGATACCATTGTATACTTGTTAATATCTACAATAAAGTGTTTTGGTGTGTGTTGGCACAAGTCGGTTATAGTAAAAATAGACCTCTCAACTGTATTAACCTGTTTATCCATCAGCAAGTTTGTTAACAGATTGATACTCAGTTTAAAACTCTTAATTGGGGGTTAATAATTTTAACACAATTCTTCCTTCACTTATTATTCCCCTTTAACTTCTTGTTTTCCACCATCTAAATCCAACTGTCAGGTTAAACCGGTTGTCTGTTTGCTAGAGCATTGTACAGTTAGCCTGTATTGAGCGCAGTGCTATTCATTACCCATGCGCTGCTCTCCCTCGCTGTGTGGCAGGGCCATAAAGCCAGTAATAACCTTTTTATCGGAAGCCAGGGTGACACCTTAATGTGACACATCCAGCCTGATGCTGCAAAGAGAGAAATGCGTTTGTAATCTCCCCCATGTATTAGATACGGGGAAGCCATCATATAAGGATATAACAGCAGCTGATGAGCCCCAGCTCCTGGTGCCACGAGGAATAATAGATGAACGCTGACCCTCTCACAGAGGCCAGTGAGGCCCGCTTCCGTCTTGTTCTTCACTAAACCAGAACTTCGCTGAGAGGCAGAAGAACAAGAGTTAAGGACATTTCAACCATGTTCTCAATTTACCTTGATGAGATGATTGTTAAATAGAACTTTTTAGTTGTTGTAGTTGCAATAAGTAGATTTACATCCGAACAATATTATATTTCCAAGAGACCTTTTAAAAACAAGATTAAATATTTTAAATAGGGCAAGTTTGTTTGAGCAATGGTTCCGCATCATTGGAATCATCACGATGCATAATTTTAACAAGTCCTAATTACCTCTCTTAGTCTAGCTTGAGATATTTACAGCAGTCACCTACCCTAAACACATCCCTAGGTCTGGCCATAAAGGCTTCTAATGCAATTATCAGTATTTATGAACACACGCTTGTACAAACGAGAGCTAATTATTGTGACTTAGAGCTGGTGCTCAAAGCCTCCACGGCCAGCAGATAAGAGGCAAATTTGCTTGGAGGATTTTTGCAAATGTCAGTGGCACTTTGTGTACAAGGATGATAACTTCATCCGTCCATTATCGAGAGCAACAGCTGCGATGATGCAGGGCCCGCTCCGCAGATAATTCCTAATGAATCAATATGTATAGTTTGGAGAAGGGCCCTGATAACAGTGGAAATAAACTACGGAGGAGGAGAAGAATGAGCGCCTGCCTGCCATCCGTATACCACTCTCATTCACTGCAGGTTTGGAAGAGCCTGGTATCTCTTCTTCCATCCTTCCTGGCCCATTCTGGAGGAATATATTAGGAAAGAAGGATGCCGGAGCCCATATCTGCTAGAGGGCCGAAGGCATAGAAAGATGCCTTTGCATCCATCAAAACATAGACTGGGAACTATAGAGCTGTGTGCAATGTTCCTTCTCTGATTATAATCCATTTTATATTTAAATGTTGATTGAATCTCATCTTCGCCTTGCACGGCTTTTGTGACTTTTTGTTGTTCTGTTTTTCATTTGTTGTAGATTGTTTCACAAGTCTTGTAAGTTTTTATAGTTTATAGTTTAAGTTGTATTGTGCTCGCGCCAATTTATCTAGATTGGCGGAGCACATGACTTTGTTCTGTTTTTGTGTGCTATGTTGTCTAGCCATGTTGATCTTGGTTCTTGATTTATTTTGGACATCTGTCTTTCTTGCTATCACTAATTGTATTGTTCACTCCATTTCATTTTAGTGACATGTCTTATACTCTTATACTGGTTTAAAGGAATTACATATTTTTTATGTGTTTGTTTCATTTATTATAAACATAACTAGTTTGTTCTTACTTATAGTGAAATGTAGCAATTAAACAATCACATACAATAGACAAGCTGACTGAGCGATGTGTCTTGGACCAGCAGAGATGTCCAAGTATGGTGAAGTGGTAGAGGTGGGACATTTTCCAGTTGGTTTGGGCTTATATACAAGCTTAGTAAAGAGCTAAAGACAAGCTCCTCCCTAAACTTATGTTAATTTTATAATAAACCTCATATAGAGCCATTTTGGTATCTCCACTTACACCATATCACACCAAATCTGGTTCTCAAATCATAGGAGAACCATTTTGGTTCTATTTAGCACCAGTCACCAAAAGTGCTGTTTAAAACCAAAGACAAATCACATTTAGATTCCAAAAAAACACACAAGTATGCATTCTTCTGGTATGTTTTTGGTGGTAATTTAGAGTTTTCTTTTAGATGTCATATAGCACTTTTTTAATGTAAAGAACCGGTTGTTATAAAAGAGGATACAAAAGTACATAATTTTCACAACTTTTGCGACTGGTACTAAAAAGCACATAAAAACTGTGCTTGCCATCATAAAAACGCTAACAGATTTTGAGTTCTTTAGCACAGTTTTTTAGAGTGTTGGTTCTGTTAGCTATATTTCATTAGAATGCACACTTTTTAATTAATAGAAATGTGTTATTTATTTGTATTTACTGGAGTTTTCAGGAAATGGAGTTTTCATGTCTGCCATTCGAAACTTTCATGTTGTTATTATATATTGTTTTGCTGAGCACATGGCTTTGGTCTGTTTTCATGTGTCTTACTGTTGATTAAATAAAGATCACTAATTGAATGTTCAATCGAGTAGAATTGTATTTTACATAGAATTGGGTCAAAACCTTTTTAGTAATTTATACAAATCAGTTTAAAACACAAGGCATCTCATTGTTTATATTGTTCTTGATTTAAAAAAAATATTTAGAAAGACTTTTAACCTCAATATTTGGCATGAAAATAGAAGACTTGCATACTAAAAACTATGTGAGTAAAAATATTACATTCTTTTCCGTTAAGATTCCGGTGTGAACTAGGTTTGATCCCAAGTCTGTTTTTAGACATGCAAGAGAGCATTTTCTGAGATTTCCAAGATATCCTTCACAGACGCCTGAAGATACCCTGAAATATTTCGAACAGGAGAAAAAGTCGACTTAAGCAGTCAAAGAGAGAGAGTAAAGTGATCTGAGGACATCTCATTCCCTCCTCTATAATGTGGGATAAAGACATAGTTTCACATGTGCAGTATTGGTAATGGGGTGACAGGGCACAAATCCTCTCATTTAAGTGCAAATAGCTGCTCTTTTGGGGCGCCCCAAGCATTTGCCTGCCAATATCATCCTAACCCTCTCTGGACAGCTTATTGTTTTTGTGCTTCCCAGAATTCATTGGGTGCAGAGTCCAATTCATTATGAAGTAAAAGAATGGGAAAAAACACATAATTAAAAATGAAAAAAAAAACAGTTTAACTTTATTGTTACTTGAAACTTAAAGACTGCACACTCATATTCATCACTATATTCTCATTTTTATGTAATGTAAATCTGTATTACTATTTTAACATTACAGGTCATTCACTTAAAACGTTGACCAAATAAGATTCTTAAAGACGACACTACAAAAACATATGCCTAAACATATTTTCAGAATTAAGGGTTTTTGTTTGCAAAAGGCACTATATCTACTCACCCGCTATCTTTTCCACACTCTACACTGCTTTGCAAAGCTTTTACTCTCATTGCATCTTCCTTACATTAACACAGCACAAGTCCAGGTCTGCAAGCGATGAAGCCTTGACAACATTTTCATTAGTGAGATTGAGCTGTTGCATATGGAAGCAGGAGAGATTAACATTGCACCTGTTCTACATTCTCAGGTTTGACATGCAATAAAAAGATACAGAGTGAAGAGCCCTGACAATTTGTTTGGAACGCACCAGACAGGATAAATTCAGAGGGGGAAGGGTCCCGTCAGTTGGTTGGGGAATCACTTTTAGGAACCTTTCAGCAAAAAGACTGCTTTTCATAGAGAACTGTTATATTTGGTGTAAACCTTTTAATTTAGAACTGTATCATCATTTAGTTTGATCTGAGAAAAAAAAACACAAAAAAAGCATTGGTTGGATTTGGTGCTGTTGCAGCTTGTGTTATGTTTGAAACATTTGGTGCTCTGTTAAAAAGCTTTTTTTATGTTGTTTAGAACAAAACTGTCCGATTCTAGCCCTGCATTTTTTTTTTGTTTAGTGTACAGTCACAGCGCTGTTTGATTTGAGTGTCCATTAAGCTTAGAGCTAAAAAGGGAAAAAATAAAGATGAAGGAAGAAAAGGACAAAAACAGAGTTAAAGTAAGTAAGGAAGGAAGAACATCAAGAGAGAGGAAGGAAGGCTTGACAACAAGATAGGTGAAAGATGGAAAGACCACAGAGAGGACGTAAGGAAGAAAGAGCAACAAGAAAGAGGAAGTAAGGACATCGAGAGACAGACATAAAGAGAGACATCGAATGAAGGAAATATAACAAAACAGAGAAGGTAAAGGACGAAGGAAGAATGAGAGAGGGAAAGTAAGGAAGTTTGTACAGAGAAGCAAGAAAGATGATAGAAAGAAAGATAGCAAGGCAGAGAAGGTAAGAAAGGAAGAACGAGAGAGACGAAGTTAGAAAGTATGGACAGACAACAAGCGACGAACGAAGGAAAGAAAATAAGATAGAGAAGGTAAGAAAGAACAAGAGAGAGGAAGTAAAAAAGTATGGACAAAGTAACAAGAAATAAAAGGGAAAGAATGATAACAAGGCAGAGAAGATAAGGACGAAAGAGCGAGATAGAAAGTAAGAAAGTATGGACAGACAACAAGAGAGACAAAGGAAAGAAAGATAAGACACAGAAAAAAGAAGAAAAAAGAGAGAAGAGAGAGAGGACAGAAGGAAGGACTACAAGAGAGAGGAAGTGAGGGTAGACCACGGAGGTAGAGAGGAGGTAAGAGAGGAAGGAGAAAAGACAAAAGGAAGGACAGCAAGATAAAGAAAATTCGAAGATATATAGACAAAGAGATGAAAGAAGGTTGGATGAACAAGCAGCAAATGAGCAAGAGAAAGAAATAAACAAAAATTAGGAACAAAGGATAGATGTGGTGCAAATAATGTGTTAGCATTGTAGATAATACATTTTATGTTTGACACATTCAGTACTCTGCAAACATTCAAATAGTCGAGCTTTTTCCAGATATTTTTGACCAATCAGGAGCTTCCTATAGAGTTTAAACATGTATCACTCAAAAGAGAAAAGGGTTATTACTGGCAGATTAGTCGACAATAGCAGAATTTTTCTGGTTAAAAAGGAGTGAATTGAGAATTTCTAGCATCCACCAATGACTGTTCGTGGTTTATCGGTTCTTGGTGTGAATACACGGAATGAGTTGATCGATACAGAAAGAGAAGATCATAAAATAAACTGGGATAAAGGAACTGAGGAAGCAAAGCGGGGACAAAATAACGCAATTCTGCAAATTACTTTTAAAATGAAAGAATGCTTACTTAAAAGAGTAAATGAAGAGAAAAAAATAGTCGATTTCTAGCTGGTCAGACTGAAATAGTTCCCTCAGATCAGAGCCACGCTGTTGATCATCAGCGTCCACTCTGAAAGAGAGAGATTCCCTCCGGAACTGAAGGACAAACTCTGACTGAAGCTCCTCTCTCTGGAGCACAGCCGTGTGAAAGCTCCCCATGTGATGGACCGCTGCTTCTCTACGAGAAACGGGTCATTAATTATGAAGAGATGTTTGTAACATCACAAACCATTGATCATCCACACACCGCCGAGACCCAAAGTGTCTCAAGCCTCAAACACAAACTAGTTTGATCCAGGAAATGTGTGACTTTAGAGATATTTAGCCTCCGGCTTTACTCTTTCCTGCTAGTTTCAGTTCCTAGGTGAATGCAAACAGAGGTTAATATGTAAAAAAAATCATAGTTTAGCTAGTCAGATACGTTTACTTGCATTCTCACCTGCAGTCTAGAATTAGATGTTCACAGATCTTAAGTAACTTTGAGAACAAAACTTTGTTTCCTGATAGAATGACTTTGTTGTTGAAAAGGTTTAATTCCAACTCTTAAGACCAGTGCTCTCAAATGTTAAGGTGTGTGTTCAACCTTTTCATTCAATGAAAATGAATAGCTACATTAAGTTCTCTGATTTTCATGGCATTTTGTTTCAGCGAGCATCAGCGTTAAATCAATATTCCTTTAATGGAAGCAAAAGAGAGAGAGTCCAAGAACTTTATCCAGGTTTCTTGAAACAAAAGCATAAAAGTGTCTCTTGTAAGACATTCAAGTATGAAGGTTTCTTCCCAGAAGGTAATGGGAAGGAAGAGATTGATGGCTAGGGGTCAATGAGGAGCTGAGATATGAACTTCTGTGGTTTGTAAACACAAGTAGATCCTTCTCAACGAGGTCAATGAAGGATATTTGAAAGACTTGCAATTTGTTATTTTGCTCATACCATTGTTAAAAGTGCTATATAATGTAAACTTGACTAAGATATTTTTGCATGTTTTAGTATTTTTCCTTCATCAAAAACCTGCCTCAAGTCATGTTCGGATTGAGTTATATTTGTGTAATTCTGTGAGCTCTAAAAGGCTTGATGCAGACCCCCATCAGACAAACAATGAAAAAAAGTGTATTTTTGGATGTCCCAGGCCAAAAGTTTTATTTGGCACAAAAATGAATGTATTCGTCAGAAATTGTTCGATGAAATCCAGCATTTCAGTGGCGCAAGCATGGCAGTGGGAGGAAGAAGGGGTACTTGGCTCATTTTGTGGAGCACAACCATTTGAGGAGATTCAAAAACAGTTTTACTATAAATACGGCCTCGAGAAGGTTATTAAGAGTAGAGGCCTAGAGGGGTCAGTTATTTATTATAAATGATTTTAAAGGGGTATAATATGGTCTTTTTGAAAATAAAGAAACTATCTTTTTTCTAAACAAATAATGGAAATGGTTATGATGTTCTATAACTTTATAGCTTAAATTCTGAGTAAAACAGTTCAATACGGTACTTTCAAGAAAAAACTATCTGAATGTGGCTCTTAAACATCACATGTATTTCATCAGGGGCAATGCATAAAATGATTAACGTCTTCTTTCAAATGTGATCAAAGTTGTACGCCTCGATTTCATCTATGCTTTCAAATTCCACTTGGTAAAATCCGTTAAAAAATACAAAAACTACTCCTGAACTCACAAACTTAAAGGCATTTTATTCATCAGGATATTTAATTAGATCAGTAGGTACACAGCTTGTTTTGTGGAGTACAACCATTTGAGAAAATTTAAAGACATTGTTCATGATAAATACTGTCTTGTTAAGTGTGTTAAGGGTGCAGTGGTCGTCAGGAGGGTTCAAATATTTATTGTAAATGATTTAAAAAGGGCTTGTTTAACGATTACAATGATCATTTATTACAAAAAGACAGTCAGAGATAGAAGTCGTGTGTTGGGATCTCACACGCTTACACTCCAGTCATCCAAATGCTTTCATGAATGGAAATGAGTTTGCTTGACCTCCCTCAGAACGGTTACTTTTTAGTTATTATTTTCTTCCTTGTTTTCCCTGCTCGGCACAGGAGTTTGCAGCAGCTGATCTGATGTTTCCTGGCTCAGGGCAAGGCCCCGCTCGCCTGCTAACTGTAATTTACTTTTCTCTCCCGCTCGCCTGCAGTCTGCCTCGCCGCCGCTCTGTTGAATGATGTGCTAATCCATTATATTCTTCAGACAAGTGTATCGACCAGTATAAACAGACTGGAGGGCACAAGCCTAAATGAAAGCCGTAGTTTCCCTCTGAATCATTTAACTAGATCCTCGAGCAGGAGCAGCACATAACAGCCTTCTCTCAGTCTGCTGAATATACATTAAGGAGCCATTAATGCAGGCTGGAGAAACGATGGGGCTGGATGAGAGTTTGAATCTTTCTCTAGAACTTTAGTGAGGAACACTTGGAATGTTGCTTGTTCGCACATTTGTGAAGTCAGATTTATGAACTGCTCTTTTGTTTGTGTGTGTTTTTTGGTTAGAATTCTATCAAGCGAGGTGGGATGTGGAGCGAGGTGGGGTGTGGAGTGAGGTGGGGTGTGGAGTGAGGTGGGGTGTGGAGCGAGGTGGGGTGTGGAGCGAGATGGGGTGTGGAGCGAGATGGGGTGTGGAGCGAGGTGGGGTGTGGAGTGAGGTGGGGTGTGGAGCGAGGTGGGATGTGGAGCGAGGTGAGGTGTGGAGTTAGGTGGGGTGTGGAGCGAGGTGGGGTGTGGAGCGAGGTGGGATGTGGAGCGAGGTGGGGTGTGGAGTTAGGTGGGGTGTGGAGCGAGGTGGGGTGTGGAGCGAGGTGGGGTGTGGAGCGAGGTGGGATGTGGAGCGAGGTGGGGTGTGGAGTTAGGTGGGGTGTGGAGCGAGGTGGGGTGTGGAGCGAGGTGGGGTGTGGAGTTAGGTGGGGTGTGGAGTGAGGTGGGGTGTGGAGCGAGGTGGGATGTGGAGCGAGGTGGGGTGTGGAGTTAGGTGGGGTGTGGAGCGAGGTGAGGTGTGGAGTTAGGTGGGGTGTGGAGTGAGGTGGGGTGTGGAGCGAGGTGGGATGTGGAGCGAGGTGGGATGTGGAGCGAGGTGGGGTGTGGAGTTAGGTGGGGTGTGGAGCGAGGTGGGGTGTGGAGCGAGGTGGGGTGTGGAGCGAGGTGGGGTGTGGAGTGAGGTGGGGTGTGGAGCGAGGTGGGGTGTGGAGCGAGGTGGGGTGTGGAGCGAGGTGGGATGTGGAGTGAGGTGGGGTGTGGAGCGAGGTGGGGTGTGGAGTGAGGTGGGGTGTGGAGCGAGGTGGGGTGTGGAGCGAGGTGGGGTGTGGAGTGAGGTGGGGTGTGGAGCGAGGTGGGATGTGGAGTGAGGTGGGGTGTGGAGCGAGGTGGGATGTGGAGCGAGGTGGGATGTGGAGTGAGGTGGGATGTGGAGTGAGGTGGGATGTGGAGTGAGGTGGGATGTGGAGTGAGGTGGGGTGTGGAGCGAGGTGGGGTGTGGAGCGAGGTGGGGTGTGGAGCGAGATGGGGTGTGGAGCGAGGTGGGGTGTGGAGCGAGGTGGGGTGTGGAGCGAGGTGGGATGTGGAGCGAGATGGGATGTGGAGCGAGGAGGGATGTGGAGTGAGGTGGGATGTGGAGCGAGGTGGGGTGTGGAGCGAGGTGGGGTGTGGAGCGAGGTGGGGTGTGGAGCGAGGTGGGGTGTGGAGCGAGGTGGGGTGTGGAGCGAGGTGGGGTGTGGACTGAGGTGGGGTGTGGAGCGAGGTGGGGTGTGGAGCGAGATGGGGTGTGGAGCGAGGTGGGGTGTGGAGCGATGTGGGGTGTGGAGCGAGGTGGGGTGTGGAGCGAGGTGGGGTGTGGAGTGAGGTGGGGTGTGGAGCGAGGTGGGGGTGTGGAGCGAGGTGGGGTGTGGAGCGAGATGGGGTGTGGAGCGAGGTGGGGTGTGGAGCGAGGTGGGATGTGGAGAGAGGTGGGGTGTGGAGTGAGGTGGGGTGTGGAGCGAGGTGGGGTGTGGAGCGAGGTGGGGTGTGGAGCGAGGTGGGGTGTGGAGTGAGGTGGGGTGTGGAGCGAGGTGGGGTGTGGAGCGAGGTGGGGTGTGGAGGGAGGTGGGGTGTGGAGCGAGGTGGGGTGTGGAGCGAGGTGGGGTGTGGAGCGAGGTGGGGTGTGGAGTGAGGTGGGGTGTGGAGTGAGGTGGGGTGTGGAGCGAGATGGGGTGTGGAGCGAGATGGGGTGTGGAGTAAGGTGAGGTGAGGTGCAGGGATGGAGGAGTTCAGAGTTGTAAGCTGGGGCAACATCATTTAGACTCTTAAAAACAAGTAAAAGCAGTTAAAATGCTGCAGCAATGTGCTCATACTTGCGTTTGATAGTTAATTGTGTACAACTGCAACCACAAGAGGATTTTGATGCTTTTAACGATGAATCTTTCTAATTTTCACAGAAAAACACACAAAATGGCATATGAAGGTAAGATCATGCCAAAATTTGAGCATGTAAAGTTGATATTCATATACGAAGAGAAGATTCACATGAGGCAAAAACTGAACCCCACGTGCAAAAATAAATTGTCAAAAAAACAAACTGTCAAATCTCAAAATACAAATCTCTGTGGCTTGTCAATGTTGATCTATTAAAGATTCATTTTAAAAGTAGGTAACTATATTTGTTGGAAGAGAATTGACATAGATTGTTAAAGAAGCTGAACTAACTGACAGACAAATGTCCAATCACAGCTGTGTTTTGGGAAAGGAGGCCCCGCCCCGTCCTGGACAAAAATCAGACTCACTCGATCACAGGAATAGATTGAGCGAGCGAGGAGAGAGAGAGGATTGAGAGAGAGAGCGCATGAAGACGGCTCCTCGCTCACGAGAGTATGTGAGCGCTCTCTCAGGTGCTCTGAACAACTCGCTTGGTTCAGAATGCATCTTTGTGATTGCTTTTTAAGTATTTTAACATTTTTGTGCAAATTGGCAACTCAAAGTGCAGAAACAAATAAAAATAAATCAGAGATATATATAAAACAAGGGATGACACATTAAACAAATTTTTTTAATTATATTAGAAAATTAGAACTTTAAATAAGATCAAAGCTCAGTCCTCGAAAGCTGGAATCAGTCTTAAATGAGATGTAACAGAAGTTTGTTTTTCTTTTTGTGAAGCTTGTGAGTTTGTTAGCTTTCTTCACTGTTGCTGAAAGCCAGTAATGAGCCCAGCTCTAGCACAGCTACTTGTTTTGACACAGCCATTAATTATTTGCTAATTGAGACATTAACACAATTTCAGTCACTACGCGATGC
This sequence comes from Danionella dracula, assembly GCA_900490495.1. NCBI lineage: Eukaryota > Metazoa > Chordata > Actinopteri > Cypriniformes > Danionidae > Danionella > Danionella dracula. The sequence goes on from UELW01000223.1 coordinate 3,439,183, forward strand.
AGACCTGACGTTTCTCCTGCAGAACCTCACACTGATCGAGGATCAGCTTGAGGACGCCTGCGTGTTGTGATGGTTCTTATAGAAACTTTTGAGAAATGTGTAAAAGAAGACCAAATTCTGAAAGGATGAAGGCGTGGATGATGAAACTAAGCTAACTTTTTAAACTAAATCTAAATTTAAATAAATTTCCAGCATTACCACATGTGCTTTCGCTGTCTTGTGAATCCCTTTTAAACCTTTTTGTAAAGCTCCAGTTAAAGCGGTTCAGTGAGCTCTTGGCATGCAGGACGACTCGTGGACCGCTCTTCTGCTCTCTGTACAGCTGAACAGAATTGCTGATCAGCTCTGAGATGTTGTGGACAAAGGCTTTTCCCTTCTGGAGAAACAGCTGTACCGAGATTAACATAAATCGCCGCTTGGTTAGAGCATGTTTAGCGGTGCATTAACAAATTTGCCACCTTAATGAGCCTCTAAGTAATTGTCTGGCTGCCCTGGAATGCAAACAGTCCATTACCTTCAACTATATGATTTTCAGGAGCAAAACAGCAATTCCCTGTCCGCTCAGTTAAGTTGTTTTCAAATTAAGGCCTGTGTGTGTTTTCCCTTCATTTATTCATCTGTTTTACTTGTGTTTAATTGTCAGCTGCTGTTTAAAGACTGGCAGGGTTGTGAAGGCAGGGAAAACATTGCTGAAGAATTGGATGAAAATGCAGTGAATTTTGTTGTAGACGAGTGCAGTCCCTTTCTGATGAATCTGTTCTGCCATTGTGTATTTGATAGTTTTACATGCAGTGCTGCAATTGTTGAGTTTGCATGCAGAGTACATTCAAATCTTCAGAACCAGGGCGTGAACAGGTGGAAGAACAATTTGGAAGAAGGCATAAATACATTGAAGTTGCTCTGTAGCTTGATGCCAGTGTTCCAGAGATTAAAATCAGTATCAATGGGTTATTAAGAATGATGCTCATATACTCTGAACCCTTGAGGTCCGAGTATCCTGTTCTCTGAGCTATGATTTAATTACTGACTTAGTGAGCAGGAGACCATCGGGTGACCCAAATTCAGTTTAGGGAGTGTGTGGGTCTTTCCTGGGACCGCCGACTATCCCTCACTTTCATCTCTTTCTTTCTCTCTCTCTACCTATTCTCTCCATCACTCTCCCTCTCTCTCTTTAAATCATCTCTGTTCTCTTTTTCTCATCTCTCTCTCCACCTCATCTCTACCTCTCCCTCTCTCTACATCATCTCTCTCCCTCCCACTCTCCTCTCTCTTCCTCTCATCTCTCCCTCTATTCTCTCCCTCATCTCTCTCTCTCTCTCTCTCTCTCTCTCTCCTCTCTCTCCCACTCTCCCCTCTCATTTCCCTCTCTATCTACCTCTCTCTTCTCTCTCTCTCTTCGCTCTCATCTCTTTCCTCTCTCCTCTCTCTCCCATTTCTCTTGTCTCTCTTTCATCTCTCTCATCTCTCTCCCTCTCTCCTCTCTCTCCCACTCTCATCTCTCTCATTTCTCTCTCTCCTCTCTCCCACTCGTCTCTCTCCCTCTCTCCCACTCTCCTCTCTCTCATCTTTCTCTCCTTTCTCTCTCCCTCTTTTAACTGTCTATAAATGGGAGTCCTCATTCAAGCTCCCTGTTATGAGTTTAAAGTTTCATTTAATCTCACTTCCATTTGAACAAGTGTGCTGTTTATTTTTAAGGCGAAGCATCCTAAAAAGTAAGTGGTGCCCTCAGATTCTACCTTTATTTATTCTGCGCATCATCTATCATAGAACCCAAGCTCGGCAAGCGCTGCACCAAACACATCAAAGCCACTCAGGTGGAGAAATATGAGTTTACACAAAGACTGGCTGAGAAATTAAGCATGATTTTTATTTCCTTATCTTTCCCTCGATTCATTGCGTGGTGGTTTGTGGCAGGTTGCAGGCTTGTCGGAGGAGACTAATGGCCTGTCTGGACTGCGGTGGAAACATGGCAGCCTCCTCCACATTAATACACCCCTCCCTCGCTTGTGAAATCAGCTTGATCTGAAATTGAAAACAAATAGTAATTTCCCACTCTCAATGTTTTTGGAATTTACCTTCTGTGAGAGCTCTGGCGGATGGTAATCCCATGTCGAGGAGGCGCTTCCCTATCAAAGAAACGATAGACAATCTGTACCCAAGTGCTTAAAGCAACAGAGACAGTCAAGAGTCACATGAGGAGATGAAGACGATTTGTGATTTTAAAGGATAAAGGTATAAGGTACTTTTTTTGTCAGTTTCCTCAGAACAGGCACCAAATGGGTGGCCTTTTATATAATAAATATATTGGTTTCTTGTAAGAAAAAAAATAACCGATATTTTATTTATTTATTTATTTTCTTAATCTAAATTTTTGAAATTCTTAAAGATTTTTTTTACTCTTAAATTCATGCTTCTGTTATCATGTTTTTTGTAACAATGTTATTTAATTTGTTTGTATTATTATTTTATAATGGCAGTGTTATTATTCAGTGATTATTTTATTTTATTAGATGTTTTATTTTATACCAGTGATTAATTTATTTGATTTGATTTATTATTTATTATAGCAGGGTTATTTCATTGTGTTTTACTTTAAATCAGTGTTTCATTGTATGTATGTATGTATTTTACTTTCATTTTATAACAACGTTATTTAATTAGATTTTTAAACAATATTTTGTAACAGATTTGATTTTATTTATTATTGCTATTATTATTTAAGTTTATATTTTTTATTAATTTTGTTTATTTTTTATTTTATAGCAGGGTTATTTTATTGTAATTTAATTTAAATCAGTGTTTAATTTAACACACATTTAATTTTCTATTGGGGTTATTTTATTTTTTTATTTTAGACTAGTGTTTAATTTTTGTTTGATTTTTAATTTTATAACAGGGTTGTTTATTGTGTTATATGTCAAATCAGTGTTTTATTTTATTTCAGTGTTTAATTGTATGTTTTTATTTTATTTTATTACAAGGTTATCATCAAAGTAGGGATAGACAATCTGTTCCCAAGTGCTTAAAGTCAGTCGAGAGTCACATGATGAGACGAAGACGATTTGTGATTTTAAAAGATAATTCCAAAAAAAAGCAAGCTGATGTTAGGTACTGGAAGAGCGGCTGCCAGCAGAAGAGCTGGGGGATTGTTTACAGGAATGTGAAGTCACAGGGAGAGAAGAACAATTGTCCTTGAAAAGAGGAAAAGCGGTGGATTCCCTCTGCCGTTGCTCTTTAAAGAGCCCTTGATTAAATGACAGTTACTTTGTAGTTTCGACATGGGGGCCCTAGACAGGATCCAAACACTTTTCTGCTCTCCCACGCAAAACGCTGAAGATTTGAGATGAGGAAAAATATCTGGGACAAAGCCAAGTGTGTCTGGTTTAGATGTGGGTGGAAAAGCGCTCGCTCTTTTTGCAGTGTTGTACTTTTCAAAACATATACAATGCGCTTTGAAAACTCTTTTTTTTTTTTTTGAAGGTTTGAAGAGGAAAGTTAGCGCTTTAGTGTTCTTGGCAAGGTCATCTTTAAGAGCTGAGTGTATGGATCCTCAGGGACACACTCTCAGCCAGACTAATAACCTGTGTGAGAGAGAGGCGGCAGGGTGGATTTACCTTACGCAGAAATTAATCGTCCTAGGAGTCCCTCCCTATCACAGAGAGAAAGAGAGAGAGAGAGAGGGAGTGAAAGAGGTGAAGATGAAGATGAAAGACCCTTCCTCTATGTCGTCTGTCGTTAGGTGATGGCCCTTCTGTGTGCTGTTTTAATATCTATTCATTACATCTATCATCATAGTCTGGACATATTAGATTGCCTCACCTTGTCTATCTTTGAAAATAACTCTAAATGTTCTGTTCTCATATTTTAAACTTTAAAAACTTTCCAACCGCTTATCAGGTATCAGGTTTTATTCCTTTATTTATGATTGATAGATAATCTTTGCTGTAAGTGATAATATTTTTGCTGTCGGGAGAAACTTCTACTGGGAGTATTTCTACTACTGTAACACATCTGACAAAAATGTTGTATTGTTTTATATTTTAGTTGTATTTATTTTTTTATTTAGAATGTAATTCAGTAATCTTCAATAGGATTCCAATTTCAAAATGTAAGATGTATTTTTATTTTTATTTGTTTTTTGTAACTACTGTAGTTTTTACATAAGACTTTGTAAGTGGCCCAATGCTAGGAAGAATCCAATGCTGCTTACAATATTTCTGCAAGGCAGCAAACCACAATTCTCAGTCAAAAGGTTTCCAGTTCAAGCCCAGCTAGGGTCTTTTCTGATATAGAGTCCAACAAGATACATCATTATTAAACTCCCCTCAGAAGTGTCTGGAAAAACAATTCCCTTTTTTTATACTCCCATTCTCAGGAACACTTACAAAGGGCTTGTGGGAAATGAAGTCCTTGTATAACTCTTGAAGGGATTCTCTTTTTTTCTTACAGTATTTTTTATTTTCCCAACAAGCTAAACTTGGTGGGACCGTACTGACCCTAGCAACCAGTTGTGGATGCATAGAGACCATGAACACCGACCAATCTAATAGCTCCTTCACCACGGCTCATGTATTTATCACCAGTGTTCATTGCCTTGTTAGTTTTTAGTGCTCCATGTTTTTCATTCTCTGCGGCTGTTGGAGAATGACTCAAAAACTCTTCTTAAAGAGCAGCATCATCACCAGTGCTCTGAGAGACACATTTCAGTTATTTATTCCCCGACCCTCACATTTGTGTAAACATAAATGGCATGCTTTATTACATCCCTCCTGCACCCGGCGCCTTGACCCCCGTCCTCGTAAATTGAGAAATAGTGGGGAACTAATGGAGACAGATGGGACTATGGCATGCCATTTACTCAAATTGTGGAAGTAATTAACCTCGGGGTGCGTGGCTTTGAGAGAGAGATGGTGGGAATATCTCCAGCAGTCAGATAAACAGACTCGGGGCCTAAACGCCTCTGACAACTGTATCATAAACTCCACTCGTTCTCTTCTATTGACCTGTCTGCAGCTCTCCAGCTAATAAAGATTTGTTCTGTTGTGAGCTTCCAAGGCATCTTGTAGCCAGGTCTGAGTGGGTTGAGAGTTGCAGAACTACTCTGCGTGATATAAGTCTGTTTGGTTCATTGGTCTCCTCGTAGCCACCTCCTCTGCTGTGCTGAACAGCTCTTAGTCCCCGTTTGTTTTTCTGGCTCTGTATGCACAGGCGTTCAGAGAGAGAGAGAGTGTCAGTAAAGAGGTGCATGTGTTTGTGCCTGAGGCGCTCGTCGTGTCTCTCTGCTGTGAGCTTGACAGCTCGTCCCCTGGTCATTTACATTTGTTGTACCGGCGGTTCTGTTGAGAGGTAGCACATGGGGTTGACGCACGTGTTGACAGTGATAGCTGATTCGGGTCTGGTACTAATAAGTCAACAAATCAGAGATAATGCAGAATGAAGTCGCAGTGTGCTTTTTAGTCAGTTTCCTCAGAACAGGCACCAAACGGGTCGCCTTTTATAAACTTAAATAAACTTTTTTTCTTGTAAGAGAAAAATTGCTGTTTATTTATACATTTTTCGAAAATAAATTCACAATTCTACAATAAAAAATATGCTATTTTATTTTATGTATGTTTTACTATGTTTTTATAACCATTTAATTTTATTTATTAAAAAAAAATATTATCATGTTAATTTTATTTTATAACAATGTCATTTATTTTATTTTATATCAAGGTTATTTTAGTGTGTTTTATTTTAATCCAGTGTTTAAGTCATAGGGTTATTTTGTTTTATTATTTTATATAATATTTTTGTGAATTTTATTATAGGATTGTTGTTTGTTTGTTTTATTAAAATAATTTTATACAATTGTATTATGAGTATTTATTTTGTATTATTTTGTATTTAATTTTTTTGTGTTTTATTTTAAATTTGTGTTTAATTTTGTTAAAAATAATTTTTTATTTTAAATTTGTGTTTAATTTTGTTGACATTTTTGGCATTCGTTGATTTACAAATGCAGCAGTGATTCAGAATAACTGCTTATCTCTGAAAACAACAGATAATAGTTTTTTATCAGTTATGTTTTCACATTAACACAGAAACTGGAGTTTTTGAAACCTGTCAATCAGCGTTTGGAGGTTTCTGATTAGCTGATATATATATATATATATATATATATATATATATATATATACAAGGAAGTAAAACCATGCTCATGTGAATAAGAAGAAAGCTGTTTTTGGCTGCTCAGGACTGACAGGACTTCTGAGAGACAGTATTCTTGAGTTTTTTGTGCACATGCTTATATGTTTTGGTGAATTGCACTTTGATGCTGACAGCTGATTTGGATCTGGCTCTAATAAGGGAACGAATCAGAGGTAAAACATAGCGATGTGTCATGTTCCTCAGCCCCTGAGCAGCTGGCTGCTTGTCCTTCAGTGACAGCCTAGTTTGTCCTGTGCAAATCTTCTGTCAGCACCTTCCCCAAAACTGCGTTGATGGGTAGAGTGTGTCGGATTCATCCAGCTGTGAAGATTAAATGATCCTGGAGAGGAACCCAAATTAAACAATTCTGTTTTATTTGTACTTTCATAATCCTTTTTTGTTGGTTTGTTCGTTGGTTTTACCTGGCAGAGTTAAGTTTCTCTCTGAAAAGTTGGAGCTTGCAGAGATAGACGGTTGTCAAAGGCTCCTTCCTCCCTGGTGACGCGGGGATTAAAATCAACGCTGGGAAAGTTTAGCTCTCCTTTGAGGCTAATATGGTGGTGTTAGTGATGAAAGAGCGCTGGGCTCCTGGAACACACTCAGGCTCCTGGGGAAGCGCAGGCCTAGAGGCAAGAGCGTCACTGCTTGGAAAGTAAAAGAGTGTGCACACTTCTGGCACACTGCACCCGTGGGGCTCGCTCACGTACACCGGCTGGAGCTTCACAGCACCATAAACACTCATCTACAGTCTGACTGCAAACATCCCAGAAGTTCTGGAGAAGTCTGGTTTTGGGATTAGACGTGAAGTTTGAGAGGGTTCTATTTCAATAAAGTGGAAGCAGAAATTATTGTTATTCAATAAATGACATAACCACAAATGACACACCTCCATATGATTTATCATTGCATTGATAAAGATGCGCTCCAGGCAAAAAGGTGTTTTTCTTCATTTAATTGCGCTTTAATGGCAGTTTATACTTAGAGCTTATAATATATATCACATTTTATCATAAGAAACTTATCATAATATATTTATGGATGGTAGCGTTTTTGTGCTCTGTTTGTGTGAACTGTTTCTGTACACAGATTTCCCAAAAGATATGTTTAAAAGTAAACTTTATCTCATCACAGTTCATATCTTGTGAACATGTCATTAAATAAATGCAAATCTTTAGATGTTTTCTCCCTCTTTTAGCCTCAATCTGGTCTGTAGACTTACTGTATGGGCATCCTGCATATTGTTTGTAAGAGTTTCCTGCTCTCTCTGTTAATAGTGCTACTTTACCTAGTTCCCTGTTTACAGAAGAAGCCCATATCTCAGAGAGTCACTTCTGTAACAAATCTGAGGTTGCTGTATACCGAGTGTTGCTGTATCTGATCTCAGCCCCTGCTATTCATTACGTTTGCAGATTCTATCATAGTAATCTGATATGTTTGGCATGTAATTTTGTTGAACGACTGTTCCAGGAAGATACAGTCTGGGCATTTGGAAAAGAAGCCCCCTGAAGGGAGTACAGTTTAGTTTTGAAGGGTTTGTGCTTTTCAACACAGTCTCTCCCAGAAGTAAAGCTGTGGAGAGCGGGATACTTTGGTCTTTCTCTGACTTTCTTCCTTCCTAAAGCACCAGAGCCAAACAGTGTAACCCAGAGCGATCCGGAGAATACCAATTGGACATCTGTTGTAGGGGGGTTAAAACTGGTGAATTTTAACCAATGGACATTTTGAAATCTTTGGCTTTTTTCCCTGCAAGCGGACATTGATCCAGGTGTTCGTCTCATCCTTTTCTGGCGTGCAGTGAAGCTGTCTACACAGAGCTTATCTCTCGCCCATTACACTTGTTTTCCAGGCTGATTTATGAGCGTGCGCAGTCTCATAGGCTCTGCTTAATGCACAGGAATCCATCGGTGGAAATCACACTCTCCCAGACAGCTTTCCATAGAGTCCGGAGTGATGAATAAGTGCTTATATTAATTGATCAGAGGGAAGGAGTCTGTCAGGATCTATAATGGTGTTTGAGGAAGAGCTCATCTTCGTCCTTTTCTTCAATCCCTGTAGCGTCTTAATGAGCTGTTGGGGGTCTGCCAACTCACCAGCCTCACTACGAGAAACAAACTGACTTCTGTAGCAGTGGATCTATTGCTTTTGAGTGTCTATTGCGAAACACATCGTTGTTCAGTCGTGCAAGTTCGACGATCTCTCTCTCCTTCTTTTTTTTTGTATACATTGTTTGTGTCATTTTAGTTTGAAATGGAAAGTTCTTATTTATGTTTTCATGGTGTGGTCCATTTGTTCTTCTTTGTTTCTTGATTGATGAAATTACACCTAGATGCTCTTTGATCTGGTATTAATTCAAACATTAAAAAATAGATTGGCAAATAATTGCTATTCTAAAAAATAGAATAGCAAAAAGACAGTTAAAGCTATAAAACTCTCTGTTTAAAATGGTTTCTGTTATTTTAACTAAATAATAGACAAAATTTAAAATATTGTGAAATGTTTGCCATTTAATGTTTAATTTGGCAAAATATGGGAATTTCAATCAAAAGATTTGTAGTTATACAGATTTTTATATGGTTTATTTGTAATGTCTGTACATTTAAGAACAAATAGAACTGCTACTGTAGCAATTTATGGAGCTAACCCTAGAAAAACTATTAAAACAGGGCTTGTTGTTAGCCACACGTCCCCTGTAAAGAATTTTAGCTCAAAAATTGAGTCCCTGAGCCAAACAAGGCCTCTTTTAGGGTAAGTCAATAAATTGCTAATGGCTTACACTCAAAAACCTGCACCAATCATAATTAGTAGCAGTTTAAGTCTACTGTAGAATTAAATACCAATTTGGTAAAAGATTGAGCACAATAATTAAAAGGCAAAAAGAAAACAGCAGTTTGTCACTGTAATGTTGTATCACCATTTGTCACCATAATAATTAAGCTGGAGATTGTTTTCCTGAAAAGGCACAATTCGTGGCTGTATTTTGTCAGAGGCTGAACCTGATAGAATGAGCAAGGTGAAGAGACACCTCACCGTCTCTAACAAACAACATTTTCCTCACATGTTCAATAATTCTGTGTATAACCCAGCTGGGTTAATAATGTCTTCTAAAGGTTTGCCTAAAAAATAGTACTCGTCATTTTAACCCTAAAGAGTCGTTCTGAGTTTGGGTTGCTGTAGAAATTTCAAAATACTACACAAAAGTGCTTCAAAAGATCATGATATGTGTTATTTGAACTCTACTGTTGAGAAAACATAAAGAGCTTGTTTCTTTAAAAGTAAATAGTTGTTAAAGCAGAAATCCAATAAAAATGGACTTCCAATAATGGTACAATGTAAAAAAAAAAAATAATTATTCAATTATTCTTTAAAATAAAATCGTGTGGGAACTTAAGTCCTTCTTAATCTTTTTCTATTCCTCTTGTACTTTCTTCCTGTTCTCGCTCTTTTGCTTTCTCTCTCCTCTCTCTCTCGCCTTTGTTTTATCTCTCTCTCATTTAGCTCTCTGTTTCTCTCTCTCTCCTTTGCTCTTTTTTCTCTCTCTCTTCTGCTTGGCCTCTCTTTTTTTGCTCTCTTTCGCTCTCATTTGGCTCTCTGTTTCTCTTTTGCTCAACCTCTCTCTCTCTCTCTCTTGCTCTCTTTCTTCTCTCTCCTCTATCTCTCACCCTCTCTCTCTCTCCCCCACAGTGATTATATCCTTTATTTTGATGCAGCGTCTCAGTAAATCAGAAGCTGCTTTGCTTTGGAACACAGTGGAGTCGAGACGCGCTCTCATAAATCCCCGCTTTACAAGAGAGAGCTCGCACACTCTCTCGCTCGCTCATAATGGATTGATTGTGCTTTTCTCAAGTAGAAAAGGAATGATCTCTCTCTTCCTGACAGAAATCCACTGCTCTCCTTCTTGTCTGATTTATCACTTGTTCCGTGGGTTCCAGCACTCCAGAGCACTTATCAAACACCGTTCCTCAGGAAAAAAGATAGGGTTCTTCTCGTTTATTATCTTGGAAATGCATTGCTCATGGCATCAGAAATTTTACTGATGAGGGCTCTTAGCCCTTTTGGGGGGTTTCTGAGCTCTAGTTCACACCCTAAGACTCGGAGCCCTCTCTCGGACAGCTCGCCTAGTGCACGAGACCCTGCAAAGTATGCTTGTGTAGAACACTAAATTTAGCTCAATATAGCAGTCTGCCTACAGTATTCCCTCAGACTTTCATTTTACCTTGCGCAGGCTCCAGTTCACACCCTAAGACTCGGAGCCCTCTCTCGGACACCTCGTCTAGTACGCTAGAACCCGCCAAGTATGTTTGTGTATTATGGGTAATTTCTTGAGTGTGTAGTCGTGAAATAATTTTTAAAAATGCTTTATTGAGGTTGATTCATTTGTTTAAAGGGGTTTTATTGTAACAAAACAAAGCATTTTCAGGTGAACACTAAAACTAAAATAAATATGTTATGTCAGTGATTATAAATCAGTTCCAAGCCACGCAGAAACAGCACTAAAAATTTTCAATTAACATGGAAAACCAGAGAAAAATAAAGTAGGATTCTTCACTCCTTAAAAGTACACATTATAAATCTAAATCTAATAAATATTATTAAAACGGTGAAAACAGAATAAAATAAATGAAAAATAATAACCCTTACACTTCAAGTGAGGCGGTGTAGCGAAGTGTTGGAGGAGGTGGTAGGAGAGGAGAGCGGATGGTCGCGGAGGAGAGCCATGGCTGTATAAATAAACTTTGTTAAAAAAGCCACATGAAAATATTCACGAACTTGGGACAACAAACTCGAAACCAAAAGTGTACCTGAAGACAGGAAGAGCGCTTCTGGGAAGGCGTTATGGGTTTGATCTGACCAATAGAAGAGAGGGATGCTACACTTTAACAAAAAGCACCAGGGCGAGAACTATGGGGTTAATTTCATAGCAATATTATTTGCAAATCAAGATACACATTTGCAGATTGTGTCACGCATTTGCAAATAATTTTGCAATTAAAATAAGCACATATAAAACTGACTAACTGCAGTGTAGGATGCTAAATTTCAACACACAGCATCCGGGCTGGAACTGACCAATAGGAGAGCAGAACCTTTGTGATGCCAGTGTTGTCTTTCGCCTGAATTTCTAACATCGAATATGTATTTCTTGTGCATGTATTTCATATCTTTATTTTATTTAATTTATAATAATATTTATTGTATTGTAATTTATTTTGTATCTTGGAAAAAAATATTATTTGATAGGCCTTTCTTATATTGTATTCTTCGTAACATAAAGCATTCTTATCTCAAGGTACCACTGTATAAGCAAAACGTTCATAACAAAGCAACATTTATTGATCATTGTATCATTGTTTCCCTTAAAAGTTTAGCTTTATGTTTAAAGCTGGCTCATTGGCTCATGGTGTGTGTGGGACACGTGGGGGGTGTTTGGTGGTGGTCAGGAGGTCGCAGGCGCAGAATGGCAGCCACGTCCTGTCAGACTGCTCCAGGGCAGCTGAGGGCTACCGAGTGAATGAATAATGCACTGATAATTGTAACGTGTCTTTGAGCTCTGGAAAAGCACTATATAAAATCAAGGAATTATTGTGATTATGCTTTTTTTTGTCAAACAAGTGATAGTTAACATGTATTATAACTCAGTCACGCAATATTATAGATGTAAAACTTAATTAAGATGGTTTGTGATATTTTTTCACGTCTTGTGTATGATTAGTCCTTGTTCGAAGGTTATATTAAAGGTCTTTTTTTATAAAACAGGTGTATTGTCATGGAGTTTGACCGTTTCTCCTTCAGAATATCAAAGTGAAACAAAGAGACTGAACAAAGATGGAGCGCTGTAGAATAGAGCACACAGTGAAGTGTCTAGGGGCCCCGCTCAATTCAAAGCTTGATAAGCAAGTCTACGAGGGCTCAAACCTGCTCCGCACCATCCCGACCCTTATCAAGCTTTCAGAATGAATGTTTGTTCTACTATAAGCTCTGCTATCTTTGCAAGAATCCTATTCAAATGCACTAAAATATAAATTCAACAGAAATGAGCTTATGATGATATATTCATTCATTTAGAGTGTCCCAAAACTAGGCTCTGAACCAGAAACAGGAACAGAAAATGGAAAATGAAAACCTTTCTCAGGAACAAAAATTATGCAAAGTTTTACTCTAAAATTCCCAAACACTGTTTTTCGGAACCCAGTTTTAGATTGTGCTACCCTTGTCACAAAAGCCTAGAACACTTTTATGAGATTCTAACATGATTACATGGGTCTCTGTTCTCCTCTCTCTCTCTCTCCCTCTCTCTCTCGCTCTCTCTCTCTCACTCTCTTTCTTCCTCTCTCTCTTTCCCTCTTTTCTCTTTCTTTTTTCTCTTGTTCTCTCCCTCTTTTATTTTTTTCTCTCTTTCCTTTCTTTCTCTTTCTTTCTTTCTTTCTTTTTTCCTTTCTCTGTATTCTGTCTTTCTCTTTTCTCTTTCTTTCACTTCCTCTTCCAGATCTCTCTCTTTTGTCTTTCTTTTTTTCCTTCTTTTTCCTTTCTTTCGCTCTCTCTTGTTCTTGTTTCGTCTTCCTTGTTTCACTTTATTCTTTGTCTCTCTTTCTTTCTTTCTTTCTGTTTTTCTTCTCTATCTGCTCTCTATATATGTTTCTACCGGTCTTTCTTTCTGTTTATTTTAATTTTCTATGTCTCCCTGTCTTTTATCTTACACTATCGCTTTTCTTTTTCTTGTACCTTCTTCCTTTTCTCACTCTTTCTCCCATCTCTCTTTCTATCTTTTTTCTCTTTCTCTTATCACTTTCTTTCTTTTCTGTCTCTCTCTCACTCTCAGTAACGTTGAGACGAACAGGTCGATGGTCTCTCAGGAGAAAGAGAGTGAAGCCCGCATTCCTCCGCTGGGGTCTATCTCTCTTCTCAAGATGAAGCTGTCTGACAGTTTGAGGTGTGCAAACTCTGTAAAACAAGAGCAGATCTCTCACAAGAACTGATTCTGAGCTTTGAATGAGAGACATTTCTCACTTTTTCTTGCTTCTCTCAATCCTTGAAAGTCTCTCTGTGATGTTAGGCAGAGTTTCAAGATTTACAACAATCTTTGTCTGTCCTTATTTGTTCTGAACACCACTTGGTTTGCTGTCTTACGGGTCCTGGTGAGAATCTTTAGAGTCGAAGGGAGAAGTGCTGAGGTGTCCTGACATCTTTTCAGAATGCATGAGTGGGTGTTGACCTTTAAGTGCTGGAGAGCTTTTGAAGCATGATCACAGGCTCCTGGAAGTTCAGTCAGACTGGCATCTGAAGGGAACAGGGAGAAAGAGATTCGCGTATCAATTTGAATAAAAGACTAGAATTTAGAATCTTGAATTTGTGATGGATGGAGAGACCGGTTTGTGGCTATATCAAACAACCTGAAAGCCTTTCAGAACTCTTCTTTATGGTACCTCATTGGCAGCTTTTGTGCTAGCCAATCAGAGGAGAGAGATGAGTCTGTGTTTGCCCTGGATGGACAGATTATAAACGTGCGGCAGCATGCAGGCTTTGCTAATGACTGTTGTCCGAACAGCAGGGCATTTCACTGTGGATTCACAGTCCTTCACCAAAGAGATGCTGAGAGTTCACTGTTGCCTTAGCTAATTAGCCTTCATTACAGGCTAACACAGATCAGATAGACTTTCATCAAACACTGCACCTGATTGGCTGGATTTGAACTGACGTTTGTCCAAGACTTGACGATCGTATCTATAAGAGCAGTATTCCTCTTAAGGAGTAACTTTTTAAAAAAATTGCAATGTGGTTTACGACTGTGCAGACTTGTACAAACTAAGACAACATTTAAGTAAAATAGTCTTAGGTAAAGTTTAAAATTCAGGGCGCATCTTAAAATTATTTTTAGAATAAAATGAATACATTTAACCTTACATTTAAAAGTGTATTGTCGGTTTTTGCATGAATTGTTTTTAAACAGTATTTTTTTTTCTGACTTATGAAATTGAAATATATATATATATATATATATATATATATATATATATATATATATATATATAAGTTAGAAACATAATTTTATTTAGTTTGATAAATGTGTTTAATTATTTTAAATTATGCATTAAATAAACATTATTAAAAATATATTTTTTAAACATACATCATTTTAAGTGATTTCGCTATGATTCATATTTAAAATACATGTTTTATTTGCATTTTTTCTGAATTGAGATTGATTAAATATTGTTTTATGTTAAGTCTAAAGTCTATTTGTTGTATTATTTTAAATTAATGAACACATAAATATGACATTATCATTAAAGCTCAATTTAAGTGTCCCTCCCTTCACTTGTTCCAAGCCTGCTGCTGTTTAGATCTCTTGCAGCATCTCGAAAATCCATATTTGACGTTTCTTCCTTCACAAAAAAAATTAACCCCAAACCGTTGTCTCTTTTGGAAAGCAAACATCATATTTGAAAGCAGACAAACTTGTAAAACATTTGCACCCAAACATCAGATGATCTGGCTGGATTGGCCGCTGGTATGCGCGAGTGTATCTGAGTGTGTTTGTGTTTGCATTTACGTCTTTCCCACCGCCACCTGTTCAATAATTCATCCATCCAGCTCGGTCGGGAGCAGACCCAGATTTATGGCTTGTGATTGTGCAATGTCTGGCGTTATCAGGAGCATGGAGGCAAAATTGACCACAGCTACAAAAGGCCATTTCTGCTTGTGTTTGATCAGCATGAGAAACTCATCAGAACGGGGCGGGCTCAGAGAAGGAGGCTTTGCAGGGAGCGCATTCATTAAGGGATCACTGCAGCCCCCTGGTGTTTCCTCATCTTCAGCTGACTGATCCAGAGCTGGACCCCAACCGATTAATATGAAACAGTTACAAGAAAATGAGAGTTTATTGATTTGCACCGATGTTTTGAGCTCTATTCAGATGCAGCCAGCGCTGACAGATAAGTGATTGGAATAAAAGAGCTGAGGAGTTGGAGAATAGCGGAGGTGACATTACCGACACCACCCTGTTTAATCCGTTAAAGAGAGGAAACTTAAGCTAATTCTGCTTGTTATATTTCTGCAGTAAAACTATGGTGATGTTATGGTAGATTTGGGGTTGTTCAATTGTTTTCATTTTGATTTATTATGTAAGTAAAGCATGAATTTGGTGTTCATGTGTTTTTTTAATTTGTTTATACACATATTGTGTGTGTTTGCCAACAGATCAAACATTTGAAAAAATGTTTAGCAGCTATACCTACTTAAAGCAAGTGAATAACAATTTAATTTAATTATTTAAAAATTGAGTGAGACTTGTCTCAGTTACCTGATACATGATTTAATGCTGCTGTAGTTGTAGACAAATTTCACACGTTGGGGTTGGAGTGCGAGTATGGGTTAGGGGTATGGGTTGGGGGGTAGGTAGAGTTTTGGGTAAGGGTGGGGGATTGATTTAGGTGTGACTACCAAACCTAAAACGGAGTTCCCTGGTTGAGATCTACCCTTAGGTGTAAGGAGTGACCATGAGGGATGCTGGCTAAGGCGGGTGTCAATCAATCGTGAGGAGGATGAGTTTTCTCTGGAGTATGTTGGGGCCAATTGGCTCTCATCAGGTTACTCATGGGGCCAAGAGGAAGGTACGCCAGCATAATTGCTCAGGGTCTCTTTCCGCACATCAGAGTAACAATTTCTTGTTGTTTCAGTATCATTTTTTTATGTTTTTAAAGGACCCACAATCACTCATACACTATGGACAAGTGTGCTTACCCAAATCACAATTCCACACTATGACCCAGCTGAGGCTCGAACCAGAGACCTTCTTGCTGTGAGACGACCGAGCTACCCACTTGCTTGGGGTAGGGGTGGCAATTCAAATCACGGCAATCATAATAAGCAAATCAAACCAAATTCATAATAAATAAATCAAACCAAATTCAACTCATATGTGCACAGCAAGATGTGCAAAGGGGTTAGGCGTTCCTGGGGGACCTCTGGTCCAAAATAAGACCTTGTACAAATCTTGGCCTCCTCCGGTCCCAAAAGAGTTTTTGTGCAATCAATGTCTAAACTAAAGAAAAATGACTGTGTCAAGGTGGTTGGGTTTTTATATGAAAGCTGACAAATATGGACACTGTCACTCCCTGTTACCATAGCAACCAACCTGGGCTTGCTCAGTAGCCAAGTGCTAGTCTTGATGCTCTTCATGTTATCTTGGTGTGAAGCTGGACTTACTTGATGGAGGTGTTATGGAAGAAACGCCAATCTTCAGCCACAAGCCACAATTCCATTTAGTGTGTTTAGGTGAATTTAAAATGAGATGTCATGTTAATACTCCAACGTGTACGACTGCTTTAAAATGTAGCTTGTTAAGGGAACAATATGCATATTTTTGAATTGAGTGTCTGGAATCTGTCTTGCAGTACTTGATCTGTACATAGCGCACAATCTGCACATGCACATGTATGAATGTCGAACACATAGTCAGACACATCACGGTTTCCCTGCACCACGTGATCTTAGTGAACAGTTTGAATTACGCTTTGTGTTTCCTTAAATGTATAATTATTTAATGTACGTGCCCAGTCAGGCTCGAACCAGTGACCTTCCTGCTGTGAGACGACCGTGCTGCCCTTTGCGCCACCTTGACGCGCTATATTTGAACAAATATTATTATATTGAATATTATACTATACATATTAACTGGATGCTATCGTTTAGATTATAAATATTGAAGTACAAGTTGAAGGTAAAGAACATTGTTTTGAACCTTGTCAATGGCCGTTAATAGCTAAAGTGGAATTAGTAGCTAAAATTAAGTTAACCAAAGTTATTTAATATTCAGAGATGTTTGTTCTCCACTGATTTTGGTTAGTTTAGTTTATAAAACATGTATTTAATTTGACTTTATTTTAAAATGATGAGTAAATAGTCATTAGCTTTCATTTTAATATGTAAAAAGGGTGTTTTCTGTCGGATTAGATTTAGTCAGGACCGTGCTGGCGCTGTCACGTGATCTGAGAGAAACGAGGGCTAAGGTCTTGGATTGCCACCTCCAGCCATGGCACTTCCCCTTTATGGAGAGGCGCTGGGATGTGACCGAGCAGGACGGAGGGCTTATTGCCTTCGCAGATCTCTCCTCTGAGCTGATTTTTATTTTCGGATTCTCAAAGTGGCCAGTGATCTGTAACTGGGCTGAGGGCGGTGAAACAGGCACAGGCTAGCTCCGGATGGGAGTGGGAGCTGTTGTTCTATCTTTCTCTCCTTTGGTTACTCTCATCAGCTATAATCTTGATTACTTCCCGGAGAGTATTGAAGTTGGTGTTAGTTACTGCTGTATTTTACGTTTGAAGGTACTTGAGGGATTGTCGTTTTACAAAGAACAAAGAAGTGCTTTAAGGCAGCGGTACCCAAACTTTTTCTCACTGCAGTACTGAGGTAAAGCATATTAGAAGCTTCCTCGTAACTTTGGAGTATGTGTTCAAGAGAATCTTGTTTCTTTATATATATATAAATAAATAAATGCTAGCTTTAATTTTTTATTTTCAAAATCAGAAAAATACAAGGAAGAAATTAATAATTTCTTGGGTGGTCTGGTACCAATTGATCTCCAGCGGTTGGGGACAGCTGGTGTAAACCATTCTGCCATTGCCAGCCCTATTGCGTTGAAAAGTCAAAATTAAGTGAATATTAAGAAGTCAGATTTTTTCTGATCTGGTTTTCAAAGACGAGGAAGCAGGGGAACAAGTTATGATGATTCTGACCATTTACTTAAATGATTGAATGTACTTTTTTATCATTCTGAGAATGGAGTGTTTCTGAATTTTTATATACTCATAAGCGTAAGACGAGGAGGAGTATGAAGGCATCAAGGCGCTATTTTAGCATTTAAAAAAAGATGAACGCCAATATAGCGGTTACCAAAAAAAAGTGTATCGGTTAAAAAAAAAACACCAAAATGTTTTTCTTCAATAATTATTCAATATGTCTTTTTAATATTTAAATACATTTACAATGTTGTTTTAAACCTTTTTTTTCAATTTTGAAACAAATTCAAATGTTTTTTTCAATGTTTAAAAAATTTTAAGTGGTTTATTTTTTTCAATCTTGAAATTAATTCAAATGGGGGTTTTTAAATGTTAAAATACTTTTTCATTCTTCTTCTATTCTTTACTTTTTTCTTCTATGGATTTTTTTTTAACTCCTGACCCTTTCTTTCTCAATGCCACAATATAATTTTGAAAATGGCTCCACAGAGAAGCAGCTAAACGAAAAAGTAAAGCAACCATGAAAGGTCAAAGTTCTCAGACTGTAGCGATCCTTAAAGCTACATGCTAAATGGTGTTGAGAGCTAAATTGTATTGAGTCTGACTTAGACTTTGGCTATAAAAAATATATTGATGTTTTATGTACAATATTATCCACACATTTCGGTAATTGAAGTCTGTGTTGGTTTTTAAGCTGATGCTTAGTAAAATGTGTTTCTCTCTGGTTTTATTCACTCATGTTAACCTCTTTGGCAGATTTAGTCAGCAATCGCCCTGGCACGCATGTTTTTGTTTGTCAGAGGAAATCCGAGTGTACATAGAAAATGACAACTCAGAAACTCCTTTAGCCTGGCTCGAACCGGAAACCAGGCAGCAGTGCTCACCACAATCAAAGTGTTTTTTTAGGAAACACATGAATGAAGGAAAACGTGGCATTTCACAGTAAAAAAATGCACTATGTCGCTGTTATTATTTACACTTTTTTTTGTTTTTAATTCATGGTTGTTTCCCAGTGATGTTCAATATTTTTGGTTTAGTTGTATATAAAACTAAATATATATATATTGAAAGAAAGAGTTTTTGATTGATAAAAGGTTTGCCTGTGAAGTGGCTCTGAAGTGTCAGATGCGATCTTTGTTCATGGGATTTAGCAGCAGCTCCCTGGGTTTGCCGTTTTTTGCTCTCCTTTGTGATTTGGGCTTTTGGTCTTTGCTGTCACAAGTTCTGAAGGTTGAAGGGAAAAGCAATGTCAGAGAGCTGATTGGTTGCACCGAATTTCTAAGACAATCTGAATCTCATATTCAGCTACTTTGCCACAGTGGATTAAGATGATCTGAGGGAGCTTTGTGGGCTCGATAAAAATCAGGAGCTCCAGAGAAAAAGAGTGCAGGGAGATTTTTACCCTTTTTGTCCTTCCGAGTTAATTGTTCAAGTTATTGTCTCTCTGCAGCAATGTTCGCTCTGCCTGCAACCAGAGACGTGTTGCTTATGAATTTCATATCAGCGCTATGATTCACTCTGACAAACACAGACTCGCGTGCGTTTGTTGTGCTGTCACCTTCCATTGACTTCTGTTGTTCTCACACCAGGCTAAACCTCTAAACCAAATGCTTTTTGTGTTCACATCAACCTACGGTGGGCTCTTCCGTTATTGCTGCATTTACCAAAATACATCGCTTTGAATAATTTCAATGAGCATCATCTGCCACTGTGAGCTGGTTGGAGAAGTCACATTTTAGAAGATATATCACAGGACAAACTTGTGGAGCACACTGGCATTTAAAAGACTTTTGTGTTATTTATTGATTAAATACGGGGAATAAATTCCATCTGTGTCCAATGTAGTAATGCCATTTATTGGCCATTATCAGTTGTTATCAATCCAGTAATTATGTTCCAGGAAGTGCTCTCAGTAGGTAGAGTAGGTAGGAGAAACAAATGTAGACATTTTATGTTGTTCATTTTACTCAAGCTATAAAAGTTTAACTCAATGCATGTACTCAAATAGGCGAAGCTGGTCATTACCTACTGGGTCATTATAGCTGTCTAATCAAGTTGTCATCAAGCCGTTAAAGTGTATCTAGAAAGAAGTGACCACTTTAGTCTTCAAATATGTTTCCATCTGGAGGCTTTTGCCTTCTAAAGTGGGTTTAAATGTACGGTATACATTTTATTTGATTTCAGTTCATACATTTGTCAAACTAGTTTATGTCATTAAATAATATTGTTTAACACAAGTGACAGTAAGATGGTTTGATAGACAGATGGTTAAATTTTAAATATTAAAAGACATACAGTCATTTATTCATGCATTATTCGTGCATTTTGTTCATACACACACACGCACACTATTTGCTACACTGGGCCTAATGTAATAAAAGTAAAAACAAAGTCTTTGTGTAATAAAAACCTGCATTAAATAAGCATAAGCCAAATCTATCCCAGGATTGGCATTTATACACTCCACACGTGTTCGTCCGCTGGTGTGGTTTTCATGTTCATTAGCTTTTATCTGCAGCCATCCTGGGAATATGCAAATCAATCAAATGCTTTCTATCAACTGGATCCATAAAGTATTTCATGCATGCTTGTTTTGATGTAAAGAACTCTTTGCTTGATGCCTCCTGTATTAATTCCTACTGATTTAAAGACTGATTGTAATATTGACTGATGGCCGAGTGTAACGCTCACATGAATCGCCAGAGGTGAAGATGTCCCACTGCCCACGCCTACCAACACCTCCGTCTCCCTTAAAGAGTGGTGCTGGAGAGAGGATGAAGGACGGCTTCAGGGTGGTACTAGGGAGGAACAGAGGGAGACGGTGAGAGGTGTGCTCTGTCTGTCTGTCAGCGAGCAGTTAAAGGTTAGTGTAACACTCCAGTGAGTCGGAGCAAGATCCTGCAGTTAATGCTGCGACTGTGGCTGAGTCTGTGGCTTAACCTCGGACCAGAGGAGCGCACAACCATCCAACAAAGTTTTTGTGCTTTGTGAAATGGAATGGATTCTTGAATTTCCTGTCAAATGATCTGAAATTAATGTGAAAAACTCAGCTTAAGCATAGAATACTAAGGAGAATACTCTTTTTTTTTTTTAGATTATTTTTTATTCTTTCTGAGTTTGGCAAAATGCTAATGAAGTGTTATCTGTGTTATTATAACATAATCTTTTTGTATAAAGCTGTGTATAAACTTTAACATAAACCTGTTTTGTCTTCTGTATTAATGTTGTGAGTTTATGACAGATTTATGAGTTTATAACAGTCTGTCAGCAAACATGTTTAAAAAAAATATTGGTAGTAGTATTAGTATAAGTATAATTAGTATTACTGTTATTTACTTATTATTATTATTATTATTAATATGTTGTTGTTGCTGCTGCTGCTGCTTCTGCCGCCGTCATTATTTTAGTTTTAAAATAAAATTTGACAAAAAAGATTACAATATTTAACTTGACCCATTTTCCTAGTTCCGAATAACATAATGATATTTTTGCAGAATTAGCTATCTTTTATTTGCCCAAAACAAATGTTGTTATTACAAAGGTAATACATTTGTAAAGAAATCAGTTTTTTTTTATGTAAAATTATTCTTTCAGTGTTGAATATGTAATATGCAACTCCACTTTCTCCCCTTAGACATATAATTACACATTTACACATGTCATGCGTACACATTTACACAGGTCATGCGTATCAGTGTTTAAACAGATTTAGATTTTTCTTTTCTTTTTTGGTTTACCAAACGAATAAATGTAATGAAGCCGATTGCCACTTAAATATGGCTTTAAAGAACAAGAAGCAACACAAATTTAACTAAAGCCAATCACACTTTGACTCTGCATCAGGCTCTCTCTTGAGATCTCATGCCCAGAAATGTCCATAGGCATAAAAAAAAGAAAGTACTTAATTCATATTCTTTTCTCAATGGTTTTATCATAACTCGTTCCTCACACAGTCAGCGAGGGGAACATCTTTTGTGATCCCTTAAGATTTTTTCACCCTGAATCTACCCCTTGGCAAAAATTACTCACATCGTTAAGAAATATTTAATTAGGCTGCATTGAGCACGCTGGGATTTGCATGAGTCTGGTCTCGGAGCGTGTGTGTTCATCAGGGAGATGTGATTCCCAGGATGTGAGAGGAGATCAGGAGGTCAGCGTCTACGCCAAGGACTCCTGATTCTCCAGGGTCAGACAGGTAGAGCTTTTCACCTGGGAAAGGGAGAGAGAGAGAGAGAGGCAGAGAGAGAGAGAGAGAGAGAGAGGCAGAGAGAGAGAGAAAGGTAACTGACTTTAATTACGTTCTTCCTGTAAGCCAGTCAGGGCTTTTGTTTTGTGGAGCTATCTCTCTCTTCTTTGGTGTCCGCTGATTCAATGGCGTCTCTCGAATGGAGTCGATGATTGGTTCATGGTTTCAGGTATCAGATGATTTTCATAAAGCTCTAATAGGTGAAAGTGAGAGTCAAAAGCAGAGGTTAATCATGGGCACGTCAGTCATTTTTATCTGGAAGTCTGAATATGTGCTTGAGAATATCAGGTGTTTCATTCTGATGCTGATAGGACTGTCTGTTTTATTATTATAAAGTCTGTTTTAAACTTATTGTGAGGAATAACTTTACAAGATTATTTGCTGGATTACATTTTAGCACAGTTTATTTTATGTTACATCATAAATGCCAAAAAAAGGCATTATTTGCCTATGCGCTGACATCGTGGAACTCTTCCAGATGAGCTCAGGGGTGCACAAAGTTATACTATTTTGAAATGTCAACCTAAAACTCTTTTTTAACAGTTTTTTGACTGTTGACATTTCATGCTTTTTATTTATTTTAAGTTTAGCCATTGATTTTAAATTCTTGTCTCAATGTACCTTGATTTATTCAGTATATGTCTGTTGTTTCTTGTTTTTTTTAGTTTTGTTTTTTTGTGTGCTTCTCTGTTCAGCTCTTGGGGAAGTCTAGTGTTATAAAAAAATGTTGACTATTATATTATATTGTGACAATCTGTTGGACTGTCTGTTTTACATTTTAAAGCTAAGTCAATTTAAGGATCCCTGCTCTTGATATGTATTATTTATTTCTAACCTTACAAGATTTTTTACATTTTAGCAAAAAAATGTTTTTATTATAAATATTATTATAAATTAAAAAAGGCGTCACGGTGGCGCAGTGGGTAGCACGGTCGTCTCACAGCAAGAAGGTCGCTGGTTCTAGGCTCGGCTGGGGCAGGTGGCATTTCTGTGTGGAGTTTGCATGTTCTCCCCGTGATCGCGTGGGTTTTCTCCGGGTGCTCCGGTTTCCCCACAAGTCCAAAGACATGCGGAATAAGTGAATTGAATAAGAACAATTGCCCATAGTGTTAAAAGTGTGAATGTGTGTGTGAATGTTTCCCAGCGATGGGTTGCGGCAGGGAAGGGCATCCGCTGCGTAAAACACATGCCAGTGAGTAGGCGGTTCATTCCGCTGTGGCGACCCCGAAAGGGAATAAAGCCGACATGAAGATGGATGGATGGAAGATTTTATAAAAACAGAGAAACAGAAACAGAAGAAAAAACAGGTATAGATAAGGGGACTGAAATTGATTTAAGCTGATAAGTGACATAAAGCTCAGAGAATAACTTTCTGAAAATGTTTTTTTTTTTTAACATTTGATCAGTTTCAACGTTATATTGTACCTGATCAGTGAGTAATGTTAGCATTACAGTGCAGAGAATCAGAAGAACACTAAAGGCACAAACCGATTTGTCACAGAGCTGAAACTGGTTCTGCTGAAGGCACACATTTAGCATCAAATGTATATAAAACAAAATCAAAAGCCAGGTTTTTCCTTGGGTTGTGTAAATCTGTAGCAAATACTCTATTGTTCTATAAGTTCTAAGCTTTGATTGAATGATTGAGTATCTCTTCAGAAAAGTAATTTGAGACAGGTCCACACATATCCACAGCATGCTGATCCTGCCATTAACCGTACCTCAGAGCTGCAGAAATGAGGGAAATAAAGGTCATTTACAAGCACATTTTTTTACCTACAATGTACTGCCGTAGTTGATTCGCACTATAACATCTCACTATTAAAGTCACAGAGGACCTCTGTGATAATAATAAGTCACCTGCGGTCTCGAGATAATACAAATGAGTGCAAATAAGTAAGTTATTTTGACACAAAAGTTAGATGCAACACCTGGTGGACAATTAAGGCATAGCTGCTATCTTTTTAAAAGAATGCAACAATAATCTTGTTAAACTCTGTAAATTAATACCATGGGCCAGATTAGTCCCTCTTGTTATCCGTCTTTGGTCTTTGAACCTTGTGTTTTGTGCCACAATTATTGGTGGAATGCTCCCTTTCAAAGCAAAACATTTTTTTTAACATTTCAATATTAAATCTGTTACATACTTCAAAATGTACACCCACTTGAATTTTGGAGCTCACACAGTTGTATCTAAGTAGGTTTAAGTTTGTTACAAATGCACATATTGTTTGTACAGATTTGTAAAATGTTATAATTTGATTTCAAGCTTTTGACATTGAGCCTTGCGATTCCCAGCCTTATCAACTGATGGCAATAGAACATGAATCATTTATTAAAAGACTAATTACAAGCTATGAAACGTATAATGTTCCAGTTAGCACATTTGCGTTAAATGCCTTAATTAATTCCGATGCCTCCAGCCAACATCAGTTTATTTGATTAATACTTTTTAAAGTCGCTGACATTTTAAGCGACGGGAAGGAATTTCTCCTTCGCCCCAAATGTGTTTAATGTGATTTCTGTCCCAGAGGAGTTTCGTGTTTATGAACTATTTTCATGGTCAGGTTTAACACTGAGAGTGGGACTGAAAACACTGTGTGAGGGATACATTCAAGATCTTTTGCATTGGATTAAGCATAAATGGGAGGTGGATTTCCATGTTTTGTTTAAGAAAAGATAGTTTGGGGAGCAGATTTTAATGCTTGCAATGTGCTGATCAAACAAATGTTAGCTGATCTGGGTTAGCTGAATGTTGTCCCCTCGGAGGTTATTTTGAGTTTTAATTTGGTTATTTTTAATTTTAATTTTGGAAAATGCTATTTTTACACGTGTATATCAATTTATTTTATTATATATATTTATTTATATATATATATATATATATATATATATATATATATATATATATATATATATATATATATATATATTTATTTATATATATATATATATTATATCAGGTTAGTGCTGATTGGTTAGTGGGCGGTGCTATGGCCACCGGGCGTGGCTACAGCCATGGAGCTTGTTTGTGCAAAGATTACACACACATGAACGAAACAATCTTAATATGAGTTGAGGCATGTTTTGGGGAGGGAACAATACTAAAACATGCAAAATCTGAAAAATTTAGTTTTTACAGCATCACAAGGCAACACTTCCTCTAGCCCCGCCTCTCTGCAAACAGGAAATGATATGTCAGAGACAGCAAGCAGCATCGTGTGATAAGATCTGACAGCTGGGCCTTAAAGCGTTGATAGAGTCGAGCAGATCATGGCCGAGTGCTGACATTTCTCAAACGCCGCTAATTAAGCCTTTCCTTCATTTTCTTCTCCGTTTCCTCTCTTTCTCCCTCTACATGTTTATAGACTCAGGTGATTTGATTAATCTTAATAAGCTGCAGGAGAGAGAGGTTTTTATTGAGTGACCTTCTGTAAAAGCAGCATGTTTTTTCAGCGAGCTCCATTGCTCATTTACAATGCTAACGCTGCTCTGTAATCCATGTGTCCTTTCTGCAATCACAGAGCGTAATCTGCACTCGTCTGGTACAGAAAACACTTCACATGCAGAGATTAAGAGCAGAACGGAGATTCTGAAGCCACTCGTGCTGAAAGAGCCTCTTTCTGATACTGTTTTAAGAGTATTATGAATTATAATGCAGACAAAAGCTTCATCCGCTCTGGAGTGTGGAAGAGAGATCAATGGCTTTATGGTTCATTGCTGAACAGTCTTGTAATGATTTCTTTCAATGGTCACTTGAAAGTTGTTTTGTCTTGTTCGCCTACTTTAAAATCCAGATGAAAATGTTTACTGCACGCTGTGCACAGCATTCCTTTTTCAGTAGCCCGCTGGCTATCATGGCTAACAAAAAACACAAATAATTTTTTTAGACTTCAAAAATATTAATGCATCTAAAAATATTAACAAGGTGGTGTTGTTTTTTTCCTGTTCCTGTTTTTGTTGTTGACATTCCTGATGTTGTTGCTGCCTCTGCTGTTGTTTTTCTTGTTGTTCAAACTGTTATATTATAAAATACTCACTAAAATAATGTTTTCTTATTATTCTTATAATATCTATCAAATATGGACCAATAATTTATTTAGACCTATTTTACCAAGGACTCATGCAGCTCGTCTCTGTGTTCAAAACTCTCTCCTTTATGTGATGCCTCTCGCAGCGATGTGATTGGATGCTGTGTGCAAATAGGAAGAAGCCTACGGAAACGTTATCCATACTAAAAAAAAAATTACAATTGTCAAGCCAAAAGTTCCACAGAATGTTTACGTGGCCTTGCTCAAAATTGACTCAACAAACACTTTTCATTTGACTCACTCCGACACAACAAAAACTGACAATTTGAACTCTCTTATAAAATAATCATTCAGTCAACAACTCTAATTAAACCAATTAAAAGTATTTTTTTTCATCAGTTGGACTTTTTACAGTGCACAGAAAAGAATGTGGCAGAGTTCTTCTGTTCTCATACACTTTGTATTATTATAATGTAATAGTCTTAAAAGTAATGATGATAATACTTTTTTGTCATTTAATTAGATCCTTCTATGAAATTTGAGGTTTAGAGAGTGGACTGCAATTTGGCTAATTTGACATCATTTAGGAGAGATTTAAGCTTAGGAGAGATTTAAGATTAATACTTTACCCTAAATAAATATATAAAACAGCTTCATAAATTTTTACATTTACGTGACCGATGTCAACTTAAACTGCATTTTGTTGTTGCTGAGTAATTATTTTTTTGTTGATGCACATTTATGATATATTAGTTTTACTTTGCATTGCTAATAATAATAATAATGCTTGTTAATTTAGAAATTAAAACTAAGTATTAACAAAAATGGAAATTCATGCTGTTAGACTTAGCTTTTTTCTCGTTCAAAAGCATGCAGCTTTCGGCATCTCTGCTCCTCTGTTATAGATCCACTGGATCTTAAATGCACCTACCTATTCTACTCTTTAAAATACATCTTTTTTTCATGAACATTCAGGTAAAATAATAGGAGCAAGCATCTGACTATCTTTAATCTTTCTCTTGGTTTTAATCCAGTTTATCGCTTTAATCATGTTGCCATGGAATATGTTTGCTATTACTCTTTCATAGTCAAATTTGCAGGGGGGAGCAAGATAAATACATTGTTTTATATTTACTCAATAATTTAGTTTAGTCATTTTATATCAAGCTGTTCAGTTGCCTGAACCCAGAGATGTCCTCTCTGATTGGTTAAAATCCAGTTTGGATCTTAAACGCTCCAGAGCCTCTTCTCTCTATTCTCTCATTCAGCTAAGACTAACATCTGTGGAGCAGTTTCAACAGTCGAGACGTTAGTGGGATTATTGTGCTGTAATGCTGCGCTCCCAGCAGACCCTGGGTGTATTTTACTACTGTCTCAGTCACAACTTAAGAAGCTTCGCCGAAGCTTCCTCGTCATCCTCAGTTAGTGACAGTAAATCCGTTTTCCCAGCGCTTAATAAATGAGCATGTATAAAGGTTAGACAAGCACATGCTAATTATTCGATTATGTGGACATGCTCTTGTGTTCCCTGAAGGGTGAACATTCTCAGAGGACTCTCAAAGGACAAACTCGACAAGGTTTTAGCAGCGCTGTGCTCATGAAAAGCATTTTAAGCTCAGTTTGAAAGAGATCTGTGTCTTATTGTACACTAAACATTGTGAATAAGTCATTCTAAGAGAGCTAAATTGATCATAACTGCATCAATATTCATGGCAGCTTTAGCTATGTGCATGCAATGGTCTGCTGCGCAATATATTGTCTATTTTCATGATTAAACTTTTACTTGTTGCCATAGAGACCTTGAATCTCCTAATATATATGGACATTAAACATTGTTAGACTTTTTATGCATGTATATAGGAAAAAATGGGTTTTTAAGCCTTGCAAGCTGAACTCTGAAGAAAAATAAATAATTTCTTGATCGTACTGTACTGAATGTTTGGTGCTCGTGCTGTGTTCAGGTGGAGCTGACGGGCAGCAGTGTGTTCGATTACGTTCATCCGGGCGATCACGTGGAGATGGCGGAGCAGCTGGGTATGAAGCTTCCTCCAGGCCGAGGTCTGCTGTGCCAGAGTAGCAGCGGCGGGGCAGAGGACGGGCACAGCTCGGCGTCATCTTCCTCACATCCTGGAACTCCTGAGCCAGGTAAGAGTTGAGCTTAAACTCTGTCTTCATCGAAAAAGCTTAGTCACAACTTAGAGAGCAAGAGCTGATGGAAGAGTAGGAGACTCTCTTCACAATGCAGACATGTGTGTTTTGTGTGATGTGCAAATATCTTATACTTGCTGTTTTGTCATGTTCTATTAACAAGTTACACCTTCAGCCTCTTTTTTTGGGGGGGTTAGGTAAAGTAAGTCGAATATGCCCTAAGTTTTTAATTGCTTAACACTTGTCCAGAAGATTCCTTTGTAATCTGGCTCTCAAAGTTTTTTATCTCAAAGTCTTAAAACATAAATAAAACTCGATAGTCAATCATTTCAATCAATTAAAATTATTTTAATTATTCGCTTTTTATATATATATATATATTACAAAACAAAACATTCATCATGAAGTAAAACCGTACTCAATCAATGTAGAATACAGTTTATTGTTGGTTCTCAGAGCAAGTTTTTTTTTCGCTCAAAGTTCTGGTCGCTTCTCTGGCGCCGCAGACGAGCTGCTGCACCTCCCCTCGTCTCAATAAATAACTCTATGTTCATCTTTTATTCCCCTTATGACACAATCTGAACTCAAGAGCTCATAAGCTTCTGCTTCTACTGCTGTCTACAATGTAGGTCCATGTTCAGAGTATGCCAAGTTCATGGGTTACTCACGACTGCCCCCTCTGTCCATTAGGTAATGTCACAGATGCCCATCGCTGACTTTTGTCATATCTGATATTTTCCCTGCATCTCCTTTGAATGCAGGTTAAATACACTTCTAGACAGGTAGCTTAACATACTTTGAAGTAGTACTGCTATACATGTAGTATCCTTAAAATAGGCATAAAGATAATAAAGGAAGGCAAATTTAAATTCTTAAAAATTAGACAACACTGCTTATGAACCGTAATTAGCTGAAGACTTTTCCATTCATTTCATGCCACTTTATTCTGTTGGGTTAGGTTAGCTTTGTTTTTGTTTTGTTTGGAGGTCAATTTTTTATATATTTTTTTGTTCTTGTTTTTTTTTCAGCTTTTTTATTTATTTCTATGTATTTCTTTTTTACCATTTATTTGAGGCGTTGTCCCTGCAATAAGAGTCTTTTGATTTTCTGTCAACTTCAGTGTACACAGACCTGCTGCTCAAGTAGCCATTCCATAACACCTTGCATGAAAGCCTGTAACTCTGTTAGCATTGTCAGCTACGTTGGTAAGCTTTTCCAGAGAAGGGAGCGTTTAACTCAAAAAGTTGATTGCAAATGGGCTTCTTCTTGTTGGCACTAAGCAGCTGTTATTAGCTGTGCCTCTTGCGAAGGCCCCGTTTCATCTTTGCGGAGACAGCCACCCTCCACTGTGTCAGGTGCTTCTTTGTCTCTATTTCATGTGTTTCAAACTGAATAATGCATACTTAAATGTTGTATATCCTTTTCATGACTACTGGAGTTATAGCTCAGATTTAGCCATATTTGTACATAATAATATTAATACATTTTAGGCACCTTTCTGGATACTCAAGGTCATCATACAAGGAAACATAGTAATACTCTCAAGGATCATCAACACCGTGAAGCTGCAGATCTAAGGGTTCAGAATTGAGATCAGTTAGATAAGACAGGGCTGGTTTATGGAGAGATTTATATGTTAGTAAGAGCACTTTTAAATATACTTTTCAGGAAACCAGTGGAGGTTTTGCAGGAGTGGAGAAATGTCGTCAGTGTATGGTGTTCGGGTGATCAATCTGGCAGCAGCATTTTGAACGAGTTGTAGTTTATGGAGAGGTTTAGCAGGAAGGTATTTGAGCAAATGAAGTCAATCTGACATAGTTTTAGAGCTTTCAGTGTGTCATGGAAATATGTTTCCATGAAATATGTTTCCAGAAATATGTTCCTGTCCCAGGCTGGTGGAACAAACAAAAAGCAACTGAAAACTCTTCTCTTTATGGATAAAAATTGTATTATTTTCTGTCTGGTATAGTTTATTGATCAGTTGATACAACTTCTATTATGAGCAAGCTGGGATAGACTTTTACTGTGTAACAAATTGCATATTTGGACAGTTGCTTTGGACAAAAGCGTCTGCCAAATGCATAAATTTAAATGTAAAATGTCCCAAGCATAGATTTACCAACACTAACCGTAATCCAGCACAAACAGGTATAATTACATTATTGCAGCCGAGGTCAGTTACTCACACAGGTAGAATTGTGACGTGACAAATTTTCGGAAATTTTTGTTTTTTCAATCTGTCTTCTGAAGTTGTCTCGTTTGGACATGGTTGTATAAAAAACTTAAAGGTCCAATAACTTGAAAAAAAGTACCTTAAAGTGTTTGCTCTCACTTTGGTATAATTGTTTTTGAATGCACGTGCAAGGATGTGTTTTTTTTTTTTTTGGGTATGGCAGATCAGTGTGCTAATATCTTTTTTGACGAGTGATGAGTGTCCTGGTGGGGCTCGGAACCCTGGGGGGCCGTCCCATGTGGCTCAGCCGATCCTGAATTAAATTAGACGCCTTGTAAAGCAGAGATTGCTCATTGGAATTCCTTTCACCGACTCGCAGACTTTGCCTTCCAAACGTTCCCGTTTTCATTGTGTCGTACTGATGATAATTCAAGTATTAGGGGAAAATCCATTTATAAATTAAACAAAATGACTTGATATCCATCAGTCCCCGAGTTCATCAAGCTGTTCAAACACGAGGGAGATTGGCTGCCCGCGCTGGCTCTTCCCTCCGCTGCAGTAATTAGATCTGCCAAGGATTTACTCGCTGCTGATTGGAGCTTTAAATTAATTGAAGTTCCACATTTGTGCTTTTGTCCTTTTCATGCCGGTTTCTTTTTTCTGGCCAGCCAGAAATTACACACTGGCAGACTCATGCTTGTGTAAATGGGTGTGTGAGTGTGTGTTAATGCCTTTTGGGGTGACAGAGAACCTCGTCAATGCCTGGTGGGTTGGTCTGATGCTGAGATTTATTTGTTTGGAGTCATTAAATCTGATTTACACTCAAATAAAGCATGTTACTGTTTCATGGGTTTTCAAAATCAAAGCTTCAGAAGTTTGAATCGGAGACAGATGGCCTACAAGCAGTTTTTGGGATGTTTAGAGGTTTTGCATCTGAAAGTCAAATTTATTTATGCATAGTGAGAGAATGTGAAAGTTGGTTTGGGTAAAATTAATTACTAGACAATGTGAATGCTTTGAGAAAAGAGTAAAATTATTTCTATAAGCAAACTCAGCAGTCATATGGGGGTTGTAGTTCATTGCAAATGTTATGTGAGATCTTTTTTATTTTATAGATATTTTGGAAGAGAATTCTCTTTTTCTTCCTTCTTTCCTTCCTTTCTTTTTCCTTCCTTCCAACATTATGTTTTCCTTCCTTCTTTACTTCCTTCCTTTCTTAATTTCTTCCTACATTCTTTCCTTTCTTCTTACTTTAATTTCTTCCTTTTTTCCCATTCTTCCTCTTTTCCTTTCTTAAGTTTGTCCTCTTTCCCTCCTTTCTTAATTAATTTCTTCTTTCCTTTCTTTTATTACTATTTTCTTCCTTCGTACCTTCCTTTTTTCCTGCCTTCTCTCTTTTTTTAGCTTTTTTTTTTCTTTCTTTTTTACTTTCTTTCTTGTTATTTCTTTCATTTTTTTCTTTCTGTCACTTTAATTTCTTCCTTTTTTCCATCCTTCCTCTTTTCCTTTCTTAAGTTTGTCCTCTTTCCCTCCTTTCTTAATTCATTTCTTCTTTCCTTCCTTTCTTACTATTTTCTTCTTTCTTACCTTCCTTTTTTCCTGCCTTCTCTCTTTTTTAGCTTTTTTTTCTTTCTTTTTTACTTTCTTTCTTGTTATTTCTTCCATTTTTTTTCTTTCTGTCACTTTAATTTCTTCCTTTTTCCCATTCTTCCTCTTTTCCTTTCTTAAGTTTGTCCTCTTTCCCTCCTTTCTTAATTAATTTCTTCTTTCCTTTCTTTTATTACTATTTTCTTCCTTCGTACCTTCCTTTTTTCCTGCCTTCTCTCTTTTTTAGCTTTTTTTTCTTTCTTTTTTACTTTCTTTCTTGTTATTTCTTCCATTTTTTTTCTTTCTGTCACTTTAATTTCTTCCTTTTTTCCATTCTTCCTCTTTTCCTTTCTTAAGTTTGTCCTCTTTCCCTCCTTTCTTAATTCATTTCTTCTTTCCTTCCTTTCTTACTATTTTCTTCCTTCGTACCTTCCTTTTTTCCTGCCTTCTCTCTTTTTAGCTTTTTTCTTTCTTTTTTACTTTCTTTCTTGTTATTTCTTCAATTTTTTTCTTTCTGTCACTTTAATTTCTTCCTTTTTTCCATCCTTCCTCTTTTCCTTTCTTAAGTTTGTCCTCTTTCCCTCCTTTCTTAATTCATTTCTTCTTTCCTTCCTTTCTTACTATTTTCTTCCTTCGTACCTTCCTTTTTTTCCTGCCTTCTCTCTTTTTAGCTTTTTTTTTTACTTTCTTTCTTGTTATTTCTTCCATTTTTTTCTTTCTGTCTTCCTTCCATTTTCATTCTTTCCTCCATTCTCTCTTTACTGTAAATATATATTTTTAGAAACATTTGTTTTCCAACATTTCCACATAACACTATGTAATATTATATCCTTGCAAACAATGTGGGCGTCACTGTGGTGCAGTGGGTAGCACGGTCGTCTCACAGCAAGAAAGTTGCTGGTTCGAACCTCGGCCGGGTCAGTTGGCATTTCTGTGTGGAGTTTGCATGTTCTCCCCGTGATCGTGTGGGTTTACACTGGGTACAAGACATGCGGTGCAGGTGAATTTGGGGAAGCACAATTGTCCGTAGTGCATGAATGAGTGGATGTTTCCCAGTGATGGTTTGTGACTGGAAGGGTTTCTGCTGCGTAAAAAGTATGCCAGAGGAGTTGGCGGTTCATTCCGCTGTGGTGACAAAGCTGACAAGAAGATGGATGGATATAAATAATATGTTAGTATTTATTTTTTGCATCATTTATCAAATATTGTTACATTTTGCATATCTAGTGTACATTTCTGTATTAGTATCTATTTGACTACTGACACATTGTCAAATGTTTTATAACATTTTTTATTTGCACATAGTTTAGTTGCTCGAGTTTTAAGTTGCACCACTTAGGATTCTCTTAACCGTTGCTCATATCTCAATAGTGTGTAATGCAATAGTGCCTCTGTTCCAGTGAACCCTGATATTAGAACAGAACACAAAAAGTTTGAAAGAGAGCGAGAATCAACCTTTGTCAGTGGAGAGTCTGCAGCAGGTCGCCCTGAATGGCTGATTGGGACGTCCCACAGGCTCAGACCTTTGATTCCACTGGATTCTCCTCCAGGATTAACAGGTGTCTGCAGCAGTGCTTGACATTTGAAATGCAAATCCAGCTCTTTTCTACAAGGCCTCTGAATGTGAACCCCTGTCCTACCACAGAAATCCTCCAGCGCGACACATGTACACTCACAGTACACAATGAAACACTGGCAGAAAAGGCTTCAGCTTAAAGTGATCTGTCAGCGAGTGAACAAAAACAATCCTGAAGTCAAATAGGAGATCAGTTCTGGTTCTACACAGGAAGTCATTTGGATAAATGAGTAATATGGAAATTGGTGGCTTCAAATGTATTTTTGCCTTATGTAAAACTGTAATTATTGAGAGTTTATTTTATTTATATAGGCTTCCTTTAATTATATGCCTTGTGTTTTATGGTTATAGATTTGGAGCAGTAGAAGAAGTGGTTGTTAGGTAAGGTACTCTACCATATTGATGACCATTTACTACTCAAATAAAACTCAATTAACATTTTATTAGTGAATCCTTAACAAATAGCCTCACTGAATATTTAAAGCAAGCTGAAATGAAAATAAAAAATGGGTGAAAGTCCAAAACAGCAACAGTCAATACTGGGTTTGTAATTAAAATAATATTTTTAAAACTCGGGGGTTGGTGGACAGAAGACAGCTGTTTCAGGTAACCTCTGCTATCTTTCTCGAAGCCTAAGTGACTGAACTGCAATTCCTCAACCGGCCACTTGAGGCTCCATAAGGTTTGTTGATTTGAAACGCAAGTTTGTTAACCTTCATTAACACTGTTAAATAATTAACTACTTTGGTATTAAATAGGTTTTTAAATTATATTAAGATTTAAACTTTGTCAGTCAGGCATCTACGCTTTGCCCACATCCCACCTCTGTAGACCCATTTTCGATTCCCAGGAAATGCCACACTTTCCCAAAGGCAATTGCTGGCTCCGCCCACTCTGAGCTCCGCTTATATTCACCAGAAACATATGGGTGATGTCGCATTAGCAAGATTTTTTCAATTGACAGCTTATTTCAATTAATAATAGCACATGTTGGTGCAATGGGTAGCACTATCACCTCACAGCAAGAAGGTTGCTGGTTCGAGCCTCAGCTGGATCAGTTGCCTTTTCTGTGTGGAGTTTGCATGTCCTGCACCTGTAGTGTGAGTTTACTCCGGTGCTCTGGTTTTCCCCACAAGTCCAAAGACATTTATTTACAAGTGAATTGGATAAGCTAAATTATCCTAGGCCAAAAAGAGGACGGAGGGATAGCACATGTTCACAACAGCTTGATGCCAATCACACTATGTACATGTATTTATTAAATGTTATTTAAAAAGTAACATGATATATATATATATATATATATATATATATATATATATATATATATATATATATATATATATATATATGTATAAATATATATATATATATTTTTTTTTTTTTTTTTTTTCAAAATAGATAATGCTCTTACTCTCTACTAGTCTATTTGGTCCTCCCCAATCCTCTCAAGGTGAAGATCTGCTTTGTCTGACATTTTCAGAGCGTGAATATGGTTATGACTCCATACCATGGTAAATATCAAAGCAGAAATAATACATTTATTCATCATTCGCATTATTTCTAGGTGTCCATATGTGGTTTACCATAGCTCCGTGGAGTTTGAGTGAGATGCTTGTTTTTCATTCAGAGTTTGATTCAGCCGCAGGGCTCTGAGGACACCGCAGGCATCTGGCTGGGGTCAGTGACCGTCTGGGTCATCAGGGGATTCTGTGCTCGCCATTACCCACAATCCTCTGGGGTGGAGTGGCTCCATCAGAGCTGTTTGGCACATATAGAGAAGTGTCCTTGAGAAGAGTCGGGGTCACAGGAGCAGTTCGCAGGCGGTGCAGAATACAAATAAAGAGATTAGCTCTCGCGGACGCTGCACATTAGGCTAACACACCTGTCAGACGGTGGGCTTCAGATTCACACTCTGCAATGGTGAATTCGTCTTGGTGGGTTGTAATCCAAATGCTGTTAGTGAAGGAGCAGGGCTTGTGCTCATAACAAAGCCTCACGAACACAGAGTTTGGAGGTAATATGGGATATCAAGGTGGGATCGCATGAGCAGTAGTTTTAATTGAAATCTGAGGTTCCTAAGGTCTTTGGTTCAAATATATTGATTTTTCTCAGTCGGATTCGGCCAATGGGGTCAGGTTTGAACCCCGCTGACATTTCTTCAATTCATCTCACTTTCAGCGCCCCTGTGTGTCACCCTTCTCAGGAGCGAGAGAGACGTGTGCAAGTGACAGATGAGAGCCTGACGTAACCGTTCTGTAATATCCATTCTCAAGTTTGTTTTGGTTAATTCTTCCAGTATTTGTTTAATTCACCTGTATGAAAATATGTATTATTTATAAAAGTCTGCTTTTTATCTCAGTGTTTTGCTTTTTGTCATTTATATTGCTGTGGGTGTAGCTGGTATCATAAGTATATTTATTTTTCTTTGAAATAAAATTCACTACATAGAATTATGTTGGTGTTGCATACTTTTCAAATGTTCAAAAAGAAAGTTAAATACTATTTCGCTTTGACTGTTTAGTTTAGGCATGAATAGTACTTATAGGTGGCCAACACCTGTCTATGCAACTTATAGATTTTACTTCGGTTGATGGACACAGAATTTAGGTTTTGAGATCTTTTATAATGATAATGGCTTTTATAATGTTAATGGCTTCATTAAACTGCTTAAATTAGATTTTTTTTTTAAATATTGTTGGGATACACGATATGTAATTTAAACTATTGAACAGATCTGCAATGCTATTTTCTTTCAACTTCTATTGAATAAAAATCATATATATTCTAAGCCTTTTCTAATATTATCCATCTTAAATAATGGATGCAGAGTGGAATCTATCTGGAAAACGAATGTGTCAAATATTTTTTACCAAGTCCAAATTTGTTTGGCTTGCAAATGCATTGAGCTCATTTCAGTTAACAGTGTGAACATTTTCTTTGTGAGCGCCATCAAGAGGCAGGTCAAGCACCTTCAATAACTAGAAAAAAGATGACCGTGGAATTCCTAAACAAGGGCTCAGTTTTTTTTATTTGTTTTATTATTTTAAGATGTGGCTTAAGAGTTATTTTTACAATCAATAATGTTTTGGCAGCAGGATATATAACAAGTAATAGTTATAATGCAAATAGTTAAATTATTTTAACATTATACACTTTAATATATGGATAAAATATAATCAAAGAAGAATTATAAAATCAAGCAAACTGTTTATATATATATATATATTAGAGGTAACTGGAAAACGGACAAAGTCAAACTAAAATATTGTTATTTTAACCACATATTGATTATTTTCTGTTTAAAATATTGGTTGTTGTCAAATATTTGTGATCAATAAAATAGATTTTTTTTTATTCGTATGGTCCCTTATATTTTTCATTCATATGTTTCATATTTCATTATCAGCCATTAACTCATTTTCATCCAATGAAACAAAATTCAAGGAGTTTCATTACAACTTTGAGGAGAATAAGTGGGGAGTACATTTGAATTCTTGAATCAGCCTCATTTTGAGCCTTAAAAATTCTGGCTGCACTATAGCGTAGATGCATTACTGTCAATTAAAACAGAGTCGGAGCTTGAGTTTGTTTTCCTGCCCGGCATAAGTTCTGTTTATTCGGCAACACGCCTCATTTTGATTACGAATGCAAATCCATTTTATGTCCATCTGTGCTTGTGTCTGTGAATTAAAACACTCTCTCTCAATTTCTCTATCTCTGATCAGAACTGAAATGCTAGCAACAGTGCAGGTGGCAGTTGAGAGTTACATGAGATTGTTTGTTCTGTGTATTTATCCACACATGACCAGGAGGCACACTCGGGGATTTTCTGTCTATGTGTTCATGTATGCACTTTCTCCAGAGGGTCACAGATGACAGACGGGGATTTTTTTTATTTAACCAACAAGCAAACATGCATGTGCCAATCTTTTTACTCGTGTAATAGAGGGTTCCTTTAGTGCCC
The DNA here is from genome assembly GCA_900490495.1 of Danionella dracula. Classification (NCBI taxonomy): domain Eukaryota; kingdom Metazoa; phylum Chordata; class Actinopteri; order Cypriniformes; family Danionidae; genus Danionella; species Danionella dracula. The sequence goes on from UELW01000223.1 coordinate 3,476,835, forward strand.
ACTTACCAGCAGAGAGAGAAAGAGTCCTGTCCAGAAGTTAAAGACTTTTGTGGAGTCCCAATTAGTAAGAAGTAATTTTCTGTAACCACTTGAAACTAACCAGTGAAGTGTTTGTGTCTTTGACTGTTTGTGGTATTTTGTACATCAGTCAGTTATTTTCAAGGCATTCAGAAAAAAAAAAATTCTTAATATTAATAATAGTCAATTTATTGTGTAATATGCTTTTTTGTAAATGTACTTAAAAACTGACATAGTATACAAAAAAGAAAGGAATATGATCGGTACCATGTGACTGGAGGGTTCAAAGAAAAAAGGAAAACAGTATCTAAGAAAGAGTGATCCACCAGAAGATGGGGTAAAATCAAAACCGAAGGAAGGATTGTCAACGTTCCGTCACCTAAAGACAAGGATTTACTAGATTAATGATTGAAGCAGTGTTTTTCACAATTATTTTCTGTCGCGCCTCCCCAGGAAAAAAAAAACATGTCACTCCCCCGCACAACTATAAATAGTATTATTTGTCTTTAAATTTGTTATAAGTACACCTCTGCATAACACAGTATCCTTATTAACGTATAAGAGAAAAAAGGAAAGAATTATGGACCAACTTACAACAAAGAATAGCTTTATTAACTGTAACAGAAAAGATTTAAGGTGCATCTGAAATGTAAAAAACATTAAATCCTTAATAAAACTATAAACATTGTTTGACTGACCGGCTTTTCAGCGTGATTGGGGTGTAATGTCTTTAAGTGACGTCTTCATTTATATGGCTTCATGCTGTCCGCTGCCAACATTTTTAGACTCATTAGGCACACCTGTCTCTCCTCGTCTCCCACCGTAGTAACAGTGAAGCCAAGCACTACATACACGTCATATTTCCTCGTCTTAGCTTTCGGGACACTTCCGTTTGTCTTTTTATCTCCTTCTCTGTCAGCCTGTCTTCTACACTTCGTGTCTAAACTTCATACTCTGCCAATGAGAGCACCACTGTCCCCTAATGTAGTGGAGTGGTAATGCACTTTATTCTAGAACAGTAAAAATAAAAAATAAAAAAGCATGCTCCTCGAGGTCAAACGCGCCCCCCTTGACGCATTCATTGGCCAACATCTGTCAGTAAATAAGGACAGTAATGATAGGCAGAAGTAATTTTACTCTTTACATCTCCGGTAAGAACTCTTTCTCAGATAGAGCAGCAGCCAGTCAGTAAGTATTTGTATCAATGGTTGCAACCGGTTCTAGTATCTACTAATGTTCTTATTTTCTCCAGAGTATCCCCTATTTAACCATTTCATAGTGCTTTGCTAAAGCAAACAAAGAAAAAATAGTTGGTTAATCTGTGAAAAAAGTTTTGTAGTGAGATTGTTCCACTGTTCTGAGAGTTCGGTTGTTGACCTAGAAGTATCTCTGTCCTACTAAAAAGGTGCTGCCTTCCTGACTCTTACCTGTGTGTGGATTTCATCTGCGATATTCTGTTATGGCTATGCTCATAACTTGAATTAATTTGAATGTATTATTTTTAAATAGCGGCATTTATAATTTTTTTAAGTTTGTGTTTGCCGCCTTAACTGGAAATAACTAGTGCGTTGTACTTGTAATGGATTTTTGGTTGAAAATGTTTGGTGTTTACAACTGATGCTGCTCGTTCCTAGTTCGTAAAAGACGTAACACTTGTTAATTGTACATCCTCGATGGAAAAGCTCATAACTTACAGTGTAATTATGAAAGTGGCCACAGCTTCATCAGATAGATTCACTGTCAGAAGCTCCAGCCTGGCCGCCGTGATGAACTGACCACCATAAATAAAGAGCACGGCCTGCTCGCTAAGACAAATGCTTTTAATCATCTGATGTGTTCATTTAGCGCAGCTCTAAGTTTAGCCCTAAATTAAGACACTTGCTAGAAACATAACTTGATTTAGAGACACCATCAATCCTGACCAATTGTGGAGTGCAGGAGAAGCTCAGAGGAAGTCTGCTGATCTTTATTCGTCCTTTACTTTGTCAAAGGCTTGCCTAAAATTCACCTAAAGCAACATGTGAGTGCAATTTATTGTTTCGTTATACACTTTCAAAGCATCCATGCTGTGCTTCTGCTTCATCTTCTTCAATGCTGCAGAATGCTTTAAATATGGATCAATCAGCCTGAAAAGCCTTTCAAACATCTCTTTCTCTGTGGAAAAATATGTTTTATAGCAAATGAAGATGAAGGTGATTGAAACTTTAATGGATCCCTTATTTCTGGAGTCGAGTCTGTGTGCAACCTGCTTTTATTCTGTGTATTGCATTAAGAGACAAATGGCATCAGAAGGCTATTTAAAATATCTGTCCTTAGATTCAAAGTGTTTTATATCAATATGAGAACTCGCCATCTCGTTAATGTTTCTATTTAATGTATGTTTTTGAGTTAATGCGTTTTTTATTCAGTATCCTGAAATGGTTTTTTTTCTCTTTTTACGTTGAAGTAGACCGTAAATTCATTAACACATCTGTGATGTGATGAAAATAATGATCATAATAATTACCAAGTATAATTATGATGAGTCTTTCTTTAAAATGTTTTCACAGGCAAGGTGTTTTAATATGTTTGGATTTTTTATAGCCCAATAAAATGTAGTCAAATTATTTATGCTTCTTGATTTAAATCTTAATTAAAAATAATTCCTATATGTGTTAGTGTCATGTTACAATTCTATTATTTAATAGAATTTAATGAATTAAATGTTATTTAATTTAAAAACTGAATTATGGAGGTTTGAGTTTTTAGGGAGATTTTTTTTCCAATAATCACAATTCATTATTTTGTTTTATGAATTTTTTTTAGAATTTCCATTATTCAGTTTTTATCTGAGAGAAATAACACAAGAATATTGCATTACAATACGATTGAAATAAATAACATTTTGTTACATTTGTGGAAAAAATGTCCACAAATCTAAACTGCTGTAATATGCATGAGAAATAGTTTTGTTTTTTTGCATAGATATCTTAATAAGCTCAGTGCTTTAATCCAGGATGTTGACTCTGTAATTGTCAAAAAAAAAGCTTTTGTCAAAAATATGACAACAAATAAGTTTTGCTGCCAAAGCTTTCCATTTGAGAAACAGAGATATTCATGGCCAAACTAAGATTTAAAATCACTATATAGTAGATAAAAAAATGTATCCCTCCACGACTGAACTTTCTAGAGTACTAATGAGTATCATAACGAGAAACTATTTATTCCTAACAAAATAAATTTTAGATTATAGTTAGGTTTAGAGGAAGGGTTTAGCAGTTTACTAACAGAAGACTTAGACCTACTTTGAACACGCCTGACCTAATGCATGGCTTGTTTAGGTGCAGTGGGCACCTACTGAAACATTTGAAGAGGTTAATAGTAGCAGTTAGACTATCAGATGTTTCCTCTTTCAATGAAAAATATTCATAAAAGCAATTAAACATGAGCAATGTTGTATTTCAAAGATCGACAGCCATTTTTAACTGAATATCCTCATCTTCCATTCTTAGTCTGTTTTATTCTCAGTGATGGGAGCCTTTCTCTCAGCTGTTATTAAAGAGCATTATCAAGCTTTTCAGATGGTGTCTATAACGCTTCAGCCTTCAGTATGAAACCATAGTGAACCATGCTAAACAATCCAGCCAGAGGAACAAAGCCACTAATGACAGCTTAGCCGGCCTAAAAGATTGAGGATTGTGTCAGGAGGAAAGCGGCAGATCACTGGAGGAGGAAGACTGCGGAGCGTTCAAAGACAAAAGCTGGATCAAGCGCTCTCCAGACTATTAGAAGCCAGTTTTATTTAAGCTTATTTGGCTGATAAGGTTGTCAGAAAGGGCTTTTTATCAACCGAGAGGAGTCAGGGCAAGCATTACGCCTCTGTTCCCTGGTTGCTGGTGCGCGGCAAGTGGCGCGGTGGGAAAGTCTTTTTGGTTTCCTTTGCGTAAATCTGCTTGGCACTTTCACACAGGAAAAGGCCAATTTGAGCTCGGCTCCTGCAGGATGAGAGACTGCTAGTACTAGAACTCAAGAAAGGGTTTATCAGTTCCAGTCCAACTGAGAACTTTCTTTGATGAATACGTGACAAAACCTTGTTTCTAAAAATCCTTGACCATAGTTTTAAACTATGTTCGATAATAATGACTCTTTGCCCTTGGATGGCACTCAGGGGGAATATAGTGATCAAGTTCAAGAGAAAGACATGCCATGTCATATTACCTTCCTTTTACCTGTTTGTAGTCTTTATCGTACTTATCAAACAACTCTGGACACTCGGCCACCATAAACATCTTCTGCTCTATTTCATGTTTTGAGTTAGTGTGGGCCACTCACTGGCTCTTTTATGTCTCTAAAGTTCTCTGAACACATGATGAAAAGAGCAGCTTTTATTGGACATCCATTTTTTTTTTAGCAAAAACCAAAGTTAAGTGTTTCTTGACCATTTTTGAACTGTAGGACAAGGATTAAATGCCTAAGATCGAAGTGTCCACCATGTGTAGTGAGCGTATAATCAAAATAAATAATCACTCAGCTGTTCTGACTAATGAGTCTTTGCCATTACACTACCTCCATTAAGAGAAAAAGAAATATACCTGTAAAGATCTTTGGGTTTTGTAAAAAAAAATGTAAATGTTTTTTTTTTGTTATTGTCATTAGTTTAACACTGGAATAATTTTGTTCCATATGTTACAAAAAACTCATATCACATATTTTTGTATTAGTATAAACAAGCTTAATGAGAAGTGTTTGTCTCCACATATGAAGTGTTTTTCTCTTAACGCAGCTCCTCCAGTCCACTTGACCCCCGAGTCTGTGTCTCGCACAAGTGGATGAACAACATAATGCTTTTTTTCACCCGTCTAGGCGCTGTTGAGATGGCAGTGCCCTTGCAAAAGCCAACAGAATTCATTTGCAAATTTCAAAGACACACACACAGACGTTTGTTTAGTTTGGCCTTACAATGCGGCAGAGATAAGCGGCGTGCAGCTAACAGCTCTTTGCCCAATAAACGGGGGAAATTATCAGCTGCACTCCTCCTCGTGACACGATTTGTCAGACTTACTGATAGAAAACAAATTCTATTCATAAAGGCGAACTCCCCTTGGCACCGGTGCGATTCGCTTGCAATTCAATTATGCTTCCGTGCGATAGTGAACCCAGAGAGAGAAGCCAGGCTGACAAGAAATATGACAGGACAGTAACAGAGTGTTTATGCAATTAAACTTTCACTGACAATACCTGGCGAGTGATGAATGTCGGGGTGGACGTGTATGTGGCCTGTGAGGACGGCACATTTTTCATGATGCTAACATCTATGCACAGCTGCACTAGCATCATAGTGGAAGATAGCAAACCATGAGTGTTTCCTAAAAATTGACAGATATTGTCTGAACCACATTGGTTGGGAAGTGATATCTGTCGACAAGGGTTAGGAATGATCGCTCAGTTCACACTGCCACTAGCAGTGAGGAGAAAAACTTTTCAACTAAACAGCGCAAAATTGATGAAAACCAATCTTCTGAGAAAGCAGTTGGTCTAAATCTAATGCAGATTGGATAGCTCTCAATTGGTCCAAAGTTTAAAGCTGCCATGCATCGAACCGGCGACCTTCCGATCACAAGTTAATCTCCTTATCCAACTGACCACAACTGCCCTGTTCTCTGCATTAGCGCGTCATCTGATTGGTTAGTGGGTGATGCTATGGCTAATGAGCATGGCTATGACCATTGATATGTTTTGAGGTCCCAAAAAAAGAAAATAGGATTACAGAAACGTGCATGAATCAATCTTGAGGCATGTTGAGAGTTTTGAGACTTGAGGCATGTTTTGAGAACAATCCTAAAACATGGAAAAAATGTCTGAAAAGTTGAGTTTACATGTTACAGCACCATCTGATAGTACTAAGAACTATCTTTTCAAAATGTTATTGAAAAAACTAATAGTATTTTTACTAGCGTAATTTTATGCTTGGAAACAGCTGCCAAAAAAACATCAAAACAACGATATTAAAAAAATTACTTTTTTTTGTTTATATTTTTGTATCTAGCTACATGCGGCTGGAAGGGCATCCGCCGCGTAAAACATATGCCAGAGAGTTGGCGTTTCATTCTGCTGTGGCGACCCCAAAAGTGAAGAAAGTTGACATGAAGATGAATGAATGAATGATATCTAGCTTCAATGCGTGCTGTCAGTTATCTGTCACTCTCTCGGTCAAGCTTTAATCCTGGCCAGGCCTCCAAACAAGCTGTTTTTTTCCAAAGATCAGAGCAGAGGTGTGCTCTTTCTTTCTAATGAATCATTTGTCCTTCAAACGGTGAAGTTTCTCTCCTCGCCACATTTTCTCCACAGATAATTAGCCCGATCCTTGAGGAAATTCCACAGGAGAGCTCATGCTAGCATGCTGTCCACCTGCTCCTTTCGGATGCCTGTTTGTCTTGTAAGATTCTGTCCCAATAGAATCATTCCGGCTCATGAAGAATGAGGAAATGCGGCTGATTTTTCCCTGTAGTGTCCCACTGTTGCTTGAATTGGTAATCCAGGAAGCCCCCTCCCCGCGCTCTCGTTCTGTGTTGGTTGTAGGTGTATGGGATCTCAAAGTAATCCTATTAATTCAAAGTGAATAACAAAGCAGCGTGCCTCACTCTCTCTTTTTTTCCCCATCATTCCATTTATTCAACCTGCAAGGGCTTTGTTTTTCCATCATAATTATTTTGCGAGTCAGATCCGCGCTGATTTCCTGGTGGACTTGTGTACCTCGGACTAACTCGAGGAACAGCAGAGCTCGGATAATTTGCACTGTTCCTCTGGGGGCGTGTTCGCTGTGTTTTTTCAAGGACATTTTTATTACAAAGGAGATGGAATTTGCATATTAATTCGTTTCTTTCAATTTTTAAGATTAAATGTTGTCAACATGTATCAGCGCAAGGTTTTGACAGACCTGATGAAACAGGCCAGTCATGCTTGAACATGCTGGAGTAACGCAGCTAGTCGCAACTCTCTCCATCTCTCTCGCTCTCTCTCTCTCTCTCTCTCTCTCTCTCTCTCTCTCTCTCCCTGTGTCTCTCTTACTCTCTCCTATCTGTCTCACTCTCTGTCTCTCTAACTTTCTCCTCTCTTTCCTCCTCTGTCTCTCTCTGTCTCTCCTTCATTCTCTCTCTTCGTTCTCTGTCTCTCTCTTCGTTCTCTCTCTCTCTCTCTCTCTCTCTCTCTCTCTCGGTCTCTTTCTCTGTTCCTCTCTCTCTCCTCTCTTTTTATTTCTTATTTTCTTTCTCTTGCTCACTCTTTCTCCTCTTTCTCTCTCTCTCTCTGTCTCTCTTTCTCTGTTCCTCTCTCTCTCTCTCTCCCTGTGTCTCTCTTACTCTCTCCTATCTGTCTCACTCTCTGTCTCTCTCTCTCTCTCTCTCTCCTTATACATACATGTTTCCATCTGTCACTTTGTCTCTTTTTTTAAAGTCTCTTTCAGGCAGACAGACCATAACCCTCTCTTTCTTTCTCTCTGTCAAATATTTGATCAGTTTCACACAGACTAACTCTCTCTCTTTCTCCTCCTCCACTCTTCTTGATCAAAGGAGGACTGTGTCCGAGGCTAAAATGACATGCCAAATTCTATCAGCCTCCATCCAGAGCTTTCTCCTAAATTAGAATGCCATTAGACGCTTTTGATTTATCAAGTGCTTTTTCGTGTTTCTTCGCTGCGTATTACTTCCTCACGCATAACTCTCTCACCTTTAGCATGTGTCGTTTTGTGTCTGCCTCAGTCAGTAACCAATGCCGTTTACATTTATTATTATTTCCTCTATGAGTCTAATTGTATGTTCTGGCACTGATGGCTTGCTCAATTTTGTTGTGTTGGGTAATTTATCTTAATCTGAAACTTAAACATTAGTGTGTATGTGTGTGCGTATGTGTGTTCTTGGAATGACTAATGTATTGTAAATTCATAGGTTAAATGGAAGCACCACTCTCTCAGAGCTAACTTGGAAGCAAGTAATGTGCAGAATTCTTTGATGAGCAACTAGAGGCTGGGTGTAGAGGTGAGAGGTGTCCCATTAACACCCACATTAAAAACTTTTTGCTAGAAAACCGGTTGCTTTTACTTTTTTCTTCTGGTTGTTTTGTTTTTTTTATTCATATTGATATTTATGGCCACCAATTCATTACATCTGTGTAAAACACCCAGTTTTGTTAGTCTTTTGCTTAAGTTAAGGTTTCAAATGATGAATAGTTAAGGGTGGAGTCAACTAACGCTGAGGTTTATTGCTCATTATTTAAACTTTTCCAAAATCTTGGCTTTTTGCCTGTTTTGACTCCTTGCTCCAGGGTCGCACTGAGAGGAACCATAAAGGGAAGCTCTGGAGCCCAGCTTCTGTGCTTGTATATTCTCCATGATCTCTCCTATCGTCTGCAGCTTCTGTGGAGCCGTGACTCCCGATCTCTTCTTTGCATGATGTTAATATAGGTCACCTCTAACAAGCTGCAGGTGAGATCCATTTCCACACTGGCCAAGGAAACTCACCCCCCACAATTCACTCTACGGAAGAAAAAGTCCCTGTCGTAACAACAATATTTCTTTTACCCATTTGGATTTTATCAAACAGCAATCAACAAAATCACAAAAAGCAAACATTCTGCTTTCACTGAGATTTCTGAGCAGCAGTAGTCTTAGTACTAAACCAACAGGAGATAGTGTCTCTTTGATTTTAAATCCAGAATGTAATTATTTGTTCCATATAGCCATTGTGAATATTTTCCAAAGTGAAAAAGACGTAATGCCTGCTTCAGTTTTTCCCTACACCCTCAAGACATGTTGATTGCAAGCTGATGATTGTGGGATGTCAATAATACATTCTCCACACACAAAATTCCTCCTCCCTCCAGCCATCATCATCAAATCAAATTGTAATGTCACAGAGGCCTGTGAAAGCTGCTGCATAAGCACTTCCTCACATCTCCTGCTGTAATATTCAGCAGCCTGTGTTACAGTATTTATGGGTCATATACGCAGGGTCAAGGATTGCCTGCCTGCTATGTCCCACGGCTGCTGTAGCGTTTGGAACTATAAATAACACAAGTATGCATAGAAGCAGATATTTTATGCTACGTTACCTTTTTGTATAAACAATTTGCATCGCTGTGATTCCATCCCGAGAAAACAGTTTTTTTATGCAAAGGTTCAAATAAGATGTGTTGTTTTTTGTGTTGTTATAAACAGCATAGACATGTGTCTGTCTCCAGGAATGAAATCCCCAGTCATTCCCAGTTTAATGAAATGCTAAAAAGTAAAATGCAAACTTTTGTAGAGATTCTGAAAAATGTTAATGTGTTTTTTTTTTGTAAATGGTCTAAAATAACCATATTCATATCGTAAAATCGTAAAGGGATCTCAGGTGGCTGACCTCTTATAAGTAATAATAATAATAATTTAGTATTACAGGTTCTTACTGTATGTTTTTTCAAAAGTCTGCAGAATTACTTTATTTTCCAAAATGTTGAAGAATTACTTAATTTAACAGGTATGTGATTGTTCACTGTAAAAAAAACCAATAGTATATTATTGGTAAAATTTATCTTAAAATGTGTTTTTTTAACAGATTTTTCACTGTTGACATTTAACACTTTTTGCCTTTAAAATTAGCCCTTGTTTAAATTTCCTTGTCGTAATGTACATTGTTTTATCCATTATAATGTACCTTGTTTTATTATTAATAGTGTTTATCTATTTTTCCTTTTTTGCTTCTCTGTAGAAAATTATATTTTATCATATGTCAAACATTTGCTTTTTGTTTGTTTTTTGCTGCATTTATAAGCATAAACTTGCTGTTTCTCCCAAAGAAATCACCAAATATTTCATGAAAGGCTATAAAGTAATATTTAAACAAAATCTATTAGTGTTGAGATCCTTTCACTCTTATTATCACAATTTACATTTTTAAACAGCGCTTTTGTAGAAGGATACCATAAAATTAGCATGTGTTTTATTGGTAAAGTTCAACCTACATCGTTAAAAGTACGTTCGTAAGTGGATCAGATGTGTGTCGGCTTATCCATTGTGTGACTCCAATTAAAATGTTTCAAAATCCCTTCTTGCTAATAGGCTAAAAAAATAACCCTAAATTCCTTGTTTTCCCATGACTTTTGCCGATGCAAATTCAAGCCATTACAGCAGGTAAACATGACCTAGACATTTTTATTTGCTCTTTAAAGCAAACAAGTCCACCTTCGTATGCATGCTCATTTTCTGTAAGTGCTTCAATTACAGCACTCTCAAATTCATTTACAAGCTCAGATTTGATTATTGTCTGACTTTTTCAAATGGAGGAATAATTAAAAGAGTGTTAACAGCAGCTAATTGATATCCTGGTTTTACGCTTATTGCGGTGGTGTCATGTTGTCTCTGAGTGATGAATACTCTACTTCATCAAGGCTGCAATTAAAGCTTTTGACAGGCTGCCGGTCCACACACCATGTTTCCATTCTTGCAGGAAAGTTGGATTGGTCTTTGGATTTCTTATTTTAGTCTTTTTCCTTTGTTCTGCAGAGAATGGTACTACAACTACAAAAATTCTGTTTTATTGAAAATAATTTTTCACATTTATGTAATATAAAATAAATGCATTGAAGTAGGTTAACATAGAGAGTTATGTTAAGTAGGTGAAAGGCTGTAACATGGCTGCAGCAGACACAGAGTTATACTGTACCACAAACGATGCTTACTTTTGTCAAAAAGAATCAGTGCAAAACTCTTTCATTCATAGATAAATGCTGATGGCCTAATCTGATTCAGTTATCTATGCTAAGCTATGCTACTAGGGTTGCCGCCAGATCACAATAACACCCAAACAGATTTCAAAACGGTTAAAAACTACTTTCTTTCTCAGGGAGATTTGCAGAATGAGCTCCAAAAAACATGGTGTGCATCTTCTTTAATCAAAAAGTTATTTATTTGAAGCGGGTGTCGCATGATGTGGTAACTTGGGTTTCTTAAGCACAGAACACATTTTGTTTGGGGGCATAAACTTAACATTTTGTAAAAATATACTTGACTTGTGTCCAGTGATGTGACGGTACTTGCAGACAGTTTACAGTAGTTTCCTTTTCATGTTAATGTAGCTACTTATTTTGTATACTTATATTAAAGCCTATATTGTAAATACATTTTATAATATTAATCTTGGTGATTTACTGGTGACAAATGGCGTGTGGTTAGAAATCTAATCTTTCTTTTGATGAACACATATTTAAAAACAAAATTTTTTAAACACTTCTTATTCAATATAAGTAAAGTCTATCATGCAAAGGTTTATTTTATGTGTTTTTACATTCTGGTTGTTTTGCCCAAGCTTTGCTTCTTTAGCAGAGATGTTTGTTGCATTGTTTGATTAGATGTCAGCAACATATAGCGAGTGTCAAGCTGAGGTTGCTATGGAAACAGGAACACTACACACATAGCTTCCCTACAGTGGATATGAGAAAACATTATTCTAAAGCTCTGCAGAGGACACAACTACTGCAAGATGTTTGCTTCTGCGAATACGTTAGCATCCTGTCTTTGTCTAAAAGAATCCAGTCGCTTGCGTTTCACTTTTAAAGTTTAATTCTGTTTGTGAGGAGATCTGTGATTGATGAGATACAGATACAGGAGAGGCTGAGGAAGGAAGATCTGATTCAACTCTGCCTAATTTCTTCATTCCTTTTGAATTGATTTAAGCATCCTCAGCGGTCTCACTTAGCTGGAATACTGAAAACCTGAGTTTAGTTCTCTTTCAGCTTGAAATAAACATGTATTCCTTCAGTCAGCTGATTAGAACATACACCAAGGTGACATGATTCAAACCTTCAGTCGTTTAAAGCCAGTTCAGTTTATTTTCTATGAATATTTTGTCTAAAGCTATGTTCATAATGAAGTGTTTGTTTCCATTCCTTTCAATACATCCTAATGTGAATAACTATATAGTTATTTTGTTAACGTAGCAAAACTATTTCATGGTTTAGACCCAAAATACATAATAAATAGCAGCAAACTGTTGCCTGTACTTTGACTGTAAATTTTTCATGAAAGAATAGCGAATTGAATCTTTAAAAAACTTAAAATGAACTTGAAAAAATGGGGTAATTGTAGGAAGAATGTGGAACCAACCTGGCTATACCTCTTTTCTGATTGGCCAATGCTTGAATGATTTAAAGGATATGTGGATTCTGTTTTTAAAGCTGTAATTGAATTTATCATTACTATAGGCACATCTTGACCTTTTAAATCCTTTAAAAATTGAGCTAATGTACAAAAAGGGCTATTTAAATTGAATTTAAGGTAATATTTTGGCTTCAGACGTCAGCACATCATTGGACAGTCAAGGGTTAATCCTGTCCACACGACTGTTATCGTGAGTGTCAATAAAGTCCGTGCTGAATGCGACCCAAATCCAATATTTTTTTTCCCATTTGCGACCTGTATCTGATATTTTCAGAAAAGTCTGAACAGATCAATTCGGTCCTGATTCTTATACATATTCGTTTTTTGCAACGCGACCTCAGTCTAGATTGCCAGGTCTGACTTTTACTACATTATATAATGACAGACGTCGCTTTTCTGGCTGTGAGTGCTAACAGCAATCATGGGTGAAAATAGAGCTGAAAGCTTTCAATGGAAAGAAACTGAAGTAATAGAACTAATAATTATCTCTTTGTCTTCCTCTTCATGGCGGGTCGATCAGGAGTGAACTGAAATATGCAGCGCAGACACCTCGAATCACATTCTCCTCCATGTTTATTTTATTTTTGATTATTTTATTTTTTGAGCATGTACGCCTCACATGGAGCTTGATTGAGTTCCTACACAGGACGGATACAAGTCACGGAGCAAGCACACAAAAAAAATACAAATCGATCATTAACACCTGCAGTCTGAATGTAACCTACTCTTATTAAGCTATCAAAGGCACATTTTGTTTAAAAGAAATAGCTATACCTTATTCTGCAAAGCCACTCTGTGCAGGAAGTGTATTAGGTGGAAAAAGAGAAGAAAAGGTCTGTTTTCGGTGAAGCATGCAGCCATCTCAGGCAGGGGTTATTCCAAAGACAAATAGTATAATGTAAAGTTTAACCGCTCCCCATTTATCATCATGGAAATGCTGTGCTTGTTTGTGTTCTAATGCAATTCCCTTTTTCTGGAGCATGTCTGCCCTGCTTCTTCTTTGAGGAGGTTTTCCTGTATTTACTGTGTTCTTAAATTAAATTGAGTCTTAATGATTTATCTGTGAAGATCTGCTGCTTCTATAGTAGTTCAGCGCGAGCGTTCTGTGTTTCTTCTCCAGAATAAGACGTCTTGGGGCTGTGTCTTAGTGTTGCTTGCAGGGGAATTCTTTTTCATTATTGTGGGATTAATTATTGATCACAGATTTAAGTGTTTGTATTAGTGCCTTGTGTATAATGCATTGTGAGCACCGTCTCAGAGGAGAGAAACACTGAAATTATTTACTTTGAAGGATAGCTAACTCTGAATCAGAAATCTTCTCATCAGTTAATAGGCTTGAGTTCTTCCTGACCCTTCCATGACTGATTTTCGTTCAAATTTCATTCTGGAATTTCATTACCAAACATAAACTATTTATGGATTTGACCTAAAGAGCAAATCTCAGCTTCATTTTGAATTCTTTTTTTTCTTGCATGTGTTTGCTTTATTTGGTTGAATTTTTTTAAAACATTTTTTTTTCACATGATTTTTTTTGTATTGTTGTCCATTTTTTTTACGTTTGTAAAACTATCGCCATATTATTGAGGCGAGGACTGGACTGTAAGTTAATAATAATATTTATTTTTACAAAAGTAATAAAAGAAGGACAACTATACAAAAAAATGAAAAAGCATCAAACACTTCTTCTTGTGCCCATGGCTCTTTTTTCTGTTTTGAATCAAAGAAAATGCAAGTGTTCTCATTCTGTAATTTGAAGAGGTTACTAAAAACAGTAGTATTTTACTAAACATGCAATCCTTATGGATTTTTCTTAATGAAAAACCTCAGCTATTTTTAATGTAATTTTCCTTGCTTTTATTTGCTTTGTTTCGTTCAATCTTTTTTGTCATTTACATGTGATTTCTTGAGTTTGTTCTAGGCTTTTCCTTTTTTTGTATTATTGTCTCTTTTTGTTTCTATTGTAAAACAATAGTCATATTATTATTAACTTAAAAGCATGGTTTTAAATGAAACCCCTATCTTATTTTTAAGTCTTTATTTCAGATTTGACTGCAGGTTGCGGACCCGGAACAGTTCTCGTCTAAATGTTGAAGCATGGTTTCTCATCTTTTTTTGCATCCAGCGTTGTTCAAGTGTGGAGTGCTGAGCAGAGGTGCATTGTGGGAACCAAGCTTTAGTCGTGTATGTCAGGCTCTTTTGACAGCTGCTGCAGATTCTCTTAATCTCGTGGATCGGCTGATATTGGTGATTTAGAAGGTCTGGCAACTCTTCTGCAGCCGATGGGCTTTCACCAGAACTGCACACATGGCAACAATGAAGACACGAGAATGAAGGAAACAGGTTCAGATGAATAAATGCAGTCTTCCTCAAGATTTGTAAAATACAGCACAGAGCTGAGATGGTTACTGTGTGTTAGGACTTTATTAAGTCTCTTGTGCCTGTGCTGGATTTAGCTCTTTCTCTGCTGGTGCAACACCTATTGTGTGCTGTCAGCACCTAGAACGGGATGTGAGAGCATAATTAAATGAAAACTCAGTAATAAGAAGAGCAAACATAGTGACACAGGAACTGACGCTTTAATACTTTCAGTTTGACATCTGTGAAAATAATTTACTTTGCAATCATTAAATGTTTTCCCAACTATACAAAAAGTGTTGCAAAAATAGCACTATAATTTGACTATAGTTTAGTCGAATGTAATTGTCATAAACATCCCAAAAAAACACAATGCAGATGTAGTTAAATATGCATTTTAACATTAGATGGCAAGTTCTCATGCTTCGACCAAAATCAATTCCTTTTTTTCTTTTAGGCGTGAATTATCAATAAGCTTTTTTTTAACATGATGAAAAAAAGCGGAATGAAAACAAGACGACATTAGGCGATTTTTATTATTTAAGTTGTAGAAAGCAGAGAAAATGACATGGGAATGAAGGAGTACAAATAAAAAGTAGGTTGAAGAATAATTTATCCAGTAAAATAATATTGATAAATTATACTTAAGTACGGTAACAAATTATTTGTAGTTGGCGTCTCTGCAATTTAACTGAATCCAACTTGAAGAAACTGAAGAGCATCAGAGAAAAGACAAAGTACTGTTAAGATTTAGTTGAAACTGTGATTATTTGAAGAAAATAAAAAAATGTAATCTAAAAGTTAACCCCTTTAGACCTGAACCTCAAAAATACAAATGTGAATTGTATGTCTGAAGTGTATGTCATTTAGCTGCTTAAGTTGTTAAGATGAAGCTTGTTTAGCACCTGCAAAAGGCCAATGCAACCAACCTATATTAAAACAAAGTGTGCTAATTTGCTTACATGAATTTAATTCCTCAAAATAATTACAGTTCAGAGATTGTAAAGATAGAAAAGAAAATCAAACAAAGGTCATGGGTGCTCTAACCTACTTATTCTTTGATTGAGGTTTATAACATTATTATTAGATGGTGCCATACTGCCCCTAGTGGTCAGTATAAAAATAACAGTGAATGGCTCTTACATTCTTTATTATGAATGACAAACTCTTAGTTGTTATTTTGGTCTTTCAGTATAAACAGATTACATTTATGACATTTGAATATTTACAAAGCTAATGTATATAACTTTATGTTCCCTGTTTATGCAAAAGAAAAAAAATTGTTGAGAAAAAAAATGCTGCCATTCGATTTTTTTTTCTTCTTCTTCCGATTATTACAAGCTGCACTATCTTTGCATTTACTTAGTAAAAAATATCAATGTAGTTCAAATTAATTTGATTTAAGGGAAATTTTCCAAAAGCAGTAAAGGACAGATGAAATGTGGTGTCCATTGCAATAGACGCATGGTCTGAAGGGGTTCAATTCATGCCACTGATGCATGATTCACTTATATAATAATTTTGCTTGATACTTTGTCACCTTGGCTTACTTAGGGCTAGCAAGACTGACATACAGCAGATTTGACTGATACAGTAGGTGCCATTTACATTTTGAAATCTTTATTATAACATTATTACAACTTCACTCTATTTGGAGGGTCCATTTGGTATATTTCCCTGCTCGGTGTTCTTCGGTACATTCTAGAATTCAGTGTGTATTTCACAGCCAAGAATGAATATTGTAGCTTACCTTTCAGTCAGTCCGTGTGTTCATTCTTCTTTGGGATGAGCTGCATTAGCACTTCATCTGATTGGTTAGTGGGTGGTACTTCGGCCAATGGGTGTGGCTACGGCAATCTAGGCGCTTTGAGCTCCCAGAAAAAAAATATGATTGTACAAACATGCATGAACCATGGGTCATGTTTATGATGAGGAAACAAAACTAAAACATGATAGACATGTCTATAAAGTCAAATTTACATGATACAGCACCTTTAAGCTAAATTTTTTTCAGCATTCATTTTATTTCTACTTCTTACATTTTTATGCAATTTTCTCTACTATTTAGATTTAACAAAAATATTATTATAACATTAATACAACTTTACTTTATTTGAAGGGCCGAGTGTGGATTTCTCATTCACATTTTTCGGTGGTTTTCTGGACACTCTAGAATCCAGTGTTTTTCACAGCCAGCAGTGAATGTCGGAGGGTTTACTGTATAATTCATATTCCCCTCATTCCTGTTGCAGAGGGTGCGTGGTGACTGACCTCTCTCCGTCCACTCGAGTGTCAAAAACCCACTGTGTTTCTCTGAGCCCGTCTTGATTCTAATGAAAACGGCGAGTTGCAACGGCCTCTGATCTTGTGTTTTAGTCAAATAGAAGTCTACGCTTGACTGACAGCTCTGATCTAAAGCATTTAAGAGCAAGTTTTGATCTCTCTGCCTTTGATTAAAACTAATGAGCTCATTTAATTCAAAATGGGAATCTGTGATAAGAGAAATAAGGTTGATGTGATTGGATTAGAGAGGCGAATTAAACTCTTAGAGATGAAGTTTGTGCTTATGTAGTGGATTAAAAGGCTGTTGGCATATTCTTGTGTGTTAGATGATTAGAAAAATTTCATAGTAATTCATATTTAATCAGAAGAAATGAAATGACTAAATATACACGGGCTTTTCCCCAGAGTGTGCAAGGACTGGTTGGATTTTAAATTGCTTTTAATTCACGTTCTCTGAAAGAAAGGGTGAGTGGAAACGGACGAGAGAGAGACTGATAGAGTCGTCCATGCAAACCCACAACCAAACGAGTTTGTTTCTTCAAGCATTCTTTAATATCCCGTGGGGTTGTTTCATTAAAGCAGATGCATTTGATTTATTTATTGTTTGCTCAATTTTTCAAAGCCTTTATTAATCAAATCTCAATTCAAATTATTTTCAGTAATGTATGCAAGAAAGTACATATTAATACGAAATGTTTACATAATACATTACAATTATAACAGCTCTAAACCCAACCAACAACATGGTTCAGAGCTTTTTTTTTTTGTTATTTGTGAAATTTTTTTACTTTTGATTACTTTATATGGTTTATTTTTTTACTCTTTCTTTTATTTGTCCACAAACTTTCCTAAAATTAATTTTAGACAATTGCCCTATGTCTAGACATGCAATATTAAACTATGGATACTAAAATCAAGAAATGGCTTCCGAACTATTCAAACAGTTTGGTTACATAATCTAATTTCATATATTGTTTAGTACTTTTTTTTACTTGTTTGTTTTTAGCCTGTAGAAAAATACTGAATTTCTACCCTTCAGTTCAGATGAAACATGTTTTTGGAATGTAGAAGTAAACCATATCACCCGGAGTTAACCCTTGCAAACACAGGAAGAGAATAAAAAACTAAACTCAAAAAGAGCTGGCCCTGAACCCGCTGATTCGGAGGGATGGGACTTGTGCCTCCTATGTAGGAGATAACTTTAAAAGTTAGAGAGTGGCACTCAGTAAGTAATGCTTAGGACTCAAATGTGGGCTGTTAGAATATTTGTATCACCTCATCACAGCATTAAAGTGCTGTTAGGCATCATCAAAGATCCTAGGACAGAAATCTTTTATTTGAGCATTTATTCTTAATTCTGTGAAAACACCTCTTTTTATTTTCTTGTTGAGTTTTGTAACAAATATCTCATGTCTTGTACTGAACATAATAAAATAGTGTCACATTTTGATTATCTTCTTGTTCTTCTATGCTTATCTACATCCAAGCTAGATGAGAGGAACGTAAACAGCCACGTGTCTCATTCTGTCAGCTGTTCTGTGTTTTATTGTGGTAATGATGATTGTTTTCTGTGTGTTTGTGCAGTGGAGTCAAGCAGCCCCAGTCTTTTGTCGCCGGACAACACCCTCGAACGCTCTTTCTTCATCCGAATGAAATCCACACTTACCAAAAGAGGTGTCCATATCAAGTCCTCAGGATACAAGGTGAGATAATCTTTTTCATCTTTTTAAATACTCAATATTATTTATTTTGTAAATTAAAAATTTTGTACATTTATTACATTTTAAAGGTAGTTATACCAAACACAAAAAATGTTTTCTGCATTACAATTGTTCAATGTCTCTTTATATAAAAACACATCTCAAAGGCTATAATGCAATATCCAATTATAAGCTAAATGTATAGGAATGTGTTAACAACTTTAGTGTTGCTAAAAGACTAGAAGAATTGTGATCTTCTAGAAGAAAAAAAATAATTTGTTTGGATTATTTTTAGCTGCTCTTCTGATCACGCGATAACTCTTTTTGCACAACTTAGTATAGATAATAACCCCCCCCCCCACCACACACACACACATATCTAAACCTTGCTGAAGCACTACTACAACTTCCCTCCCCTACATAACCAGACCTTCCTGAAGCACAACTCCCCTCCCCCACATTTCCAAACCTTGCTGAAGCACAACTCCTCCCCTCTCACATATCCAAACCCTACCGAAGCACAACTCCTCCCCCCACATGACCAAACATTTCTGAAGCACAACTCCCCTCCCACACACACCCAAACCTTGGTGAAGCACAACTCCTCTCCCACACACACCCAAACCCTTCTGAAGCACAACTCCCCTCCCCCACATGACCAAACGTTCCTGAGCACAACTCCTCTCCCAGAAACTTCCAAACCTTTTTGAACCACAACTCCTTCCCCTCCCCCACACGTCTATTATTTGCTGAATAAAAAACTTGCATATTAATTATTATTAAATATACTCTGAAAAAAAATTTTCATCTTACTTTTAGTTAATTACAAACCATACAAATCTGCTTTAAAAAAATTCCATACCAGTCAAAAAAGTTATTTTCAACCGTCCCCAACTTGTTTGCTTTTGCAATGAAAGCAAAGACACTGAACTCAGGGGATGGTGCGTTTAAACCCAACAACGTTTGAACAGAAATGAATAATCTATTAAATGATACACTATTACACAAAAGATGTGCTCCATACATGCACAGAAGCAACCAAAGAAAAAGCAGTTCATCAAAAGCAGTACATGTGTCATTGTGACGAGCAGAATATTGTTTGTGGGGGTCTTTAGGGGTGAATGACTGCTATTCAACCCCCCTCCTCATCCATCTGGACATAGATTGGATGCTAATAAGCGCGAAGTCGGGGAGCGCACTAACCCATAGCATAAATATTCACGCATACACATTCGCATATATAAGCATCCAGACAAGGACACTTCCTGTTGTATTATTTCTCCGAATCGAGTCAATATTTTTGTTGTTACATAACACAAATGTATGAATTTTACATTTTGTGGAAATCATAGCTGTTTATATCCTCTCTTCACTCTGGCGGTCAAATCAAAGTGAGTTGTTCTTCCGTCTTTTTTTTCTTTCAAGATGTCTAGGCTCAAGGATCAGCTAATGCACTCATGTAAAAGCTCTCCATCATAACCTGTGCTGTATCAAAAATCTCTAAAGCACTCCAGGTAACCCCATCGGAAGAGATGAATCTTATTTCTCCTGTATACCTATTCTACATTGACGATGACGGACAGGGGAGAGGAGCGCTGTGTGCTGAACCATGAATTATCAAAATTGATCCCTTTGTTAGGTTGGACTTGTATTAAATTGAGATATGTGATGCGGCTGCCTCTTGCCTCGGCCGTGGTTGCCATGTCAGTTTGCGTTTAGCAGCTTGAGCATATTTAATGTTTTGCCAGAGCTTATGATGTTCTTGCCAAGAGCACTCCTGCAGCAATTTACCAGCCAGTCTCTCTTTGTGGCAATTACTTCAAAAGTTGTGTTTTGGACTAACTTTTTGATGCCCCTTGCTTTGCAATTCAGCGAATTAATTACCTTTGCTGTGTGTTTAGTAAAGCTCAGTGTTTGTTTGTCGAGAGACTGTGTCATCGGTGTACGAGTGTGCTTGTGTGCTTTAGGTTTGATTTGGGCTACATTTGGACATCACCTTTCTGATTATAACATGCTGGGATCTCTTATTGATGCTGGCAGAAACTCCGTTGAGTGAGCAAGCAAATCCCAGTTCTTTTTTTTTTTTTTACTTTTCTTTCTCTGCTTTCACTAATTTTTTTTAGAATGCAAATACAAAGTGACAACATGCTGGCTTGATTCTGAAGTTTTCTGTATTATTTTTGTGAGTATTTAATTCAAATTTACGTGAAAATATGTTTTAAATTACCTAAACTAACATGCTTATAGACTAATAACAGCTTGTTGAAAGCTCCTGTTGAAGTTTTTTTGATCCCATCAGGTCAGCCTGACAAAGCCTTAGGTGTTTTTTTTTCAATGTGTAGAGAACATAAAAATGTATAGCTACTCAAGAATCTTGCAAGATAAGGCTTCTGCCGTTTTCACCATCGTACGCTTCCCACGTTTCCAAAAAAAACTATTGGCATTTAAAAAATAGTTAAATATAAGAAATATCTGACTGTTGCCAAGGTTTCAGTACAGTCGCCTCAGGCTTTTAGATTTAATTTGGAAAAAAACGTATATTATAAAATATATGTGTAAAATATCTCTCTAAACTTGTGGATCTGATCTTCAAAAGTTTCATGGCGTTACTTCGAGACTACTAAGTGTGAAAACATGAAACTGTAGAATTTCTGTATGCTAGGAGGAACTAGAAGTGCTATTTTTATAGTGAGGAAGGGGACTTCTCAGGTAAGTAAGGGCAAAACTATTGAAGAACTTTGAAGTATAACAGAATTATTTAGCGAAGGTGGAAAAAGTACACAAGCAGAAGTACTGCTGTTAAGTGAAAATGTACTTGCATACAAGTAAAGGTGCCCATCTAAAAATCTGCTGAAGTAATTAATTCATGAAAGTGTACTTTTTACAACAATGGCAAGGTGTTTTTCTCTCAAGATGCTCAGAGTCACCTCTGCTGTCTCACTACAACTCAAGGGTTAGTGATGCTTATTAAAAGCAATAAAAATGATACAGCCCATATAGCAAATATTACTTGGCCTAACTCTGGTCGATACTTTTAACTTTTGTTTGGCCAATGCAACCCAATGAATTACGGTACATGTATGAACCAAGTCTTGATACCAGACTAAGACCACAGATGTGTCTGGCCCAAATCACAGCCAAACTAATCACCCATACTTGGCTCTAGCTTGGGCCAGACATCATGTTAATACATAAAATTTGACTTTATTTTAGTGTTGTGCATGATTTATAATGTCCTTTACATGGTGTTTATCAGAAATAGCCCATTGTATTTAAAATAATGATTTTAAAAATGTAAATTAATTTTAAATACGGGTCATAATCTGCATTATTAGCTTGGCCCACTTACCAATATTTTATGTCTGGACCAAGCACTACATATAATCTCTAGGCCAAGACTTTTGTGTCACACTAAAATGGCACCACAAGACTTGAGCCAAGCTTGGCCTACATAAAATATTCCGTCGCCAGAAAATTTCCATAAGTGCCTGAAAAAATATGGAAAACAGCTTTTGATGTGGAGTATAGCTGATGCATTTATTTTACTGGTCTCTAAACACATATACAAGTATTTCACATTTGAATGGGTCTGAATTAGTAACCTGCTCAGCCTGTGTTGGAGATTTTTACAACAAAGTTGCTTGTTGTTTTTTCTTCTTTTATTTTATCATTAGTATTTTAAAGAGTCTGATTTCAAATGTATAGAAGTACTTCAGTTAATACCAGTTAATAGTTTTTAAAACTACTCAAAAAAGTTGAAGTATATTAAAAACTAATCAATTATAGTAGTGCGAGTAAAAGGTCCTCTACTTTCTACCTCAGTATCTAATATAGGAAACCAATGCAGGGAGAAAAAGACCATTATGTAAAAAGATTTGCAACTGTCCGAGTGGATCGCCTTGCCTTGCAGGCAACATCTGCTTTTAAATTCATGAACAGGCTGCAGTGTAATGGGGCTTGTAGTCACTTCCAGCCCTTAATCTGGCTGTAATCAGGGCTTTCTCTGGGCCAACATCAAGCCAAACTGAAAATCTTGGTCCAAAGTAGGCCAGTCGAGGCAAAAAGAGCTGTTAAGAACAGAGGCATGAATTTATCAGTCAGGAAATGCACTACGCCTTGACTCATTTTCCTTATTTATTGTTCTGAATGAAGATATTAGCTTAAAACTGCTCTTTAAAATGCCCACAAGCCTATCGATGAACTGGATTTGTCAGACTCTTTTGAAATCTATGAAGGGTTGTAAAGCTTAGTTATGTTAAATTCACTGTTGTGATGTGTTGGAAACATGGCACTTCCATTTCCAGTTAAAGTAGGAAACAAGGAAACAATTTTGAGGGTGGATTTTTAGATCATTGTTGTGATATGATGCTATTGCCTTAACAGCTGACTGTTACTATCTGACTAGAAACCAGAATGTTTAGCCTTGCAACCATAACAGCAGATCAATAATTCAGCTTAGAAAAAGCATAAAGACATGGAGGTTGGTTTATACCTTATCAAATATAACATTGTTTGACTTCATCACTCCTCTCGCATAACAGAGGAAAACAAATAATTCCACTCAAGAACTGGCCAACGTTTATTCATTGTAAGTGTAAAGCCCGACTTAATATTTGTGTATATTTGACAAAAAAAATATGAGTTTAATTTTTAGACTGCATAGAGTGGACCTAGCTGAGAAGATTTGTAGAGATGTGGGGGTTTTACACTTGCAGTGATTTACCTTAGCAACCAAAAAGAGTTCCCTAACAACTGTTACAGAATGCAAATTTTTTAGTCTCTACAGACCACAAAACCCTATATTGATTACAGAGTGACATGCTATTGAAATAGAAACACATTGTAGCTACTTCCACAGGATTTCTGCATTGATGTGCAGTCATTGAACTTTTGTATTATTTTTAATTACCATGAGAGGGCTTTTTGTGGCTTTTCAATAAATTAAATAAGTTTCACAAGTTCGAACTAACTCTCTCAGCTCTAAAACTGTTGAGCGGCTCTTTTTAGAGACTGTAGCTGTCCGTCATTCCTGCGTTTCAGCTTTGCTCGTCCCTCGGCGGAAACATTCAAAGCATCAAAGGACCCCAGCGGCCCGAGCACTCACAGGCTCCGGGGCCGAGTCTGTCTGTGTGAATGATGCTAATAGCATCTCACCAATCTCTGAAGGCAAACCAGTGAAAGGATTGTGTCAGAAGTTTAAAACACTACAAAAACAATCCCCTCCAGGTGTTCGGGTGATTAAAATGAATGACTCTAAAAAAAAATGCAAAGAAGCCAATGTAGTTAATGCATCCTCTGGGCTAAATGAGCTGAAAAAGACTTTAAAGTGTTTCAAATGTGAAAATAAAGAAAAAGGTGATTAATCACTCTATTGCTGTCTACTCACCTTTTTAAACCTTTTTTGACTTTTAACATTTTGTATTTGATTGGAGGCACTTGGTTAAGTATTTTTATGTTTATTTGTGTAGAGAACTTACTAGCTTTTTATTTAATTTCTATTGTACCATTCATTTAAATTAAAATTTCTGCTTATACACATTAGAGAGTCATCAGGGGAAAGGGTCATGATTTTCTGTATTATTGGAAGATAATACAGAGAGTACAGATGCAGGGAATTTAGGGTGCTAAAGAATGTTTTGGTTTTCCGTTTAATCCAGATGAGGGGTTTGGGGCAACCATTAGTGGGGTTTATTGTTTATTTTGACACTTTATCACTTTTTAGTTCTGAACTTACTCTGTTATATGAGTGTCTTGTTTTGCATATTCCTCTGACAGTCCAAAAACACCTTTTATGTGAGTTAGTAACTCTAAAAAGCTTTACTCTAAATTTTGGGGAAAAAATTAGTTTTGAGTTGTTGTCACTGTATAACATTGTTAATAGTATAAAATTGTTTCTGTGTTGTTAATATACTTTGTAAAAGCTAATTGTGCGAAACAAGTTTCATAAAACTGAACTTTTACATTAAAAAATCAACAAAACAGAAACTCTTCCGAGAATCACCCGATCAAGCTCTAGCTTTGGAGGTGGAGCTCACACGGCTGTAATTGCTGGATAGTGTAGCAGATTTCACCAGGTTTGTTCTACAAAAACCTAAAACATTTTTCTTTAAAACACACCCAACTTGGTTGAAACGCTTACATTTTATTTATCACAGTCATGGATATAACTGGAACACACAACTTCGACCCAAGTTGAAAGCTAAGCTCTCAGATGATTTTTTTTTCCTAGGACTCTTGACAGTTAAGATCTTCTAACTAGGAAGCAGTTTAATAGAAAGGATACAGAGCATCTCTGGTACACCTATACCTACATATGATAAATCAAGAGTTATCATCTAATCTGATCTGCTATTTGTGTTTTCTTCAAGGTCATCCACATTACGGGCAGGCTGCGAATAAGAATGGCATTAACACACAGTCGATCGGTACCCAATCAAATCATGGGCATGGTTGTGGTGGCACATGCACTTCCTCCTCCTACTATCAACGAGGTTCGGATCGACTGCCAGATGTTTGTGACACGGGTTAACATGGATCTCAACATTGTCTACTGTGAAAACAGGTAAAACTGATCTGATTTTTAAAAAAGAAATTTACTTCCTGGCAATATGACTTCTCTAGGAATATCCTGATTTGTTAGTGTGGCTTCGAATATCGAATAAAGTTGAAAATGATTTACACACTATTATCATTGTTCAGAAACTCGTTCAGCAGTACCTGCTATACCAATCCTCCTAACAGATTCCATATCATGCCTTCCCATTGACTTAACTTGTAAAATTAGTCTTAGTCTGAATGCTCAGTAATAATAAATTTAATTAGAAAAAACCATGAGGTCTTTCTGAGAGTCATTACAAGGCTTTTGAACTCTTATGATTTAAGACCATAACGCAACTAGGTTAATTCGAAGTTTCGCATACTAATGCACAAAACAATGTGTGTGGTTGCAAAAAGACACATTTTAACAAGCGAGTGAGTAAGTGAAAAAAGTTTGGCCCTACAAATTCACTTTAGTTTTTCGCAACCAAAAGCTCATGGCAGACCATGTTTAGGGTGCCAATAGAACATTAAAGAGCAGCTGGGTGGTGCTAAATAAAACTCACATCAACCGCATGACAGGTAGAACTACAACAATGTATTTAATGCATTAAAGAAGAGCCCATGAGGAAGAAAATGCAGAAGAAGAGAGATACAAAACCTCTTCTTCGCCAGAGGAGCTGCTCGAGCTGAAACTGCTTGACACACCCATGTTTGTTCTCCAGCTGAACAGCTACAATAAAATACATTTGCTCCGCTAAGATATCCCACAATGCCTTGCGTTTCTTCTTCTGTGTTTAAAAGTGAATGCGAACAGTTGTCTAGTGCCCCTGTGTAGCTGGACCTGCCACTATTGTCCCCAGAGCAACAGCCAAGGGGGAATCCAAACCCCCTTGCAGCAGAGAAGATATCAGAGTGAGCAATTCATCTAGGTGTGTGATGGCCTTTATACTTAAAATAATAACAAATTTAAATCAATTGATTGCGACATGGACGAATATTGCTATCTGCTTAATAAAGGGTTAAACCATAAAGTCTGTCCAAAGCTCATATTTCAAAACTGACCTACACAACTTCATATAAATATTAGTACATTTGTGTTGTTATTGTCAGTATAAAAAGAGTTTCCATATCAGTTGATTTGAGTTCACTGTGTGACCTTAGAGTAGAGAACTGAATGATTAGCGGGTGAAATGTGTTTAGCGAGAGAAGATAATCAGCCACACAGTAATGTTCATGTGCAGTTCATTATAGATGTGATAGTGATGAGTCCTGCTTAAATGCAATCCTGGAATGACCTTGTTTCAACACCCAGCGCTCATTTGGAAAGCCAGCCAAGAGAGAAAAAAAACTCATGTACTTACAAAACATCTGCGACTCCCATAAAACGAGAACATCTTCATTTGGCCAGGCTTGAAAGCAAATATCATTTTAGTTTTATTTATATCTCTGGGATTGAAGTTATCCAAGTGTCTCCTAAAATTTTTACCACTCCCTTGCTCTTAACATATTTATGAGAGAACGAAACCAGGCCAAGTCTGTATTCGAGTTATCACCACCAGGAATCCTGCTTTGAAACAAACCCAGGTGGGTAGAGATCGGGAGGCTTCTTTCATGCTAGCCATGGTCTCTTATCTTTGCAAACTCAAATAATGTATCCAAATTCTCTCCTAATGGAGCCTGCACAGCTGAAAGCCATTTGGTTTTGTTTAGTCACCTGTTTTCATCCCATTTTCTACGATTCTGTGATAACTTCAAACTCTGAAGGCAAATACTAAAGATTGTGTTGGTGTTAAAATATTAGGTCTATAAGCATGTCCTCACAGGTGGAAATATATCTAATGAATGAAATCTCCTACAGTGAGCGTTTATCTGACAGAAACGCTGGAACGCTATCCGTGAGGTCGACTCAAATCCAATAAGGATGGACTCAAATACAATCTGACAGTATTTTAAATATTCATTGATTGTCAGAAATTGGTAACTCTGAGTAAGATCTGAATGGGTTGCTACTGCTGGGATGTTTGGCTTTCTGAATTGGTGTAGATCAAGAGAGCGAGGAAGAGACTTTCTGATACATTGCTTCCAAAAATTCAGATATTTTTGTGATTTCTGCTGGATGCCAATGACCAGGCTT
The DNA here is from genome assembly GCA_900490495.1 of Danionella dracula. Taxonomy (NCBI): domain Eukaryota; kingdom Metazoa; phylum Chordata; class Actinopteri; order Cypriniformes; family Danionidae; genus Danionella; species Danionella dracula. Next base: position 3,504,034 of record UELW01000223.1, read on the forward strand.
TTGTTTTCTGAATTGTTCATTTGTTTTCTTATTTGCTGGAGTGCTTTCTAAATTATTATTTCGTGTTTTTTTTTTTTTTTTTTTTACATTTTTGTGTTTATTTTACTTTCATATTTGTGAATAGTTTTGCACCTCTCAGCCACCGTAGCTACAACTCATATCGTTCAACAAACAATGTTTTAAATTTAAACTCATGAAATAAATAATTGAACCACTATCCAATATTTGACTCATTGGGGTTTAAAAAAACTGAAACATACTACTAAATAAACATGTGAATGGAATTTAACCCATAGAAATGAATTTAAACTCATAGAAATTTTCATAAGAAGAGTTCAAGATTAGTATGGAGGGTTACTGCAAAACTTATGTATGACTTAAAATAAAAAATAATGTTTAAAAGCTCGCCCGTACTTTATTTAAACTTTTATGTTACTAATGCATGCTGGTCAATGTAGATGGTGTATTGTGAAACATGAGAACTGTTTCCTCTCATATCAGTTTCTCAAGCAAAATATTAAAAAAATAATCCAAACTGTGTTAAGTAATTGCTTTAATATCCACATATTAAAAATGCATAGTGACTCGAGCTCCCATTTGTTTCTCTTTTCAGCTGTGTTCATGCGAGTGTTTTAAGCACATCTTTTATTTCAAATTCTTTACAGAATCAGCGACTACATGGACCTGACACCTGTGGATATCGTAGGGAAGAGATGTTATCACTTTATTCATGCCGAAGATGTAGAAGGCATTCGGCAAAGCCATTTAGACTGTGAGTATCTGCTTCCAAATCCATTCAATCAATCCGTGTAGCCAGCCAACAGTGCCAAAAACTACAGGACGCTTGTTAAAGAGCAAGATTCAGTGTCCTTACATGCTTTAGAGGGACTCATTGATCATTGGTCAATGACACCCTGAGAGCACACTATGTTACGTGCCAAAGCTGGTGTAATGTGTCTGCTGCAGCACTTCAGTGTAATGGGACAGCAGTGTGACAGGCAAGATTATCCGAGCTTGCGGTTCTTATAAGTGTCCATGAAGAACTGCTTCTCTCTGCCAGACAGCTAGGCAAGCACATGTCTTCCAAACAAGCCCTGCATCACTCACAAAGCACAGAATATCTGTTCCTTTGACAGTCTTACACATTTCATTTCTTCTTTAGCCTAAGCTGCTCAAGCACCACATTTAGAGTGTGTTTTCTGTGATGTAGTATTCATCCACAGCTTCAGAGCTCTTTGAATGTTCCTCAACCTTCACTCCGCTTTCATCGTGCTCAACAGGAGGGCTGCTGACCCTCTGGAGCAGCGTTCACGCTTTTCGAAAATTTTAAATCATCTGTTAAGTGTATTTTGGCAGCACACCTCTTCCTCTCCCCTCCACCTCGATGGCAGAAATTCAAAGCGTTGTTGAGAGCAGCGAAGCGTTTCATACAGTAAACGTCCATGATCCTCCACAGCAGGCAGATTGCCATTATTTAAGTAGTTAGGTTTGAGTCACAAAAGGCAAAGGGAAGGGGGATAAATCCCTCGTTTTATAAGGTGTTTGCGAAGGAGGGCGGCTGTCCTTGGGGCTGGTCAGGGAATTTGGAGCTGTCTGATTAGATATTGGTAGTTCAACTGAATTAGAGTGCAATTACCACTGTATTGCTCTGTCCCTTTGCCTTAAAATGCCACCAGATTGGGTCCATTAGACCTTGATTTGAAACCCAGCAGAAGCAGAGCAGAGAGCAATGAAGCCCTGGATTGCACTGATAGTGGGGATAGAGAAAGCGACAGTGTGAAAAGGAGAGCGGGTAGACACAATGAAGCTACTGCACATCCCCAGCTACCCCTGATTTTCTAACATCTATTAGCCATTAGCTTGCAGGCAATCAACATAAATCTAACCACACTCCGAAAGGGGTGGTCGTGTCTCTACTGGAAGGACTGAATAGAAGTGCTGTTCATGAGTTTTAAATTATACATTCATGTCTGATGTGATAAAATGTGATTTGGTGGTTGAAACATATTTCGAGTCTGATGTTTCCCAAGCTCATCAATTACAAACAATACATTTAAGGGGCATTAAACCAATGGTACAGGCTTCTAATAAAATAGTTTTTTTTCAGAACTCAAAAGGCAGTGGTTGTACAGAATTACCCATGAATGTTTAGTGAAAATAAAGATTCCTGCAAATAAAAAAGCACACCCTCGTCATTTTTCCACCTTTTTATACTGCTAAAACTTGAAACAAAATGTACAGCACATCTTGCTGTTACAGAACTCTAGCAACTAAACTTATGAAACCTAGCAAACATCTCTTACAGAAAATCTAAACGATGTTAATATGATGATAAACACTGAACACAACATAGCAACCCTAGCATTCCTTTAACATCTATATTTGTTCTTCAGAAAACCAAAGGGGAACATTAGAATTGGTTTATATCACGCACAGTTGATATCTCAGTGATATATCACATTGATATCTCGGTAAGAGCTAACTAAAGACAGCATAGCAACCAAACTGTGTAACCTAGCAACCCTTTAACATCTAAATCCCTGGTTCAGAAAACCAAAGGGACACAAGCATTGGTTTGTAAAACTCATAGTTTGGATGATAACTTTGTAAGAGTGCACTAAAAACACCATAGCAACCAAACTGTGTACCCTAGCAACCCTTTAACATCTTTATCTCTGCTTCAGAAAAGCAAAGGGACGCTGGGATTGGTTTATTTCAATCAGTTGGTATTCCTCATAGGGTGGACGGGACTTTGATATGACAAACCTAAATACACCCTTGCAACCAAACTGTTCAACCACATGGCAAAAATTGCTTTAAAATGGAAATAAAATAAAAGTTGAGGTCCTTAAAATGGTTTCATTGGTTAGTTAAGTATTGATAAAAATGTAAAGATTCAATGTGATTATTACTTCTTTTTTATTTGTGCTATTCACGTTTACTCTGGTTATCCTACAGAAGCCCTGTTAAATGTATTATAATGACGTAAGCCACCTCAGCTTCAATCAAACCACATCTTCAGGTTTTTCTCTGGACTAAGTAGGTTCACAACGGTCTCCTGCTGATTGCTAATCAGCAGCTGATATCGTATCACAGAGGGTCAAAGCACCGGTTAGAGTCTGAGGGAAGAGGGGTGAGGATGTCAGTCTGGTCAAAGCTCTCTCGGCAGGGCTGTGCGTCACAAGATGTGAACTTGGGAGAGAGGGCTTGAGTGTCACTGTGAGTAGTTTTTAAACTGATATCGGTATCTTATATATGGGCAATGCTTTAGAGTTTAACTTAAAAAAATCTACTTGAAAGAGTTTTATGTAATAGCTATGTAAAATATGACTGTATATTTTCGAATGTGAATTTTTACCATACAAAACAAAAGTGTTGAGTTTTTTTGGTTTTTCTTTGAGTTCTTCCCTTTTGTGTTTGAGGAACACTGGAACTTGAATCAGCTATTTTTAACACATTTAAGGTGCCATATCACACTTTTAAATCATATAATTTATAATAAATATTTGACCTCACCACTTGCCTTGCCTTAATAACATTCAAAAGGCAGTATTTATCATAAACAATGTCTTTGAATCGCCTCAAATGGTTGTGCTCTGAAAAGCGAGCCGGTTCATCTCTGGATCAGTCAGTGCATATGTTCTTCATTGAGATGCATTAGCACTTCCTCTGATTGGTTAGTGGGCAGTGCTTCAGCCAATGGCTGTTGGCTATGGCCATCGAGTCGTTTTGAGCTCCCAGGAAAAGAAAATAGATTCACACAAACATGCATGAACCAATCTGAATATTATTCGAGGCATGTTTTTGATGAGAGAACAACTAAAAAAATTGTTTAAAAAGTTGAGGTTGCTTGATACGGTACCATTAAACATGGAATTAGATAAAGTTGTTTGCTTAGCGAGATAGGTGTCGAGCAGAAATGCATTACGACACTCTGACATGTCATGTCGCATAAAAAACAAGACCACCAGATTTAAATAAATAAAAAAACACTGCGAAAAACGGCTACATTATACTCGCCACATAAATGCTCTATGAGTACGCATTTGTGCTTTCAGCCACTGAGAAAGAGAGTGAGACAGAGGTGAGAAAGGATGGCTCACAGAAATGTGGAGAAAGCCCAGGAGACTGAAGCTCTGTGCCTGAAGGCAGACTACAAGAGCCGGTCTCTGAAGAGTAGTTCAAACTGACTTTAATGAAAAACTCCCTTCACTCCTTATTGTGCTTGAAGATAGACTCCACGGCTTTGGAAAAATACACCTGCTCGAACACCCATCACATGAGCTGTTGACAATGTTTCTTCAGGTTTCTTCCATAATGGATTCGGAGTGAATAGGAAATGGATGTTGCTCTTAGGTTGTCTCCATGAATGCTGTAGGTGGAATTTAGTACAATGGATTGCTTTACCGCTTTTTAGTAAGCATTAATCCGTTTGTTAATTTTCCTAATAATAGACAAGATGCACTCCCACCAAAACAAGTGTCGAACAAATGTTCAAACAGTAAACCATACAAAAAGAGAACATTTCCTAGACCAGGGGTGGACAACTATTCCCTGGAGGACCAACCAGATTATCTTCTACTAGACCCACCAAGAGTCCCAATTCGAGTAATTATAATGCACCCTTAAAGTAGGTTTTCAGAAGAAAATGTACATAATTTTTAGTGTGTAAGACAAGTGTGCACAGTCTGGGACGTACTAAAACATCATCCGAAGGAAATAGTTTTGATCATGTCATTAAGCATAGCGTGTGCGAGAACTTAGCTCTTTCTTTCCCGTTCCTTCATTAAAAAATATTCCAACAATAAATAAAACACTCTCTCTTTTGCTATTGCTTATTTTTGGGGTTTATTCTTTAAAAATGTAGGTTCAAATGTTTGGGTTCAGAAAAAAAAATCCTTGGTAATGCTAAGTCTTCAAATAAGTGGCTTGAATCAAGGAGATGCAGACCAAGAAATGTTATTTAATAGGCTGATAAGATGAAGTACACATGCAAAATTGTGATTCTGACTAAGTATTCAAGTTAATTTGGTTCTGTATCGAATGCTGTTCCAACTCTGATGCTCAGTTATCTTCTCTATAATATTTTGGTCAATTTTAGTCATTTTACCTCTCGTTTATTCATCGACAATAGTTGAGGGGATTAGGTGTTGGCCCTCCAGGAATTGACACGTCCTTTAGAAAAAGCTCAACAGTTGCAATGATATAATTCAAAAACTATAAATTCGCCTTGTCTGCACCCTTCTGTTTGTCATTCTTCTGACAATCTTGTTCACTTCATATTCCGGATGCCTTCTCCGCTCTCTTGTGGGACCAGAACGTCCATCATATGGAGCTAATAGGAAAATGCATCTTTTCATTTATTTAATATATGGTAACATCAATAACTGGGGATCAAAAATTGCAAATGTTTATTGTGGTAACTTTTAGTATGTTAAAAATGTAAAATCTTCTGCAATCCACAAAGTAGTTTGTTAAATTTTTTGCTGACTTATTTATAATTGTTTACTGTAGGCTTATGTTCATTTCATTATTAATTTTTTCTAGGTTTTTGCATTTGTACCAAAGTATAAGTACAACAGACCGTATTCATTTATGTCCCTTATTATTGCTATTTAAATATTGTTTTCTCAATATGTGAATGATGTATTACTTGTCTGTGTTGAAAAATAAATACAATTTATAAATAAATACAATAAATAAAAGGATTCAATTTTAAAGTGCAATCACAATATTGATAAACTCATGTTACTCTCATGTTAACTAAATTTTGTTTAATTTTTGTGTGCAGATAAAGATGCATTGTGTTGGGAAAATTAGACTTTGGTTAAACATTTTTTTAAAGAAATAACACTTTAAATGGCACTTTTCAAAAGCAACGAAAGCCTTCCAATCCTATTACTCTTTCCTTTAGCATTGGTGAATAATACATTTTACAGAATTCTGTTGATCTTTCAGCAGTGGTCATAATGCTCCAGTTCTCCCTTCGGCTAGGCTTAAAAAAATGCCGTTTCTTACTTCAGCATGTATCCGTTTCCTACCAGGACAGTCGCGCTAGGCATGGCTCCCATGAATAGATTCTGATTGGAAGCATTGATAACAAAATGCCTATATTGTGACACACCCTGTTGTCCCATGTATCACAATTCTTAAATCTCACACTATGATATAATTAATCAATAAAGCGGACGGAAGATGGCGCAGTGGTGGAGTTGGTCGTCCCGTAACCGGAAGGTTGGTGTTTCGATTCCCACCAAGTCCATTCTGCCATTGTGGCCCTGGGCAAGCCTCTCCACTGCATTGCTCTTTATGGATGTGAGTGACTGGTTGAGTGTAGTGGGCAGGAGGCCATTGGCTCGGATTGACAGCCACATTCTGTCAGACAGCCCCAGGGCAGCTGAGGGCTGCCAAGGTGCTTATCACCAGGAGAGTGTGAACTTGGAGTGCTCTAAACATTGTAAAAAAAATGTTGTAAAGCATCTTTGAGCTCTGGAAAAGCGCTATACAAATTGAACACATTATTCATTATTATTGTAAAATTATCAGGCATTCATTAAATTAACCCAAAATTTTACAACTGGTTTCTTTCTTCCATCTAAATAAATACATTTAAAGTATGAGTATATGCATGTTAGATGGACAGTCAGCTGAAACTATTTACCAGTGGGTGAAGCATAATCGTAAGTTTTTTAAGATTTTCCTACACTAGACCAAAGCAAAGGAAGATTGGATCATTCCCTGCATCATTTGAAATGGTTTGAAACTGTGATGATGCTTCGAAAATACTCCTCATTTGTGTCATTTCCGCAAATGCTCGGCACATTTATTCCGTCACCAGTGGATCCAAAGAATGAAAGTTAAAAGTCTCCAATTTCCTTAGTCGAGCCAAGCCCCGTCTGGATTGTGCAGATCTGCATGTCGCCCGCTCATTCATAAAAGGCTTGTCTTTACAATAATACCCTGGTGGACGGCAAGGACTTTTCCATAAAGCAATTTCACGGCTGTAAATTACTTACTTTTATATGACAGTGACACCCTCCACCCCTCCTGCTGAAAGTGAGGCCACGCTGGGTAAAGGGTATCTGAAAGGTAGCTGCTATTATGGAAAAGATCCAAGTGATTTAACAGAACTGAAGGACAGAGGCCCTGGCGCAGAGAGAGATAGAATGAGAAAGAACGGAAGTAGAGCAGAAGAGAGAGAGAGGGAGAGAGAGACCATCCTGCAGGCTTGCCCGAGGCTCCAGGAGAAGGCAGGCAGATTAAAGAGGCCGTATTCCTTTTAAACCTCAGAAAGCAGCCAACGACTCCAGCACCGGAAAATAAAAAGAGGTATACTGAAAGAGAGAAAGGAGAGGGAGAAACAGGGGTGGATTCATTACCACTAAATCAATAACTCAAGCAGCCAGTGATTGATTTAATGGCGGCCAAACTGAAAGGGGGTTAAAAAGAAGCCTTACCTGTAAGGACGGGGTGCCAGCCAGAGCTGAAGGGGCAGCGCATTAAATGCAATGCAGATTAAATCAGCTCATCTGGTTTAAAGACTGGGGCAGATACCTTCAGGAAGCTAGCACATAGGACAGAAAGGTTATTCACAGATAGAGGGCATATTATTAAATGTAATAAACTCACAGAATCTATCTTGTTCACTTCTATCCATGCAAACAACTGCTTGAGATCTGAAAATATATGCTTAGGAATTGAATCCTGAAATGTGCCGTTTTCATATTCATAGAGCATGTGCAGCTGTTGTGTTATCAAAGCAATGAATGGCAAGATTCTAAATCCTAAACATCACTTTGGGGTTAAAAAAATTAAGGGTTTAATGCTGCAACAGGAACACATTCTGTTTGCAAACAGAAACTAAATACAGACGTAAATTCATTTTATCTTCTTGGTGTCTTAACAATGTAAAATGTAAAGGCTCTGTCCATCGCCCCCCCCCTCTTTTCCTTCTCTCCCCCTCTCCACCCTCTCTCTCTGTCGCTCTTTCTCATCACCCCTCTCTCTTTCTTCCCCCACTTCTCCTTCTCTCTCCCTCAATCTCTTCTCTTCCTCCCTCTCTTTCTTCCCCCACTTCTCCTTCTCTCTCCCTCTATCTCCATCTCTCTCTTCTCTTCCTCTTTCTTTCTTCCCCCACTTCTCCTTCTCTCTCCCTCAATCTCTTCTCTTCCTCCCTCTCTTTCTTCCCCCACTTCTCCTTCTCTCTCCCTCTATCTCCATCTCTCTCTTCTCTTCCTCCCTTTCTTTCTTCCCCCACTTCTCCTTCTCTCTCCCTCTATCTCCATCTCTCTCTTCTCTTCCTCCCTCTTTCTTTTCTTCCCCCCACTTGTCCATCTTTCGCCCCATCTATCTAATCTCTTTCTCTCTTCTCTCTCTCCCTCTCACTCTATCCCCCTCTCTATACTAAACCGTTAATATTAAAAGGGGGATAAAAATTAATAAACAGATTCTGTTTGTGGTGTTACCCTTAGGTTTTTGGTAAAGCTAAAAGAGCTAGGTCAGGGCAGTCGCCTAAGCATTTCACTGCATATCGTGCTGTGTATGACTGTGTATGTGACAAATAAAATTTTTATTTGATTTGAATTTTAATAAAATTTTCATTTGAATTTGAGTGGGCATACACAGGCGGGACATAACCGTAGTGAAGCTGATTGGCAGCTGATTGGCTGAAGTTTTAAATTTTTATATCTTAAACTCAAGTGGCCATTTTTTTCATCTTAAATAAATGTCTTTGCATAGGCATTACTTCACTGCCAAAGCTCATCAAGCGTGTTTCTATAGTGACAGTGTTCATTTTTGTTTATTCAGGACATAAACAAGACAATCTGCAGCAGTGCTCACTCTAATCTAGATCGTTTTGTAAAGCTATGTGCTTGATTTTTCCTAAAGCAAGCATCCACTGTCTCAGTGAAACTCCTCTTTTTGCTTAAAACAAGTTTGTGCCACTCAAAAAGAGAGAAACGGTCAAGAGAAAAATAGAAGTCTCTACCTTATAGGTAGGAATATAATCTCTGTGTTTTGATTTTAAACAATGTTTTTTTTTATGAAAACATATTTTTTTATTTAATTTAGGCATTCAAATTCATGTATTTATTCAATTTTAATGATCTATATTATTTAATATTAATTATTTAATAGCTAATTATTTTTATAACTGAGCAGCTAATCGACTCAGTTTGGCAATTTAAAAAATGCTTTTAGAACATGTCTAAGCAATTTCACAAAAAGGACACATTTTTTCCTCTATTGCAATAGTAAAGCAGCGATCAACAGTGAGTGTTTTCTCAGAAAGGTTGCTTCCAGGAAAAAATGCAATGTTCATAGGCAAGCAGAAGTCAATTTTCCTCAGGAGTGAAGGTTAGTCAAGGGTGTGCCCACTGGTCTGAGCGAATAAGTCGGGTAAACAACTCGTCCCTTTGTCTCAATTTGTGGAGTTACAGCTTAGTTTTACATTTATTGGTACAGAAATCAGTCGGTGAACTAAAGCCAATTAACATATCCTTTGGGACAGCTTCTTAAACAATGCTATTAGTCTGTAATGATTTTAATTACAAGACTTATTCTTCTATAAATCATTCTTCTCAATGGGCTCTTTTTATTGAAATGGCTATTTGTAACTGTAATTAAGCCCAGATCTGCATTTAGTGCCGGGCTTGGATTCTGACTGTTTCTGTTTTGGAGGAAAATGATTAATGCAAATTCGTATTATTTGTGATTGCCATTTAGTGCTTAATTTAGCCAAAATTATGGCAACTGCCACAGTGTCTTCACATGAGTGGCCTCAGACAAGGACACTATTACAGCGCCCTTACCAAACAGACACACTGCCCTCTGCTGGGCCTTTGAGTCATGACTATTCAGGCATAACTTGTTTCGCTTTCATATAAATTGATGTTCAATAATTTGATGGTATTTATTGAATTTATATGGTTCTATGGAAAATCACATTTATTAATCTGAGTAAAGATATCTCGTTTAAAGGTTGAATATGTTAGGAATTCTACATAAATATTGGTTTCATATTGTGATTATATTTTTATTCTGTGCTGTTGGTATTGCTGTGGGTAGCACGGTCGTCTCACAGCAAGAAGGTTGCTGGTTCAAGCCTCGGCTGAGTTGGCATTTCTGTGTGGAATTTGCATGTTCTCCCCGTAATCGTGTGGGTTTCCCCCACAAAGTCCAAAAACATGCATTATAAGTCAATTGGGTGAACAAAATTGTCCATAGTGTATGAATGTGAATGAGTATGTGTGTGTGAATGCTTCCCAGCAATAGGCTGCAGCTGGAAGGGCATCCGCCGCATAAAACATATGGCGGAATAGTTGGTGGTTCATTCCGCTGTGGCGACCCCGAAAGGGAAAAAGCCAACAAGATAATGGATGAATCACAAAAAACTTGTATTCATTTCACGCACTGAAAGAAGACATCCAGGAGTTTTTAATGTTAACGCGGCCACAAATTTACATACTGGTACTTTAAAAAACTGCAATATTCTCAGATTTGTGCTCTTTTTTTCCTCTTTCTTTAGTGATGAACAAAGGTCAGTCTGTGACAAAGTATTACCGCTGGATTCAGAAGAATGGAGGATATATATGGATCCAGTCCAGTGCCACTATTGCAATCAATGCCAAGAATGCCAACGAAAAAAACATCATCTGGGTCAACTACGTACTCAGGTATCCCTTAATGAAAATCTCCTTCAGTTTGTGCAGCTTGAGAGAGTAATAATCGGGTCTGTAGATGATCAAGTCTGCACACATCAATCTCCTCAAACTGCAGTGAATTTGTGTTGCTTTTGAGTGTGTGTAAGGGCTCGGTGGTCATTAGAGCACTCTGTAGTTTGAGCTGCAGTGAATCAATGGTGATGTCTGGAGCATTCTAGTCATGAATCCTCTCAGCTGTTAAAAAATAGCACTTGTATCTTCTAAATGTGTCTTTTTTGTGGTTGTGTTTTTTGCAGTAATCCCGAGTACAAAGATACACCCATTGATATCGCACAGCTGCCTAACCTGCCAGAGAAAGCATCCGAGTCCTCGGAAACATCGGATTCAGAATCAGAGTCCAAGGAGAATTCTGGTAGAGTACCCACTTCTCCGCCTTTCTGCATCTACAATAACAGTCTGCTGTAAAATATAACTTACATTACATAGATTTTTTGGATACATTTTGGAAGGACGTAAAAGAGAGACAGGAAAGGAAATTGGGAAGAGAGCGAGGGTTGGGGTCAGGGCCATGAAATAACAACAAGCTTGAGATTCGAACTCGGGTTGCTCTATGTGCAGTTGCACCAAATCTCTTTGAGAAATTAAATAGTCTTTAACCATTTTTGTTATCTGTTCAGGGGCTGTTCAACCCTTTTAGCATAACTTAGCATAGATAATTGAATCGGATTAGACCAGTACCACTTTTATACAAATGTCAATAGCAGATTTAAATGAGTTCAGAAGTTCTATTTAAAATGTGTTATCTTGATGAAAATGATCAAATCAAGCATGTTTTATTTTTGCAGTGTGAACCTGCTGCAGTTATGTTAAAACACAGCATAAAAACTCCTACATTATTTTGCCAGATTGACAGTGTAGTTCCTAATATTTGCCGATAAAATATCAACTTTTAATTTTCTATTGTTCTTAGTAAACTATGTAACTATAGATGAGTCAGGTATTAAATGGGAAGAAATGGACAAAAAAGCAGGTAGTATGAAAATGCTTCTGGTCTAATTCATTTCAATGATCTATGCTAAGTTATGCTAAATGCAGTATTGTCAGGAATAGATTTCAGAATAATTAAACACAACTAGGATGACAATTAACTAGGATGGTTCTCTATGTGCAGCTGCACCTTACATCCCCTGCTCGATAACCACTAAACCAGCGAGAAGGACACAATAACTTATTTCAGTATTTGAAAATCATAGGATAGCTCTTTAAATTAGTTTTTCTGACTCAGTTGGTAAGGTTGAAAAACTTTTTGAATGGATGCAAGATGTTGTCTACTCACTCAGTAGTTTTAAGGTTTGTCTCATGTGGCCACTCTTGGAAGCTCCTGATTGGATGGCGCAGCCGCAAATGTCCAAAAAAATGGAACTGCCTCTGTGTCTATGACAAATTCCATACTCTCTGTACCTTCTCCTCTCTGTAACCTTTCAATTCCACTTTCTCCGCATTGATTCGAGATCGATCCTACACAAGTAAACCACCTGCAGTAACATTTAAGTTCCCACATTATTTAAACAGATCGCAATGATACAATAAAATAAAATAAAAACAGGAGACAATAAAAAAACTGTTTCTGATTTAAATTTAAAAAATTCCAGCACACATCACACCCTCTCATTCAACCACATTTTATTAAAATTAATTCAAATAATAACTAGAAATGATGTAGGACAAAATAAATGTGATGCTTTCAATATGTCCTTAAAAGTCTTGTAAACAGTCAATTAAATCCCCTCACCAGTTGGAGATATTAATTATACATTCCAAGAGAACATGGAGTGAGATTCCAGAGATGCTGGAGACTCTGAGTGAACAAGGCCAGTTGACAGTCTGGGGAAAGTGCCAACATATTGGCCCCTGGGCATCTCTGCCTGCCGAGTCTTTTGCCAGCCTTCATCACAAAGGTTACAGGCAGCGCCAGCTGCAGCTGGACCAAACCATGCCCTTTTACAGTCCCCCAATCCCTATCTTTAACCCCCCACCACCCCCTTCTGTCTCTCTCTTTATGAAACGTTTTCCTCTCTTTTAGTTTTTTCTTCTATTTAAATGCAGACATTTATTTCCTTTGGCTGTAATGTATTAATGTGAAAACATCATCTCGACTGATGGCTTTAAACAAGGAATGCAATCTATTGCATAGAGTTATTTTGTTTTAAGCTCTTTTCTGTCAAGAATTTCTGAAAAGTAAATCACGTAATTCATCCATCAGCAGTGATCAGGATTTTTTTTTAGATATAATGAATCAAAAAATAGTTTATGCCACAAACGCAAGTGTGTTGTGTACTTAATAAACCCAAATGCAGCCAACCATATTTTAGAAGGTGCACAAAATGTTTTTTGTAGCTTATTCTCAAAATCTCTTTGGGAAAAGAAGTAGTTTATATTTGATTTGGAATCTATTTTTGTGATCTCATCATCTGGCCACAACCTTTTTAGCATAGCTTAGCATTGATTACTGAATCAGATTAGACCCGTAGCATGATCATTGATTTTAGTATTATTTCTATCCAAACTGGATGTTGTGGCAAACTTTTAACATTTTTAACATTTAACATTTTTAATTTGATATGTGAATGTGACAACTTTGTGCCTGCAACAGCCATGGTACAGCACAGCAGTAAAGCTCCTAGATTTGAATGCCAGGGTGAGAGCTTAGTTAAAAATATTGCCCTGGAAAATATCAATTTTTAGTTTTCTATTGTTCTTCGTAAAAAATTACCCTAAAAGTGTTATCACCCGGACATAATGATTAAACTGATAGCAAAACAGTACTAAGAAAATATGAAAATCAGTTTGACTCCAAACAAGTGCTTCTTTAATATTCCTTAAACTATGATCACCCTGGAAAGATTTTTGACATCACAAATTTTTTCCTAAAAATATTTTCCTTCCCTTCCCCTCTAAAGACAATGAAAACTCCAAATCAGATGGTAAAGGGAATCCGTCTTCCGAGCACAGCGAAGATCCAGAAGCAGACAGTAAGAAACAGACGGGCCGACCGCCAGAGCAAGAGATGCGACGACAGGAGGAAGGAGACAGTTCCAGCAACCCTGAAAGTCAGGACAGCGATGACAGCCTCGAACCTTCCGACTGTGAACCTGATCCCAAGGAGAGTCGCCTGGGAGGCTTGCACATAAAGGTTGAGCACTACGCTGATGGTGAGATGGGGGATCTCCAAGACTCCTCTTCCTCATGCTCATCGGAGGACGAAGAGGATGAGGTGGAAGATATGGTGAAAGACTGCAACAGTGGAGGAGAACTAAGCGGGCCAGCCATGAGCAAACAGCAGAAGAGAAAGAAACGGAGGAAAAAGCAAAAATGGGAAGGTAGTCGTCAACGTCTCTGTTTGTCCCCCACAACCGCTCCCGCTCCCAGCCCTGGCAGCTTGGACCCCTCGCTAGGAGACCAGCCCCCCTTGCTGCTTCCCCCCTCCCCAACCAATTCCTCCGTGCTGAAGATCAAAACTGAGATGTCAGAACCTATAAACTTCGACAATGACAGCAGCATCTGGAACTACCCACCCAACAGAGAGATCTCCCGCAACGAGTCGCCCTACAGCATGACAAAACCTCACGACTCCTTCCCATCCCCGACATCATCCGGCCTCCAGGTGTCCATTCCAGATTCCGTCCTCACTCCACCTGGTGCCGAAGGAGGTGGAGGCAGCAGAAAGCCAAACTTTATCGGCAACGGTAGTAGTGCCAACTCTAATAATGTGCCAACCTCCGTCCCCAATGCAACCAGCTTGGTTCCTCCATCCAATTCCAGCACTGCTGACCCACTCTCCCCTCCTCTTTCCGCCTCACCACGGGACAAGCAGCAGGGTACACCGACCTCCTCAAACTCCCTGCTGTACACTAGTGACCTGGAAGCTTTACAGAGGTTACAGGCAGGGAATGTTGTGCTTCCATTGGTGCACAGAGTCACAGGTACCCTCACCGCCACTAGCACTGCTTCCCCGCGAGTCTACACCACTGGAACGATCCGATACGCCCCAGCAGATGTTAGCCTGGCGATGCAAGGCAACCTCCTGCCCAACGCCCACTCTGCTGTGAACTTTGTTGATGGGTCAGGGTTTGGCATAGACCCCAAAACACCCATGGAGATGCTGTATCACCATGTGCACCGGCTCAACATGTCTACTCCCTTCGGGAGTGCGGCAAGTGGAGCCGGACTCGCGCAGATGCCAGCTGCGAATGTCTTCACCACCGCCGAGGGACTCTTTTCCACACTTCCATTTCCCGTCTACAGCAACGGCATCCACAACTCACAGACTCTGGAGCGCAAGGAGGATTGAAGCAAAACGTCGAGACCATTTTACTGTGTTTTAAAGACTCTTCTGAGGCAAAAGACTGTGTGTGAAGTTGGGGAAAGTGAGAGGTTCTAGCACTTTGAATTTTGAGCAATTGAGCTTGTGTACCTGAAATGAATGATTTCTATTGCTGTGTCTTTCTATCTTTCGATCTCTTTCTTCTCTCTCGCCTTCTGGATGACAGACTCATCTCTACTGTGAAGAGTTCCTTCTGAGCCACAGGGAATTCATAGCACTGTAGCATATGTTTTCTCTGGGCTGAGATCTTTCTCCAGAGTACCGTATGTAGCATCCTCTTTAGGATGCCTTAACAAAAAGAATAGTAACTGTTTGTGTTTCTAATGGGATCTTGATGTAATCAAGACCGATGCTGACAAAAGGATGTTACCCTATTTGATGTATTTTAAAGGGTCTTATGGTTCTTTTTAAAGGGAATAGTATTTTAGAAACAATACTTATCTTCCTTTTTATAGCTGGACTCAACCATGCATTTAAAAGCAATCTTCGCCGGGTTTTGACCTGTGAATAGAATGTTTCTCTAAATCCCAGGACTTGGTACAGGTCAACGAGTGGATTATTCCAGTTATTCCAGTTCTTCTGTTTGCAGATCCATGGTGCTACCATTAAGTTACCCTCACTCAGCTGGCTGATGTAGGTACTCTCGCTGAACTCCAGACCAATTGTGATTTCTGAGAAAAGTTGAAACCTCAAACAGACGTTATTGTTTTGTATGATTATGTTCATTGCGGCAGAGTATTGGAACTCAATCTAATTGAGTCTTAAAAGGGAGACCACAGAGTAGATTTTACTTTTAGATCAAGCTCCTTTCTATCTCAGTGCAACTGAGGCTAATTTTCCTCCATAAACTTGAAGAAGAATGTTGGACTCCACAAGGCGTTTCTCCGAGCTGTTCTGTTATTTTGGGATTTATTGTTACGTTTATCGAGAATTGTTTACACTCCCTTTTTAGCAAAACAAGCCTGGGGTCCTTTCCGAAAACAGCTACTCTTCATCCCTTAACACTCTCTGAAAAATCACATATCAAGCGGAGATTGTAATAAGGACGCACATTTTCAATCAAATCGTTGTTTTAAGAATTCCTCGTTTTATCCACTGTTGCCAAAAAAAACGTTCCGCTCACAGTTTGGCGTTAAAACACTGTGATTTGATGTTTTCAAGGGGATAAAAAACACAAGTAATAAAACAGAAGAAACTGTCACATCATCCTACGGCAGCCGTCCATCGTCATCTATTACGAGCGTGATAACCGTAAACTTGTACAATGTGTAAGTGTCATTGGCTGTCAGTCTCCATAGCAACTTAAGTGTGTGTTACTATATGCAGTATATACTGAGCTGATGTAGCTGTTTTTGTCCTTTGTCCTCTCTGTGCTAGTCTGGGCTTAAAAGGGGACAAATTGGTTCTCCTTCCAGCCCCCTTGCAGTCTTAGTGAACCAGTGGAGGTTAGTGGAATTTGTGTGGTGGCCTTCCAATGTAGTGTCACCTTTTTTGCTGCTTCCTTTTTGTATGTGTTACTTTTTTCTGTTTCTGCTGTTGCTTTGCTGTCGTGTAGTCTACAGACCTCTCTCTCTCTCTCTCTCGCTCTCTCTCTTCTCTCAGAGATAAAAGACTCTAAACTAGCTCAAAGGTTTAAGGAGCCATTTTTGCCACTGAGGAATTCTGGGATTGTAGTTTCCAGGGGTGATGAGGAATGGAAAAAAACACAACTCAAGTAGCATTTAGCGAGTGGAACCTTAAACTCCTCCGGCGTGAAACATTCCCAGAGTCCCTTGTGCTTCTCTTGTGCATTGGGTGTATTTCATTGGTTTCCACCAAACCTGTCGACTTCAAGGACCCTGGAACTCACAGGAATTAATAAAGAAAAGTAGAACGGTAGTATTTCAGGACAATAAACAGTTTTAAAGATTTCTAAAGAGATTGAAAAAAAATATTTCGCACTATAAACTCTATTTTTATAGGTGTTTTGGAAATGCATGTTTACTAAGTTGTTTGCTTTACTTGATTTTGTTCGGTCCAGCGGCTTTGTCGATGTTTCGTGTTTTTTAGTCCGTCCAGCAAAGGGAAAATAGGGGGGGCCTGTCTACGTCTTTTTATCTAAACCAGGCTTCCCCCGATATCAGGAAACTCGTGTCGGTGGTTGCTGTGAAGATGTGTTGTAACTCAAACCCAGGTCATGATGTTAATGTTTTGTAAAAATGACAATAACGGGACTGTTGCAAGAGAGCGCTGCTCCAGATTAAACAGGATTCTAGATTTTAGCGTTTTGTACGTAGAGCAGAGGCCGGGTAGAGAGGGGTTTGGGGGGAAGCTCCAAAAACAGACACTGTGGACCAGGAAATACACCCAAATGTTACTAACAGAACAGCCGGCGAGCTGTTTCAATGTATCTGTGTTGTGTCAAAATGATTGCTGGTGATTTAATCTTAAACTAATCTCAGCTGCTGTCAGATAAATAGTGTTTAAAATGACAATATGAGAAATCACTTCATTACCTGTGAAGACTGTGTCTGTGTTTTTAACTATTTCTTGTACAATTATACAGATTCTTTTATGAGGAACTTGGTGCCAAGTAGAAGAATACGGGAGAAAGGGGATTCTCTTAGTATCAGTGTTAACGATGTTATAAATTCTAAGTAAAACAAATTAAAGTATTAAAAAGAGAAACCTATGGTACATTTTTTTTATTTTTGGGGGGTTTGTTTCAGAAGAAAAAAGACAAAAGCAACTAACTGAAGCTAACTTTTGAGTGCCTGGCGTATTTTGTTTTTGGGAAACACATTTTTGGGGTCATTTTCCATGAATAATGCTGCAACTCAAAAAATGTACATACTTCATTTTACAACAGGGTTCTTTTATACTTTTGTAGGTTTCAATCATTTAAAGCAACATGTCATACATGATTGTCTTTCTGTAACACCATTTTAACCATCCTACAGGTGCCATATTCATAATAAAACCTGCTGAATTTGTTACTATCTGGCATCCTTTCTTTCACGTTATGTTCCTCATACATGAGCACTGGACTTTATTTTGACATTTCGTCCGTTTGCATCTTTGCTCACCTTTTTTTTTATGTTTGTTTAGAGTTTGGTTTCTGTCTTCAGGGAAGGCAGCCCTGCTGATGCTTGTCTTCACACATGCTGTCCAGCACTTGTAGCAAGCTCTTGATTTTTGCCGTGTTTTAGCAGTGGCTGAGGGAATCTCCTTTTCATCTGGACAGACTCTCACGGGTATTTCTCATGTGTTTTTCATACCATGGTATATCTTCACCAGGTTTTCAATTAACAGGAATATTTCAATCTGTGTCTTCTACTATACTGATCTCACTGTAACTTCCTACGGCAAAGCTAAATAAAAGAGGAAAATGCTTCCTTTTAAAGCTGTTTTACTTCAGATGCATTTCTTTTAAATGTTGAGTAAAATAAAGACAGGATTTGTGGGTGTGGGTGGGGGTTAAATAGCGCATCTTGTGCTCATTTTGCTGTGTAGAAGCTAAATGTAATGAACGTGTTAAATCCTTCGGATCTCAGGATCATGGAGGTGTGGATGAGCCTGTTAGGATCACAGCTCCCTCATTTTGTTCTGTAGAATCATTCTAACATCTTTGTCTTTTTGGTAAGTTTTGTTTTTGACTGGTGAGAATTCAGCAACCGAAATTGAGGGGTCTCTGTAGCCCTCATAACATTGGTTATAAGTCTAATGCATTTGGTGGAATTTTTATTGCAACAAGAATCCTGACTGGATGGAATTCTTCTGATTGGATGAATTTATCAAGATGTCAGGGTGAATCGAGGGTTTGATCTTCCTGGGAAGGTCTTAGCACAAAAAAAACAACAACCTTTAACACACACTAGATCTCTTTCAGCTTCCTGCTGAAAATTTTACTTTCTTTCACCGTGTGAATACAATGTGTTAGACTCGAACAAGCAAATGTATCAACTCAACAAACTACAAACTACTAAATATGTCATTTAAACATGTGATTTAGTAAATAAGTGCATTCTTCATCTTACCTGCTGACCAACTTATAACAATAGCCGGCAGGTGTCTGGGAAATAATGACTCCTCCTCAAACAGTAATCTTGTCTCGTTGGGCTCAGGATTTGAAATCTGTCAGACAAGTTTTCCTCTGAAGTAAGTGCACTGATAAAAAATAATCATAAACGATAATGCTAATTTCCAAAATACAAATTCCTTTTCTATACTAAAATGGCATTTGAAACGTCATATTTTTCCAGTACAATTGTAACATTCAACCATTATATTGTGTTTTATCGTTACAAGTATTACATTAGTTTTATAGTCAAGTTTATAAAAAACAAATCATTTTCTCTTAATGTAAATCTACAGTTTTAACTGTAAAAATGGACCAAACATTTTCAAAGTGAAGAAAAAGTATATCTTACAAAATTGTGTTTGTGATACGAAAAAGATGTAATTTCTAAATGTATTGTAAAATGTATGTTTCTTAATTTGAATAGCTTTAACTCATCCCATCACAACTCTTCCACCCTTCCTTCACAATCTTCCTCGCTGCCTTGTTTTTCTCTCTTTTCTCTGTGCTGTCTTCCTCCGCTGACTTCAGGCACTGAGGAGGAGGTCACTGAGAAAATCCAACCAACTTTAAATATTTCACACAATTTTAAATGAAGTCCATGAATGATAGATCACAGGGGAGAGCTGAAGAGAGAGAGAGACAGGGAGGAGGAGGAGAGGTGAGAAGCCTGAACCTGAATCCTCCCTAATGATTAGGTGCTGTCCATCTCCCCTATATGGTTCTTATTGGAAATCAGAGTGTGTTTATATAGCAAAGAGCCCTCATTAGAGCAGCACGAGAGCTTGGAGGCTTTACAATCTATATGAATATGAGATCTGAAGAACTGTCTCTCGTGACCAAAGCTCTGTATACAGCAATTTTACACCTGCTTTTGATCAGAGTAAACCATGGATTTGTATCCGCTGTAAGACAGACAGCTAGACAAACGGACAAAGTCATATATTTAATATAAAAACCCTACGGAAGCACTGAAAACCACGTTGAGGTTTAAACGCTTAAGTGTGGGAAGAGCGATCTCTAGCGGTTGAATGCACTAAGCTTTCTTGTTTCAGCAAGGATCAAGTCCGTTTTAAAATGTATAAAATTTTGTTTTTCATTTATCGTAAATATCTCGAAATTCGATCAAAATAGTTTCTTGTTTCGCCGGTAAAGTAACGTCTGAGACCGCTACTGTTGATTGTTTCCAGCCGGACTGAAAAAACCGTTGCACAAAGGTGAGCGGTATTTTTGAAATGTCACACGTCCGCAAGCACGAGGTTTGATGTCGCCAAAATTCTTATTTTAACCTACTTAATAATCATTTATATACCCAAAAACGAAAACTGCAGTTGGCCAGACATTTATATTTGTTTCTGCAGATGACAGCAGCCAAAAACAACAGAGAGGGTGAGTAGTAACAATCTCAGTTCTCGATTTACAATTGTTTTTAAAAAACACGAAAAATGTTACGTTCGACAGTCTAACTCTGAACTATGTTTTAGAATTAATTTTGTGTGTGTGTGTGTGTGTGTGTGTGTGTGTGGCGTTGAGTGTATAAAACAGTGGTCTAAAACTCAATTCGTGGAGTGCCACAGGCCAAACTAACATGGTTTCACCTAAACTGTCATGCAACACACCTGATACCTTTAATTAAGCTCCTTTGGGCTTGTTTAAAGCTATGTCTCTTAGACGATTCATCTAAGTGCTTTTTTTATATCGACAGCTTTTACTCTTGTTCTCTTATTTACAGCTTAATAGGTTTTTTTCTCTCAAAAGAAACTGGGGCCACATTTTAAGATCAAATGATCAAGGGTTATATTGAGGTGTCACGTAAAGACATCACATTCTGATTGTTTTCGAAAAAATTAAGTGAGTAGTTTATAAGGGTACTTTTTTTACTCGTAGTTAACTAAATGTAAAAAGAAAAGACGTTTGTTCTAAAATAAAATAGGTTAATGAAATCATTAGGAATACCTGTTGCTTCATGAAACTCTTTAAAGGAATGCGAAAGCTTTAAAATGCCCACATAAGATAAAATATTTCCATAAAATATTGCTAAAACAATATCTTCCCAAACCATTTCTATCGCCAAATCTTTCACCTCTGACCTCAACAATACTGTGTCAAAATTTATTGTAAAATAAATAAAACATGAATGGCTACAACATTATTCTCTTTAAGAGCTGAAATCTGCATACATATTTAAAATTAAATGTATAATACGTATATGAAAATAAATGTAAAAACTTAGGACGCAGTGACATCTAGTGTTGAGATGTAGCCATAAGAATAAGGCTTTATTTCAGAAGCCAAGTTCTGTTACAAACACGTGTTTAATTTTACAAAACATGTCAACATTTGTCCGTTTTTCCACATGTAACAAATTAAACAAATTTAATATTTTCTGAAAACCCAGAATATATAGAAACATTTCTTGAAGCTCTACATTTCTGTAAAACTACAGTCAAACAATGGATTCAAGGATGTTTGAGCAGCTTTGCTGACCTGCATGCAAGCTGAGAAAAAGCCCAAACGTATAGAGAAATGTCATTTGACTAAGTGCTTTTAAAAATCTTTTCGTGAACATTGTGACATTTACAATAAACATCTCATTAAACGATAAACAATCATTCGAAAACAATAGAGCTATGTCTACATACAAAACTTCAAGTCATCAGACAACTTCAAACTCTCTGGAAAATATGTGCCAAAGCTTGCAACATTTAACAAAAAAATGTAAAACTTATTTACAACACTTTAGGGGGGAATTCTGATGGGAAAGAGATTTAGTGTTAAATTCTCTCTTATATAAGTTAAACAAGTCTAACTATACGGATCTGAAGAAATAGACAAAAATCTAGTTATTTTTTATAAACATTACGAATCTCACACTTCTCTTTACATTAGCAGCGCATTATTCAAAGGAGTCTTTGATGATGATATTAGGGAGTCGTTTTAGAAGGAAACCCTGTGGATGGAGGGGCGGGACCATTAGTGCAACAGGTTACCCCAACAACGGGAGGAAGCGTGAAGGAAAAACAACAATTAAAGAAGACAGAGATCCTCTCTCCAGACAGGCCAGTGTTTCAATGTTAGGAGGGTGACGGTTCCTGTGAGATGGCTGGAGTAGAAAGGCAAAAAATGGATATTAACAAAAGTGTTAGAGATTTTCTTCAAAAAGGGATGGAAAACGATTTTTAACTGAACCGACCTGTCAGGTATTTTCTTTTTGCTTCAGCTCTTTCCTCGGAATCGAAGTACCACACAGTGATTGCATACCTGCAACACAAGAGACTTTCTTTTAGCACAGTTTCTAGCTTTTATTGAGATATTTAGTCCGTCTTTACAGCAGATGTTACAAGTTTTTCCTGTACATTAAAAAAACACAACTAAGAAAAGGAATAGGAATGAGACCGAACATCCATATGTGTACTTATATTCCCGTACATACATATGCGCACAGTTTCAAACAAAGGCAATACCAAATGGATAGGTTTTCTTACGTATTATTTAATGCTATTAATATTTTATGTTGAGTGTTCAGGCGTCTGATTTAAAAAAGGGGGGATTTTCTTTCAATTTCACAGTGTATCAGAAGCATATTTTTCCGTTTTGCCTAAGTATAGTCAATGCAAAGCCGTTTCAAACAAAAGCAGATCAAGTCTGAACGTCCTTCACTTTCAACGTATTGAATGATGGATGCAGTGGAGAATTTGGTTTATTTAAAATAGCTATTTAATTCTGTTTACAATTAAGAGTGAGATAAACAGTAGGTTTTAGTTTGCTCTGTCATATCAGGACGTTTGTGTTCTCGGTCTGCTTCAAGCAAGAGGTGATGCCCGGCTTTGTGATGCAACATCATCAAATATTTAAACATGACAATCTCGGATTTCACCACTAGGTGTCATCATACCACAAAATATCCACAGAAGAGCGCAAAAGCAAGAGGCAAACCATTCATCCAGATATAATCACTTTTCTTTTTTCAAGATATGACCACTTTCGAAATTGGTCATTGACCAAAATCCATAAACACAAAGTGCATTGTGGGTACGGTGTCTGCCATCTTGATGTGAATAATGCAGCATTGTTTGTATGATGGCAAGATTCTCAGCCATGAATGCTGCAGATTTGCCAAGTTTTCAACAAAGATTACAAAAGAAGGAATGTTATGCATCTCAACCATTTAACTTTTCCAAACCGAACTGGGGCTAACGCTGGATAAAGTGCTTTGCTAAATCTGCTTTACGTTTACAACCAGCATGCTAACGAATAACCCTCTCGCCGTGATAAAATGAAATGAATAATGATGAAATGAGCTGAAGCTGTAGAGCAGAGAGCGTGAGCGGACCTGGTGGCGTACGCCGGCTGAACCTCGTGTGGGTTCCTGCGATCCGACCAGAACAGCAGCAGTCTATCAAACAGCGGCTCGATGTCAGCTACGTAAGGTTTCCCTTCAGGAAAGATCCTCAGCAGCCCTCCATGATCCTAAAACAAACAGCAACGATGGGTTTGTGTGTGCTGATTTTAAGAGGTTATTTTTATATAATTCCCAACTTTAACTGGTGATCACCTGACACAAACCATTTGAAAATGATTCAGGAGTTTCTTGTGCCTTGATTTTGCGATCATTTCTGCGTTTCTAGTGTTTGAGATGTCAAAACTAACCTCTCGTCGTAACTCAACCTGTTGATTTCTGGTTCCATCTGAGAAATGAATTACATCTTAAGCTAATAGAGCAGCTTGATCACTGGAACAATGATTATCACGATTGTTTGTGTTAGAATTGAAATCAGGATTATTATTGTCTTCGGAAATATTCTCCATTTCCATTAATTTATATGTACGTTTTCAGAGAGATTTTCAAGTATTTTAAAAAATAACTGATATAATTTGATCGAATGTCCACTCTATAAAAACGAATAGTTTTTTAAACAATTATATATAGTTTTTATGATCATAGGGGCCCAAATTGACACAGCCACAAGTCGAGGTTTTCACGAGGTTTCTCACAGTTTGAAATGTTTCCAGGAGAAGCGAGCGACACTTATTATCGGTCCGCTTCAAAACTATGTTCAGCCATCTGATCAAGACTCATTTCTTTTATTAGTCGTGTGCACACTCATATCGCTCTTATATACCTGTAACTTTGTTGCATTTTTTTTTATGGCTAACTATCTGGTTTGGGCAGGGATTTGTGGACACTTGGTGCACTATATATTTTCTTATTTAATCTTAAGTAATATCTTTCATAAAAAAAATGTATAATCGGCTTAACAAACAAATAGAATGTTTACTAGTAAAGATTAAGACTTAAAGGCACATGGGATGATAGAGTGGTGTTTTAAGAGGTTTCAAACGTAAATTTTTATCAAATGTAATAGAAATTTACATTCATTATAATGGGTGTTGATAATTATCTATTTTGGCATTTTAAAATGATATTGAATGTATGTAAACAGTCTCAGCCTGGGAGGGAGGCGACTGGGTGAGTGGGTGGAGTCTCCGTGCAGCGATGGGGCTGTCCCCTAGGGAGAGCTTAAATGCGCGCGCGCGGAGACTTCGCGTCCTCTTTTCCCCCGCCTTTCTTCCTTCTGGACTTTACCTGTAGCTTTCTGTAGTCTTTCTTTAGAGCACCGTTTCAGGTTCTGTTATAAAATAAAGTTGCCGCTGTTGCTGTTGTTCTATACCCTGGCTCCGGAGTGATTTTCTACGAGAGAGAGTTTAATATTCTACGACATTTTTGGCGACGAGAAAGGTAACTGGCCGCGCCAGTTGAATCCACGTGTTGGCACAAAGGAGCCATTGTTTTTGTTCTCTCGTCGAGGGACGCTCTTTTCGTCGAGTGATTTCAGCGATTCAGCGATTCAACGCGGGATTTCCGGCACGAGCTTTCAGGCGAGTGAACATTTTTATGCTGTGATATTAGATAGATACTTTTAACCACGTGTTTACGCTTACTGGTGCGTGTGGGCGCGTGCCACGTTGCGTTGGTGGCCTTTGTGGCGAACCAGTAGGGGGAAGGTCGTGTTTTGTTGAAAATAAAGGGGATAAGTTCTTCTTGTACGGCTTGTTGTCTTGGGGAACAAGTGGGAGGCTTATAATTATTTTCATGACTGGGGAAACACGACTGAGGGGATAGTTTTGTGATTAACTCCCCTGTACAAACCGCGCAGGTTCTAGGAGAAACGTGGGGGAGTACACAAAATTATTTTCTGCATCCGGTTAGCGCTGCGAGAATCATCTTAAGCCCTGAATAACGCAGTACTGTGATAGCTTGACCGGGTGTCTTTGTATCGACAGTGTAGCGGTACGGATAGAATCGGCGATATTAACCGGTTCGATTCTGGCTGCGAAATGTAGGTACCACGGGGAGTTTGACGAAATTCCTGCGTGACCTTGCGTGTCTGAAAGTGTTTGTGTGGTATTGCAGTTGATGTTCACAGTCGTGCAGTGTGTTTTGCGAAGCGATTAATATATAAATATTTTTTTCTCTTCTTTTTCCTTATCGAAGTTTTGGCGTTTTGTTTGTTTATTTTTCTTTACTCTCATTGTCTTTCTCTCCAAGCGTTATGGGTGTAGAACACAGCAAAGCAACTAAGGCTAAGAGGGTGCTTGCAAGGTATCTTTGTAATCCAAACGTAAAATATATGCAGTGCAACTATGGGGACGATTCTTTAACTCAGTTTGCGTTTTGGGTGGACAAATGTGGTTTTCCTGATAGGGGCAGTTTCAGTATTAGGCAATTGGAACATTTAAAATTCACCCTTTTGCAACATGAACGTAATAGAGTTAAAATTGATTGGGAGGCTTTGAGATGTGGCATTCTGAAGCAGTATTTAGGGAAAGGAAGCTGAAAAGGAATAAAACAGAATTAACCCCTCAATCTGTGAAACTGTTTTCAGACGACCTGGAGACATGTGCTGGCCGGAGCTCTCTTCTTTGTTCTCCAAACCATGTGCTCGGGCATCCTGGAACGGTGGAGGAGGGGTCTCCTAAAGAACAAAAAGCCCATCCTCCGCCATATAGCCAGGGACAAGTAGCAGGCCCCTGTTCGGGGGTAGCCGAAGATCTTCAAAGACTGGAAATAAAACCCCATTCTCCTGTAAGTCAACGGACGAGGCGAAAGCTGACGTTTGCTGTTCCTGCTACACCTACATGTCCACCTTCCAGTGTTTCAAAAGGATTGTCTTCTCCACATAGTCTACTCCAGTCAAGCACTCCATTCCCTGCGAACACTCCAAACATCTCAAGGGGCGAGCTTTGCATGTTAGACAGGTCTGACAGTTTCTATGTTCAAATGCCTGACTCTACCCTTCCTCCTCATAATTCAGCAAGTGTTGATAACTCCATCTCCGATTTTCAACTACCGATGGTGGAGTTGGCTGGTCCGGAGGGTTTTCCTGTCTTGGTTTGTAGGCCATGGACATACGCTGACATTCAGGAGGTGGTGCATCAGCTCCCCAATCCTATAGAAGCGGGAGGGGGGAGATTTGGTCAAATATTTGAACAGTTCTGTAGGGAGTTCAGGCCAACTTCAAGTGAGATACGGCGCCTCCTGGGAGTGAAGCTGGGACTTGACATTTCGAAGCTGAAAGTTCAGTGGCCAGAGGGGGTGCTGCAGATGCGGCATACGGAGTGGTCACACAGAGCCAACCAGGAGTATGTCCAGCTCATTACTCAAGTGAGGGATGCCTGCAAGCCAGCATTTCCGACCAGGATGGACATGACAAAAATTTCAATGTGTACACAGGGAAAAGGTGAGACTGTCACACAGTATTTAAATAGATTAATTGTAGTCCATGATTTATACAGTGGATTAGAGAAGCCTGACGACTTGAGTGCTGCTGGGATAACGCCATATGAAGCACATCTGAGGAACAGCTTCATCAATGGTCTGCAGGAACCTATATCAAAGAGGCTGAAAAGCATCTGCATCGAGTGGGACTCAGGGAAGCTACATCTTGTGGAGAAGCATGCTCTACATGTGGAGAAGCTTCTAGATGCAGAGGAGATACATAAAGCCAAGAGAAGGGAGAATGAAACGTATGCAGCCCAGAAAGTAGTTCTTCAAATGGTAGCACACGAGGTGCCAAGACGCCCGACAGGGGATGCAAGACGGGGGAAGAAGAAGTACTCAGGTGGAGGATGTCGTCTCTGCAAACAACCTGATCACCTAACAAGGTACTGTCCGCAAACCAAGTGCTTTGGATGCGGTGACTTGGGACATCAGCTCAAGGATTGTTCGAATCCAAAGCCGTTTGTCGGGGCCCGGGGGCATGGTGGTTTGTGAGAACAGGAGGGGAGCGACACCGGACATGTCGACCAGGAATTGACCAGGGGTGAGTCTTATTTAAATACTAAAACACTAACAATTAATGAGGGAATTTTTGACTTGAACAAAATGATTGAATTTGTTGAGAGAAAAGTGAATTGCGGAAAAGTAAATGAAACTTATGCGAAATACTCTGCTGAGGGCCTATACGCGGTTGCCTATCCTAACTCTAATGGTTAATAATAAGCCCATTGAATTTTTGGTTGATTCTGGTGCATCTAGATCAGTGATTAGGGCTTCTGAAATGCAGCCATTGCCAAAATTGAGTGGGAGGTTTCTGACATCCATTGGGGCAGCGGGAGTAAAAATAAGGGAGCAATTTTCAAGTCCATTAAAATGTGAAATTGATAATGTCAAACCATTCAAATTTTCATTTTTGATTTCAAATTGTTGTCCTCTAAATCTAATGGGTAGAGATTTGATGTGCCATCTTGGAATAATTGTTGTGAGTTCCCCTAGTGGCCTTTCAGTGCAATTGCCTGAAATACAGTGTCTAAAACACTCTGACTCAATACAATTAGTGTATGGACGGCGGTTTGATAATCCAGATGGATTGGCAGTAAGCCGAACACTTATGAGCATGGCAATGGAGTTGACTAACCAAACTGACCTGACTAATGTACACCCTGAGGATTTATTTTGTATAGCACATACCCATGAAGGGTATGATGACAATTTTGGGGTGGAATGGATGAGAGAGGGGGAAAAAATAGAACAACTGATGTTCAGACGAATGTTTTGGGATAAAACTAGATGTTGTGTAGAAGTTAAACCTTCAAACGCAGAGGTTTTAGGGGGTAAACCACATCTTTTCCTGTTAGAGGGCACAGTTCCATATGTCTCATTGAGAAAACCTTTGACAGATTCATGGCATTCATTGGGTTCTTGGATGATATCTTTAATGTCAGATCAAAATTGGGAAGCTATCCCTGATCGATCTGTATTATATAACAGTAACAGAGAAGCATATTGTGTGCCATTGACTTTCATTGTTGATTCAAGGAGAATTATTGAACTGATGCCAGGGGAGGAGACTTTGACTGAACAATTTGGGGGCACAAATTTTGTCTTAACTGATGATAGGTTGAAGGAGGTTCCACAGAGCTTGTGGGCTAAAGACAAAAATGATGTAGGCCTAATTAAGAGTTGTCCGCCTGTTCAAATCACGGCTAAAGGTGATTTCAGACCTCGTAAAACCCAATATCCTTTAAAGGCTGAGGCGGTGAAAGGGATTACTCCAGTTTTCAATGCACTGTTAAAAGCAGGGGTAATTGTGCCTTGTTATGATTCTTCGGTCAGGACACCAATTTTTCCGGTTAAAAAATGCCAGATGCCAGGTGAACCTGAGCGATGGAGATTTGTGCAGGATTTAAAGGCGGTGAATGATGCAGTTGTTTCAAGAGTGCCAAATGTACCTAACCCCTATACATTGCTCACACAGGTTCCACAGGATTGTGAATGGTTTTCAGTGGTGGATTTGGCTAATGCGTTTTCAGTGTGCCTGTCCATCCTGACAGTCAGTTTTGGTTTGCTTTCCTTTTCAACGGCAAGCCTTATACCTTCACACGGCTGTGTCAAGGATACTGTGAATCTCCAACCATCTATAATGAGGCTCTTAGAAATAGCTTAGAGAGTTTAGAGTTAGGTTCGGGATCTGTCCTATTGCAATACATGGATGATTGTTTGCTTGCCAGTCCAAGCAAAGAGCAATGTGAAAATGACACCATTAAACTGTTGAAACATCTAGCTCAAGATGGTGACAAGGCAAGTATGTCTAAACTGCAATTTGTTCAACGGGAAGTGAAATTTTTGGGACATTTGATTTCAAAACAGGGTAAACGACTGGAGGTGAGTAGAATCAAGGCCATACAGGACATTCCGAAGCCCAGGACTAAGAAACAGTTATTATCATTTCTTGGTATGTGTTCATATTGTAGACAGTTCATCGTAAACTATTCTTGTTTGGAAGCTCCTCTGAGCGAAATTTGCCACGGGAAAGGTCTTGGGGCCAATGGCGCCCTCTCTTGGACATTGGAAGCGGAACAGGCTTTTGAAAGGTTGAAGAAAGCTTTGCAAACCACGCCGACACTTGGAATTCCTGATGCTACTAGACCGTTTGTCCAAACAGTGGATGAGAAGCAGGGATGCATGACTTCTGTGTTGTTACAAGATCATGGAGGTAAGCTACGGCCAGTGGCTTATTTTTCAGCAAAATTAGATCCAGTGGCTGCTGGACTTCCTTTATGTTTACGTTCAGTGGCAGCGGCGGAGAAAGCAGTGAATGCTTCACGAGATATTGTGGGGTATGGTGAGTTGACTCTGTTGGTGCCTCATGCTGTTTCACAATTATTATTAGAACAAAAAACTGCTCATATGACAGCTGCAAGATGGTTGAGATACAATACTGTTTATTGGACATGCCGAACGTCACTGTGAAAAGATGTACTGTGCTTAACCCTGCAACTCTTCTGCCAACAGAATTGATGGTGAGCCACACAGTTGTGTTGAAGTAATTAATGAAGTGTGTTCCCCTAGACCTGATCTGAAAGAAGTACCGTTGCAGAATCCTGATTTGGTGATCTATGTGGATGGCTCGGCCTACAGGAATGAGGAGACAGGTTTGAATTGTGTGGGATATGCTATTGTAACACAACATGAAACATTGGTGGCTAAATCTTTACCTTCTCATTTATCTGCACAAGCTGCTGAGTTGATAGCTGTAACGGAAGCTTGTAAATTGGCTAAAGATAAAAGAGTAACGATCCAGACTGACTCTAGATATGTTTTTGGGATTTGTCATGACTTTGGGGCCTTGTGGAAACATAGAGGTTTTCTTACGTCATCTGGGAAGCCTATTGCGCACCATAAGTTAGTTTCTGAGTTATTGGATGCTATTTTGCTACCTAAGGAGATAGCAGTTTGTAAATGTGATGCTCACACTGGTGGAAAAGATCTTGTTTCACAGGGGAATGCTAGGGCCGACGCTGCAGCTAAGAGGGCGGCGACACGAGTACTAGCTGAGGTATCAGTCCTGACGAAGGTCTGTACTCCCACAGTGGACATATCGGAGTTGCAGAGTGAGGTTCCACAGGAGGAGAAGAGGGTGTGGAGGAAAGCAGGTTGTACAGTGGTAAATGATGTTTGGGTGGGTCCCAATGATAAACCATGTTTACCAAAAAGGTGGTTTCCGTTTTATGCTAAATTAGTTCATGGTAAAGATCATGTGTCAAAGATGGGAATGATACACAGCATAAACCAACACTGGTTCACTAAAGGTTTTGCTAGCTATTCGCAGACCTTTTGTGAACGATGTATTATTTGTGTAACAAATAATGTTGGAAGAGGAATCAAGATGGCGAGTGCTGCTCATCCGCCTCCAAGTGGACCTTTTGAGCATTTGCAGATGGACTTCATTGCGCTTCCTCCATGTGGGAAAAAAAAATTTTGTTTAATAATAGTGGATATGTTTTCAAAATGGATTGAAGCTTTTCCAGCGGCTAAACAGAATTCCAGTGTGGTGGCGAAAGCTTTGCTTACTGAGGTGATTCCCAGGTGGGGAATTCCAACCCGGATCTCCAGTGATAACGGTACACCTTTTGTAAACAGCGTTCTCCATATGCTGGGTGAGTATCTTGGTATCGATTTGAAACATCATTGTGCTTATCATCCTGCTAGCGCAGGAGCAGTTGAAAGGGAAAATGGTACCCTGAAAACCAAACTGGCAAAGTGTTGTGAAGAAACTGGACTAAATTGGGTCACGGCTCTTCCCCTAGTTCTTATGTATATGAGAACGAGGGTAAGGGGAAGAGCACAGCTGAGTCCATTTGAAATATTGATGGGGAGACCAGCTAATACTGGTATTGGGCCTCCAGGTCTTCCTAGACACTTAACAAGTGAATGTGATGATGATATGTTGGCATATTGTTCAAACCTTTCTTCTGCTCTGCATGATCTTCACAGGCGGGTGAAGGATGCGTTACCGGAACCGGCCCAAGTGTATCTTCATGATCTGAGACCTGGAGACTGGGTGGTGGTGAAGAATTTGCAGAGGAAAAAAGGCGCTGACGAAGCGCTGGCAGGGTCCATTCCAAGTTCTTCTCACTACGCAGACAGCAGTTAAGGTGGCAGAGAGAGCGACTTGGATCCACGCAAGCCATTGCAGAAGAATTCCACAGCCTGTTGAAGGGGTTCCAGGAAACGCACAGCAGGCATAATCATCAGCTGAAGGGATGGAAAACATCTGCCGGAGCTTCGTTTTCCTGTGGTTCATAGTGGGGGTGTTCCTACTGGATCATCATCTCCAAGAGGGTTCTGAAGGGGAAATAGAGTGTATTACCAGTTATGGTAATGACGGAAATGTGCGGTCCTGGGTCCATTACCTCTGCAAATACCCCTGTGAATCAAAACCTTTGAGCTCTGTTTGGTGCAGCACATCTTCCTCGCTGCCTGGCCATAGGCGAGGGGGGTGTTCTTGGAGAAAAAATGGCAGCTTTGTCACATTCCTTCTTGCACGGATAACTGACGAGGATGCAGGGAAGTTCTGGTGTGCAACGGAGCAGATCACATCTGATTCATACGAAATGATGGTGAACATCTTGGTGAAGCCAGCCCCTCCCCCAGTGTCCGAAAAATTAATAGATCTAGTGCCAAACCCTGAACAAATCATTAGTGACATTGATATATTGGATAAAGTGGTAATTATGGAGGCTACAAACTTACCGGAGGAGGTTAAACAAGTTAAAATAGCAAAAATTAAGTGTGAGGGGAATCATGCATGTGCCTTAGCCTTATTACAACATGAAAGTTTGAACATTAAACAGAGTTGTTGGATATGTTTACAAATGAATCAGGAATGGCACACTGAGCAAATAACTATTGATCTTGTTACCCAAATTCAATGTAAAATTCCTAAAGCTATGGCTATAATTACTTTGATAGCAGATGTAATAAAAAATGATCTAACACCAGATAGAGTTCAAACAAATTGTTCTACTGATAAACCCATGTATTCGAAACTAAGTTTTGAGGTTATGACAACAAAAGCTGAAGTTTGTATATGTTCGGAGGATGGTAATTATGATGTGGGATTTTCACAATGCGATATTAAAATTACTGTAAGGAACAATACGAGAAAGTGTACAATTTTGAAGAAGAATGGAAAATTTGTTAATTTTTTTTTGTCCATTCTCATCATTAGAGACGGTTCCGGCTGCAGTGTGGGTGTGTGGCACACGAGCGTATCATCAGCTTCCCCAAAAATGGCGTGGATGTTGTTATGCTGCTTTATTATCTACAGGGACATCAGTGTTACTACAGGAGGGTCCAACCGATGTAGTTCGAGTTAAGCGAGCTATAAATGGAGTGGCTAAATATAATGGGTATGTTTTGTCAGATCCGTGGACTTCACCAGGGGCGAATGTGGGTTGGTCATTGTTTTTGGGTGGGGGTACAACTACAGCATTAAATAAAATTAATGGGTTGGCATATAGCATGTTATCATTAGCTAATGACACAGAAGTAGCATTGGGACTAATTAATTCTGAGATGCAAAACATTCGTGATGCAGTTATTCAAAATAGATTAGCATTGGATATTTTAACAGCCGAAAAGGGGGGAGTATGTAAATTATTGGGTACTTCTTGCTGTTTTAATATCCCAGACGAATCAAAGAATATTTCAAATGTAATACAACATATGAGAAATTCTTTAGTTGTACCATCTGAAGCAGACAACTCGTGGTTTTCATGGATTGCGAACCTGTGGGGAGGGTGGGGATACTGGCTTCTACACACCATGATTCCAGTTCTGATCATAATCTTGCTGATCGTCATCTGCCTGCCTTGTTTCTTGCAATGCATCTCATCTTTTTTGGAAAAAGCAATCGCTTCAGTCATTGCAATGGAGGGATATAAGATGGTGAAAACAACGGATGAGGAATGGCAGGCGCCATTTGTTGATGTTGAAGAAATTACCATCAATCTTTAATGGAATTAAAGGGTGATGTGTTAGTAACCTCTCCCCTTAAAGTCACTCGGGGGGGAAAAGGGTTTTCAAGAATCAACGCCTGAGGATTTTGTGGAGATAAAATAAGGACTAACTTTTGCATGCTACTGTTATTTTTGAATGTCCTGAGATTGTGACACCAATGCAGCACACGGCAAACAGTAGGGCAAGTTAGTGAATATGAACTGGTCTTTTACTTTCTGCAAGACAAAGAGCAGAAAGATGTTTGGCCTTCATATTAACCCAGGGTAGAACCTGAGGGATAGAATTTCAACCGTATCTGAGCTATTGCCTCAGTTAGAGTAGACTGAACAAGGGAATTGTAATTCTTAAACGGTTGAAACACTGTCCTTCTGGTGCTAATCTGGGAAAGAGGGGATATTTTTGTTTATGGATAGTAATGTTTAGTATTTTAAGCTTGTAGAAGTGTTTAGGCTGAATAACTTTCATAAAATTGTTAAGTTTTTTTTTTTTTGTTTATAGTGTGTTTTCATGTGTATAGGAGGTGATTTTATTAGATGTATTGTGTTACTGAATGTGCCTTATTCCTGTTAGAGATGGGGTTCATATTGTATAGAGGGAAAATTTAAGTAAGGTAATTAATGAAGATTTTGTTAAAATCATACGAATGACAATATTGGATCAACCAATACATTACTTATAATATTCTCTTTACAATCTAACTTGATCGTATATCTACCTCAAAGTAATATCAGGGTTATGTTTTTTATTTTGTATAATGATTAAATTTCTTTAAAGGTAATTGTCATGTGACAAACAGGAGGGAAATGTAATAGAAATTTACATTCATTATAATGGGTGTTGATAATTATCTATTTTGGCATTTTAAAATGATATTGAATGTATGTAAACAGTCTCAGCCTGGGAGGGAGGCGACTGGGTGAGTGGGTGGAGTCTCCGTGCAGCGATGGGGCTGTCCCCTAGGGAGAGCTTAAATGCGCGCGCGCGGAGACTTCGCGTCCTCTTTTCCCCCGCCTTTCTTCCTTCTGGACTTTACCTGTAGCTTTCTGTAGTCTTTCTTTAGAGCACCGTTTCAGGTTCTGTTATAAAATAAAGTTGCCGCTGTTGCTGTTGTTCTATACCCTGGCTCCGGAGTGATTTTCTACGAGAGAGAGTTTAATATTCTACGACACAAACGACATTCTCTAATGTGTTAATTAGATAAAATAAAGGAAGAAAAAGCCACTTTTCCAAACGTAGTAAACTATTTGACATTACAATGGAATAAGATTTCATAATTAATGTTATTTGCATCCTGATGCACAATTACTTCCTTTTATTATCATTTGTTTAGATTTGAGTTCATGGTTAAAGAAAGAAATAAAGATTCACCTTAGCGTTCCAGTTTTTGTTCAGGTAGTAGATGCAGGTTACACATCGTCCGTCTGCATTCGGGTTATCAACATGCTTCACGTACCCTGCGCCGTTTCCTGGATAGCAAGCCACCATCGCCTGAAAACCAGAAACACAGGAGAGAGGTTGCATTACGACCTTTCCCAGGCAAACTACTCCAGATAATCGAGATGATAGTGGTTTGTGTCACTCTTATCGTTTTAAATGAGGTTAGGACCGACGTCCTCCTGGAAATCATTACCTAAAGAAGTTTCCCCAGGCAACCTTTCCAAGAAACGTGTAAAAAACAGAACTATGTCTAGTTATTTGGGTAACAAGTATATTAATCAGATCTCTATTCCGCTTATCACGTTTTATGATTTGTGAAGATTGTTACCTGCGGACACGTTTGCTTTTATTTGAATCTTTCAGCTTTTCAGCAAATAAACTAGTTTGTGTTCAGGGTTAATTATGCGAAGATAGTAATCTGAAATCTTTCTCAAAATGTACATTATTTAAAACAAACCTAAAGTGAAACTAACACATCACTTCTATCCAAACTGTTTTATTGTTTAGCTTTCACTAAACTATTAAGTACACCCTCACATTCTCATGCGAGCGTTATAAAAGCAGTCTGAGCAGGACGTCCGGCACCAGGCTGATGGAACCATAAATCACCACAAATCATCTTCGTTTAATGTCAAAAACATGTTTGTTTAAAACACATGGCATTTACTTCAAAATACAGCAGAAAGAAGTATTGTTATACAAAAGAGGTTAAACAGTTTTATGAAATGTATAGCATTGTTTTTTTGTGTGGTTATAAAAAAATAATAATCTCTTTTAAACAAGCAACTTCAAGCCTAATCAATGCGTCCAGTGACATCTGCTACCAGCGGTTCTGAGGGGCCTTAAAAAGTCTCGTAAAATCACAAATTCACTGTTTTAGGTCTTAAATCATTGTTCAGATGTAAAGCTCATCTGATACGTGTTTTTTGCTGGTGCTTGAGGTCGCTAGAGATTGAGAAAATGCTTCTGTATGCTAATTGTTTTAAGCTGTAGCCTAGTTTGAGAAAAGGCTCGCATGTGCGAAAAATAATAATAATAAAAAAATAAATTATGGTTACGCTTGACAGAGACTTAAAAAACATGCATAAATGGTTAAGTTTTTAAAAGGAAATGTTAGAGTTGCCAGACTTTGAGAAGACCTTCATAAACTCTAAAAACAAATGTGATGGTGAGGGTTTCAAGCTAAGTGTTTGAAGCATACTGTTTATTAAGCAAAAAAGTTCTTTGTGTTTTTGATGTAGCTTTACAAGCAGAGTGCTTTACCGTCTGTTTCTCACGGCTGAACTCTGCTGCCCTCTACAGAGCTCCTCCCTCATCACTGACACAAGTACACCAACACGCTCTTGAAATATTACGCCATATACACACTCACGAAAACAAAACTTTGCAAACAATTAGTTTTCATTCAAAGAAGGAAATCCCCTCACTAAGAGTTTATTCCACTGATACCGTTATTTTATAATTAATTCACTTGTTGTCATTTCAAAGGCTACAACACTTTGCGAACAGCATTTTTTAGTTTTGTTTTTAATAGACAAATAATGTTCATATATATCTTCTAAAGCAATTAAATTTTGCTTATTTTTATATGAGGGATGCCACAATACTCGGTTCGGTTCGTCCTTGGTTCAATACGCGCACATGGCCACGTCTGACCCACGCTATACACTGCAATCACATACTTTTTTTTTTAGTACAAAGCTCATTCCGGATAGACACATTTTTCTACATTTTACTTTTTTTTAATGTGTTCGGATCAGGTGATTAAAAAAAGTAAACAGCTTATCTGATTAATGGGTTTATTGAATCACTAAATTCATCTATTATGAAAATAATCAATAGCTGCTTCAGTGAAATTCTGAGATGAACTGTGCAGGGCTGAGGCCCTCCAGGATCTGAGCTGAACTAAAAGACTTTAAACGAACACAACAAAACGTTCACACACAAACACGTCAAATCACAGCGCTAACACAGAGCACAACAGAGTGTACGATGCCCCTCACTGACATCTACGAGCTATTTTGATTCCAAATAAACAGCCATTCACCCACATACACGAAAGAGAGACAAAGGGGCGAGAGTCACCGGTGCTCATGTTTACATTTACAGTTTTTATCATGATCACGTTCCCACCAAAAGAGCGACTGCGTGTCTGACATCACAGCGTAGTGTAAACACTCAGAGAGAGTGTCTCACTTCCTCCCGCTGTGTTTGTGTGTGAGTGTGTGCGTGTGTGGCCCACAGCCAGAGCTCTGAGGGTTTAATGACAGTGCTACGTGTTGAGCGTGAGCCTACAGACCAGCTCCACTCGGGCTTTCTCTCTCTCTCTTTCTCTCTCTCCCTCCTCTGTGTCTCTCTCTTCTCTCCTCTGTGTGTATGTGTGTGTCTCTCTCTCTTTCTCTCTCACTCTCTTTCTGTTCTCTCTGTCTTTCTGTCTCTTTTCTCTCTCTACTCAGCACTTACTGTCAATACCAGGCACTTTCAATCTGATCTGTATCACAGAACAAAATCATATTAAAGTTGGAAAAGATTTCAAGAAATCAACAAGATGAGACACAATCCAAGATGTAGATAAAAGATGAACAGATGTGGTGCCTTCCGTAAGCGATAGGCTCAAGCAGACATGCCCTTCTGGGGCTGAAACTTGCAGGTTATAAGAAAGACTGTTGTTTGAGACTTTAACTGATGGTTAGTTCTCATTACAGCGCTGCGCTACTGACACCTTTTTGAAACGTGTCACAGATGGCTTAAGATTTGCACAGTTGTTGCTTTGACTCACATGATGCTAATGGGCTTTATCCATTTAATAGCCAAAGTCCAAAACGTCCGACTTGCAGTCTTTTCCTCATTGATTTCACAGAGAACATAAAATCGGAACGTCGTGTTCTTAAACGGCGGATCACAATGTGAGCTGTACCAAATATCTGAATATGCTTTTTAGGATTTCTGCTGGGTCTTAAAAAGTCTAAAATGTAAAAGTCCAAATTGTAGGCCTTAAAAAGTGTTAAATTCACTGTGCTAAGTCTTAAATAATTTTCACTGACATCTGATATGTGTTTTTGTTGTTGCTGGGGGTTGCCAGAGATTGAGAAAAATTGCTCCTAAATGCTAAAAAATTATGTCAAAAAATTGTTAGGGTTGCCATATTCTGAGAAAATGTGCATAAATGCTCAAAAACTAAAGTAATGATGAGGGTTGCCAGATATTGACATAAGACTCAATTATCCTAAATATTAATTATCCTAAAATGTTATTGATGTTATGATATAGGTCTTAGGCTTTGTTTTTGAACAGTCTTAAAAAGTCTTACATTTGACCTCATGAAACCTGCCGAAGCCCTGTTTTTATTACTGCGCTAATCAAGTGTGAAGAGATTTGAGATTCAACGCAAGAGTGATTTAAGGTCAAATCAAGTTCAGAACATGCAGTAAAACATTTACTTAGATAAACGAGAAGTAGAAGATAAAAAAAGCTGCTTCCAAGATTGAAGAAATTGAGTGCTTTGTGTGAATGATCAAATAAACATTTATCTTTCTTCCAGCTTTTTTTCGCTCTTTGTATATTTACTCATTTTACATACATCAGTTTCTGTTATACCCTACTTTTTTTTTTCTCATAAGATAGATAATTTTACGAAACAGACATTTTGAGGCTTTCAAAATGAAACTAGTTTAAGCATAAAGAAGTAATTTTTGACAGATGGATTTGCTCAATTATTGTAGCTTCAGTAAATCAGGACACATTACATTTTATCAATTAATTTTTAAGTGTGTATACTCTATTTTCTGTTTAATTTAACAGTTTGTCATTTGAGGCACAAACGGCTTCTAAATTTCTAGATTCTTTTTTTCAGGTTAATTTCCTAATGTTTCTATATATTATTTTGTTTTACACGTCTTACAGGGTTTTGCCTAAAATTATTGAATAAGCTCTAATAAATGTGTTCCATATATTATTTTAAACTGCACATTTTACATGATTTGGTGTAAAGTTAATGTAAAGTTCCGTATCATGTAAACTCAACTTTTCAGACCTTTTTTGCAGTTCTAGTTTTGTTTCCTCGTCAAAAACTTACTTCGTCATATTCAAATTGGTTCATCAACGTTTCTGTGATCCGATTTTCTTTTACTGGGAGCTCGAAATGGCTCGTAGCCATGCCCAGTTGCCATAGCGTCGCCAACTAACCAATCAGATGAATTGCAAAGGCAGCTCATCTTATTGAAGAACATGTGCACTGACTGACCCGGGAATGTAATCCTAGTAGTACAGGACTAAAAAAAATGTTTGGCTCATCAAAAGATTAATGTATTCATCAAAAATGGGTAGAATTTCTGTTCTTATTATTAGTATTATTACTATTATTATACAAAAAAGGGATTTGCTTCATGTTAACCGAGTGCAGGACTTTCTTAAAGATCTATTTCTTGCTCTTTTATTAAACAAACTAAAGTTGTTTACACAGCAGCATGTATTGTGTGTTTACATCTTCAAATGTCACTCTAATCCATCCCTAAACCTACTCTCAACTCTGGGATTATATCACGTTTATGGCTCAGCTTTATTATGATGCTTTTATCATATGCGAATAAAAAACAAAAAGCTAGTTGATGGCTACCCAGAATAAAACAGAGTTTAGCTGATTTCAACTTTTGGAAGCAGAATTCAGTGTGCTCGTTTAACTTTCTTAAAGAGGAAACGAGAACACCTCAAATAGAACGTAGCCTCATGCTCACGTCGATCAGGACAGCGCGGTGACAGGAGTCACGTAGTGGTGAGATCAGCACAAACTGAAAGCAGGCGCCCAGCGAGACGTACCCTAACCCATTCATCCGAACACAGAGCAGCCAGTGTGTGGCTCTCTCCACAAAGAGCCCGGAGACACCGGCTCAGGCTTACTCTCACTGACCTGAAAAACTTCTCTGTGCTGTCTACAGTCATAATATTACTCCTAACGCTCTAATAAGTGCTTTAATGGCAGATGGAATCGATAAATTGTTCACTTGGTTTTAGTATTGATCAGTAAATGTATAAAGTTGTGGGACACGAGGACTGTACTTTGTTGATCACAGGGATAAACCAACTTTTGGCTGAAACTAAAAGTTAAATGTCAAAACATCCTAAACATTTATATCCTTTAAAACTATTATCATTTCATGGCCATCAAGCTCTAACACACACATGTGAGGTCAGTGTGTGAGAGAAACCAGTACATGGAAAATTACAGAGTATTTCCAGGTTTAATCTTTTTTTTTTTTAAGTAGTTTTTGCTCTCTTGAGAATACAGAGTAAAATTTGGACGCAAAGTGAGAGCAACTGT
This sequence comes from Danionella dracula, assembly GCA_900490495.1. Taxonomy (NCBI): domain Eukaryota; kingdom Metazoa; phylum Chordata; class Actinopteri; order Cypriniformes; family Danionidae; genus Danionella; species Danionella dracula. The sequence goes on from UELW01000223.1 coordinate 3,544,198, forward strand.
TGACCCCGCCCACAACTCGCCATGCAAATGTCTGTTTAACCATCTTTTTAGTCAAACGTGTATTTCTGCTGAATGGGAAGATGTTTATTTTTCATATTCCAGAGATCAATCTTTGAGCCCGGGCCTGTTGCTCAAAACAAGTTTACCAAATAATCCAGACGTGAAACGCCTGGTCTGGGGAACTCTTGAGGTTTTATGGGTGCAAATATCTGACAAGAGCCAACTTTATTAGTACTAAACAATATTAAGAAAAAGATTGAGATGGAAAAGATGTTATGGTAAATAGATTCATGACCACATATGAAAGATCAGGGTCAGATTTGGAAAAAAAAAATGTATTTGAGCGGTTCAGACACAGGTCACATTTGACAAAATCTGATTTAGTCTGAACGTAAGCCTAAAGCTGTTGACCTACGTTGATAATGGTAGTTTTTACTATAAATAGTAAATATTTAAAAACTAAATTAATAAGGCTTTAACTCAAATAATCTGTGTTCAGGGGTCACTTATCAGTTGTCTTTTATACAGTTAAACATATATATATATATATATATATATATATATATATATATATATATATATATATATATATATATATATATATATATGTATATATATATATTCTTGCACAGATTTATCAGCATAAACTAATGTCAGCATGGAGGTTAACGTAAAACCTCAAGCTAAAATTAATCTATAAACAAAAATATTTTTTTAATTGTTGTTAAACCTGTACACCGTACCTTAATTTACATTGAGCACAAAGTAGATACTAAAGTAATAGTGAGAATTTAAGTGAGCTCAAAAGTTGCGACCCCCGTAACCCTCACTGCAAAATGTTTGTTGAATTCAGCCAATGAATACCTTTGAGTTGGCTCAACTAATATTTTCTAAATGACTTCACATTCTCACAGCCTGTCATTGGCTGGATTTAAAAAACAAAGTCCAATCAATGTTGTCTAGCGTTCAACCAATTAAACATGTTTTTGAGTCAATTTTAAGAAGACACAATTTCTGTGGAACTGTTTACCTAACAATTGTTCATTTGAGTAAATTACTTTTTACAGTGAAGAATTTATTAATTAAGTGCCATTTAAAGCAACCTTCGTACCAATATTTATTGTTGCAAAACTCAAAAAATATAAGTTATACACATTCCAATGATTATTTAAGTAGTACAAGACTAAACTAAATGTTCGGTAATTTTTCAAATGTTGTTTAAGTTATGTGAACTTGAGTTGACCTATTTGTTTTTATTTTGAGACTCAACCTTTAACACTTAAATCGATTCATCTTGATGTCACATGATTTCTTTTAGTCTATAGTTTGTCTTATTCTTTGCTTTTTTTATCTTTGATCAGATTTTCTTTTTCTGTCAAGCACTTTTAATTGCCATCGTGTGTTTTTGCCTTGCCACGCATAACTATCCTTTGACCTTTAAGAAAAAGATAATTTACCTTTTTTTCCAACCAGATAAAAACATTTTTTTTTTCAATCAGATAAGCATCGTGCAAAAGAAACGAATCCAATGTAAACTATTTGAAGTCCAAATAAAATAATCTTTCGTGAAAGCTCGTGAAGTTGTTCGTTCTTCCGAAACTCTCACCTTTGACCTCGCGCGGATGCTTTTCCCCAGGCGCCCCACGCACAGAGAGATGAGTTTGTCTATCAGCGTTAACAAGAAGTTGACGGCCTCCGTGCCCCCCTCGGTCCCGTTAACCCATGTGATCTTGTCCCCTCGGATGTTCCTCCTGCAGACCCCGCTGCTTCTCCCCGCCAGCTGTCCGTCGTCGAGCAGCCCGCACGAGTGCATCCGCTTAACCTGCCCCAAAACCATGTGTCCCGCAATGTCCCCCAAAAAATGGTCCACGTAATAAAAGCCCTGGTCCAGCAGAGCCGGGACCACCTGCTCCAGAGCCAAACTCTCCAACTGCGAGTCCAGAGCGTGCTGAAGGAAAGGCATGATGTCCTGAGAGCGCAGCGTTCACGAGAGAACTTCACCGAGCGATCGATCCCTGAAGGCACGAGCGGAGCTGGTCTGTTCGGGTCTGATCGATCAGGGGGGGCTTTATAGGGGTCGGTGAGCGCCCGGCCGGGATCAGAGCGCCGAGCACCTGAGGCGCATGAGGAACGTGCAGAATGTGTGTCCCGCTGCGGTGGGAGGACCTTCCCAGGAGAAACCCTTTCAGCGAAAGCGAAGCGCTCCGTGAACATGCGGAGAACACCCGCACTGAGAAGTTACACCAGCAGGGGGCGCGCGGAGGCCCAAAACACCCGTTTTTCTTTTAAATGCGAACCTTTTTTATTTAGCGCAGTTTTGTAATGTTAACTAAGGCACCTTTTCCTATTTTAATAAAATATACACCTATAATAAGAATATACATGGCTATACTCTTTAAAAAGTAATTATTTAGAACGTCGTCAGGGAATAAATCTATATAATTTCAAGCAGCAATGCAGTTCTCAGATTAAGTGATTTTATTGGAAATTTTTATTGAATTTTTATTCAACTAAAATAGCAATGATCACAGCTTGCTTACATGTTGCAGTCCACCAACACAAAACAAGTCATTCGAATAACATTTTAAAAGTTTCAAATGCTCTTCACATTCCTGATAACTTTTATCAGTTGTTATTTGTATTTTATCTATAAATGGAAATAGATATGTTCTGCTTTTTATGTACAAATACACATGAAACAAAATCGTATAAAAATCAAATAATGTGTAAAAGTAGTTCAGAAAGGAGCTTTTTGTTTTAACATTGTTTGTACATGGAAGCACAATTCGCCCACGTAAAAAATGATATGGCTGTAAAATGTTAAAAATTTCGGGACATTTTACTTAGGACGTTGACATTTTGAGATTTCGTTTTATAAGTAAGTTAATTCGACTTTTATCTCAAAATGTCGACTTTTCATTTTAAATTTACAACAAAAAAATTTAACTTTTAACGCCAATTTCTGCCAGATTAAAAAATCTGGCAGAAATGGGCTTTGATACAAACACGATCAAGTTAAAACACAAATCTCCGCTTAATATCATCTTTCAAAACGGATAGGATGCGTACAAATATTTAGTCTGAAAAGTCAGGCTAACCATTAAAAGCTCAACTAAAACATACCATTAAATAGGCAAATGCTCTGTTTATGTTTAAACTTAATTTTGTAAGTATTTTGTTCGGGATGAAACCTATGATTTGAGCTGATTATTTTTTATATTTGTGTAATGTAAACCAGCTTCTAGGCACATCAATTTATAAATTTGTTGCTTTATTTTTAAGAGTTTCTTGTTATCCATGGAAAAGCGTTCAAGGCCGTCCCTGATTGGTCAGCTGTGATTAACGCGGGTCACGTGACCGAGCAGCGTACGTGCTGCTGCAGCAGTCCTCTGAAGAGCATTAACATGAGAAGAGTGGCTGGAGTTTAAGCTCTGAGCTGCAGAGAGCAGACATGATGAGCTGATAACACTGACATAGGGATTTAGTCTTTTGTGAGCAATTTGTTATTGGATTTCAGATTTTTTTCAATATATAGTTTTAAATGGACTTTTTTGTACCGGTTTGGTCTAATTTAAATGTGAGTTTAGGAAATCTATTTTAATAAATGTAGTGTCCTCATAAAATCACTTTAGTAGCCATTAAATATTCAGGTTATCATAACATGGTTTGTTGGCCTTAACCCTATTTTACCATATTTTGTAATGTAAATGGATTCCGATCCAAAGTAGAGTTTTATACTTGTAAAGTTGGATGCAAATGAAAAGATGAAATTTTGACTTTTTATCTAAATGTGTTGAACTCCTTTGTCACAATTTTGACTTTTCATCTGAACATTTACAATTTTATCTTAAAATCCGGCTTTTTAAGTCAAAGTTTTAACTTATTAAAACCATTATATTTTTTTTGCTATGAATACAACAGGTTAGTTTTTAATAGGTTAAACAAAAAGCAACATTTTGTATTCGATATATATATATATATATATATATATATATATATATATATATATATATATATATATATATATATATATATATATATATTGGTTTTTTTTGTATTTCCTGACTTTATTTAAAACTGCCGAATGTATTGTGTAGGCATATAGGCTAATTTCGAGCAACATTAGCAAGTGTAGTCTATTATTAGTTTTAAGTGTAGTCTATTATGGGGGGGGGGGGGGGTCTCCTTGGAGCTCTTTGCTATGCGCCTGCGCTGAAAGAGCTCCATCCTCCGCAAAGAAGCGCTGATCTCTCGCTCTCTTCAATTTCATGGGCGTGACGTTCAAGGACTAGACTATATTTAATCCTGTAAATGTCATTAAACTCGATCAACTCCTAAAATCAGACTCAATAAATGTTAATGACTGTTACATTTATAATAAGCTAACGTTGTTTTACACATCTTTAAATATCTGCTTGATGTTTGAAGAAACTTTGTGTAGTCAGACATTTTCTTATTTTCTTTTCTCTCATATCGGTTCTGTGGTAAAAACTAAATAAATGTTCTGCTGTTAACTTATCTAATAAAAAAAAGTGCAACAGCATTGTGAAGCTGCATGGTTCGGTTTCCTCAGAGGGCTCTTCAGAGGTTTGGATGCTGATGGCACGCCTCACCTTGTGTCGGCCTCTGATGTGGAGCTGGTCCAGGCTCCCCTCGGCGCATGTGATCAGCCGGTCCATGCGCGTCAGCAGGAAGCCGATGTTCTGGCAGTCACTCTCGGTGCCACTAACCCATGCGATTCTATCCCCCCGAATCACTTTATCTTTGTCCCGTTTCTGGCTCGCTAGTCGACCGTCCTGCATGATGCCTCTCTGATCAATCTGCTCGACTTCCTGCAGCACGCGCTCTCCCACCTTGTCTCCTAAAAAGTTGTCAACTACACACATACCGTACGAGTTCATGCAGGGCACGATGCACTGCGCCACCAGCCTCTGTGTGTGCAGGCGCCGGCGCTCTTTAGATTTGAAACGATTACTGCGTGTTTTTCTGAGCGCCATTGTCATTCCAGAGGTTCCTTGTGGGGCCTCTGGAGGGGTTTTGCTGGTTTGTTTTTGAGGGAGCATCCGGAAATCCAGAATTTTGTGGTAGTCTGCCATTCAATTTAAAGCTGGGTGCACCCTCCCGAGCAGAACATGAGACTGAACACTGACATGTGGGTCAGCCTAATATAGAGGAGAGACCCCCCCTCTCTCTCTCTCTCTCAGGTGAAATATCATCTGTTATTGGCCCTCCAGGAGAATACGTTAAGTCTTGTTCTAACTGCTTGCTGACAACTCGCAGACGCATCATGATGCTTTCTGAACCCCTTTTTACACATTAAAACTAAGCTTCATATTTGATTTATTAAACTATTGATTGAGATAAAAATATTGTTAAATAGCAATTCTAATGTAATTGAAGTTTTTTTTACACATACTATGAGTATTTCTCTTCTTTTGAAAACAAAAGTTTGCAGCTATTGATTATTTTGTTAGTCTGTCACTGTAATCGATCAATTAAAGAAATTCAATGCTAGATATATATTACAAGTTTCTGCACTATGTTTAAACCTTACAGACTGTAAAAAAAAAGTAGGTATGCACCAAAATGTAAATTTGTGACTAAAGCCAAATAATAGTGAAAATGCGTGGCCAAATAGTTAGTCAATCATTATCAGTTTTCAGTGGGTTTTTAAACATTTACTTCACATGAAAAGCATGTCTAAAATTAGTCTTTGCTGTTTAGTCGAAGACTAATTTTAGACATGTTTTTCATGCGAAGTAAATGTTTATATATTGTCAAAACCTCAATTTGACAGGCTATTAAAATGAACAGGGCCAGGACTACATTGTCTAAAAAGCGCTTAAGAAAAAGTGTTATCGGGAGATCCTTTGTTTAAAAAAAAAAAAAAAAAACTTTATAGATATTATAATATTGTATATTTGGTCCTTCTCTATATAGAGTTACATTAGCACTCTCAACATGTATTTGAATGGTTTTGGGTAAAACAAAATTCTTACATTTTTTTATTTAAAGAAGTTTAAGCTGAAAAAGGCAATAATTTCCCCCACACCTGTATTTCAGAGTCAAATAATGTCTAACCCTTTAGAGCTGTTCTAGATTTGATGTCTTCATCTACTCCAGGGGTGTCAAACTCAATTCCTGGAGGGCCACAGCCCTGCACAGTTTTCCTCCAACCTTAACTGAACACACCTGATTCCACTGATTGAGCTCCTATGGGTTTGTTTGAAGCTATTTGTGTGTATCCTGAAACTGGGTTGGAACAAAAACCTGCAGAGTCTGCGGCCCTCTAGGAATTGAGTTTGACACCCATGATCTACTCTGTTCTTGGAAAAGCACTGCTCTGCTTAAGCAGAATATCTCTCTGCTATTTACAGTGGATTACTGTAAGATGGAGTTCCCAGATTTGGTTTCAAATCCAAGCTTTTCTCTTGGCAGTTTCTGAAGTGGAGTCGTGCTCTGCTGAGGTGCGAGGTGTACGTGAGGAGCGTCTCATGGTCCTGGTTTAAAGCTGAACCAGCTGCTTCCTTCATTCTCAGTCCCTCACGAGGTCGTCTGAGAGAAGTCGTCCCGGGTCTCACTTCCACCTGTCTGTCAGGTAAGGAGATGTTTTAGGGGTTAAATATTGTTCATAAGAATAGACTACGAAGGGTTGTTTAAAAAAAAAAAGTTCGTTCCCTTTTCTTAATTTGGGGGGTGGGTTGGGGTTAATCTTTCCAGTTTTACTGACATAGACGTAAAAACAACTTGCCTATTATTATATTCTTCAATTTGAGAGTTTGCTGTATTTGGAGTTTTTTTTTTTTTTTGGGGGGGGGGAGGGAAATAATCTTTCAACTTAGACTCCATTGCAAAACCATAGACCTTAAAAACACTAAATCTTTAAAGAAACAGACGTGAAAGCTACTTGACTGTTATCCTCATGTTCAAATGCTGTACATTCGAGAGAGTTTGCAGTACTTTCAAGTTCAAAATCTTTTTATTTTTGGTGACACAGATTGCCTGTTATTCGATGGTCATGTCATTCTCAATTTAAATGTGTTTATACAAATTTGACAAATATTAACTAAAAAGTATTAACGTAGTTAAAAAAAATGTTAAAATTACAATTGTCAAATTGTCAAGAAATGGATAAGGGGATGTTATATAGTTTTCACAAGTATTTTTAAATAAAATAAATATAAAAAAAAAGATAATAGGAATATATATTGGATGTAACAATTGGAAAAATAAAACTGTTACAAATATAATTTGTGATTTTTGTTTAATCAAATGTATTATTAAAACTATAGTTATTTAACATTTAAAAACATACAATTTGAACTAATGTAAAACACTAATTTGTAGTAACACAATGTACTTACATTTTGAAACTGAACAGTTATGTAGTTAATTATAATCACAAATACAATTACATTAATCAGCAACATTTTCATAAATATAACGGGTTGATACCAGCAGTTTAACAATGAAAAACACCAATAATTAACAGATGCTTTATTGATTTTTAAAGTCATAAACCTGGTTATATTTACAAATATGTATAGAATTAAATATACACATTTATATAAAAATATACATTAGGTGAATGGTAAGAAATGAACAAAATACTTTTTAAAAAAGAAACAAGTGAAGGTAAATGTATTTACACTTTTATAATATATTTAACATTTTAACACATGAAAAATGTCTCCTCAATTTTCAGAAACCTCCGAAGTTCATCTCCATCTCTGCGCTGAAGAGCGGTTCTTGTTCCGGCGTCAGAAGTCAGCCGGATGCGGTCACTGGACCACTTCGAAGTAGTGCAATATGGCCATGATGTGCTGCGGCATGAAAACATATCCGGTGTAGACCGCCATCGCTGCCACGGAGATCAGCAGGCTGTCTAAGGCTCAGGTTAAGGAAATATCTGGCAGAACATTTTACTAAAGTAAACTAATCATTAACATTGTGACAATTGATAATGTAACATGCGTTTTTTTTTTAAACTGAAACTTAAGATTAGGGCTGCAACAACTCATCGATAATGAAATTAGTCGTTAATGAATGCTGTTATCGATTAGTTGGCCTGTTCACGTGACACCACGGAGGTGTGTGACATTAAGACTCACAGATCAAAGCATCATCTTCAGGAAAAAGTGTGTGCCCACAATCTTCCAAAGTGAGGAATCATTTCTCATTGAACGCTCTTTAGAAGACGGTGAGCTGTGTGCCGCACGAGCATCTGAACCGAAAACACGTTGCTATCTTCGAGGCTGAAATATCAGTAGGGTAAGTGAAACTATCGCTTCATTGTGTAATTGTTGTATTGTTTAAGGGTGTTTGTTTAAACTGTTTGCTAACTTCAGGACAGTCGCTCTAGATCTATGGGCTACTTGCACAACTCCTTCTGCGCTCCGTCTAGAACAGGGGTGCCCAACGTCGGTCCTGGAGGGCCGGAGCTCTGCACATTTTTGGTTCAACCATCATGAAGCACACCTGTGGCACTAATTATGGTCCTCTGATTGGCTGAAGTAGAGTAGTATGCATACTACAGCAGGGTTGCAACTAAAATGTGCAGGACAGTGGCTCTCCAGGACCGACGTTGGACACCCCTGGTCTAGAACCTTCCTACAGTTCATTCCAGTGAGCGCAAAGACAACGGCTATCATTGCGATGTTTGTTTAACACTCGCTCTCTGCAGGAATTTCAAAGTTAACAACCGAGTTCATTTGTAAACGCACTGTTTCATTTAGTTGTGCAAGTAGCTCATTCACTTCAGTAGTTCACTTGAAACGTGCTAGCATTACTTCGCGCAATCGCCTCATGAGAAAGTGATTAGTTAAATGGTGCTACGTTGTAATACTCTACTGTTATTCGCATTGTTTAATTCAACGTAATAACTAATCACTTTCTAGTGTAAAACAAACATCGCGATGATAGCCGTTGTCTTTGCAGTCACTGGAATGAACTGTAGGAAGGTTCTAGACTGAGCGCTGAAAGAGTTGTGCAAGTAGCCCGCAGATCTAGAGCGACTGTCCTGAAGTTAGCAAACAGTTTAATCAAACACCCTTAAACAATACAAATATTACATAATGAAGAGATAGTTTTTACTTACCCTACGGATATTTCAGCATCCGAGATAGCAACGTGTTTTCGTTTCAGATGGCATCACCGTTGAACTTCCATGCCATGAAAGCTCCGCCAACAGAGCACGCAGCTCACCGTCTTCTAAAGAGTGTTCAATGATTCCTCACTTTGGAAGATTGTGGGCACACACTTTTTCCTGAAGACGATGCTTTGATCTGTGAGTCTTGATGCCATCTGCTGTTGGAGGTTAAGTGCGATTAAATTTCAATGACAGGAACACAAAAATTGCAAAACTTTTTTTTTTTTAACAAATGAGTTAAAAAAAATATCTTAGGTGCTTCACTTGTTTTGTCACCAAAATGTGAGTGTCATTTGTGGTCAGAAACAGTTTCTGTTTATAATACATTTATACTTATACCCCCCAACAGAAATGAAGACGTTCTATCGCACTTGAAATATTTTCTAACGTATGACGAGTGTCAACGGAACAATTCCTGGATTGATCAAAAAATATCTCAAAATGTATTTAGAGGAGTAACAACCTCTGGAAACCTATCGTGGTAAACCAATAATTACTATTTAAAAGCAATGTGTGGGTTAAATAAGTTACAAACTTTTAAGTCAACAATTAGCAGCATGTCCTGTATCAACTTGTCTAAATCCTGTAATGAAAATCATTATTATATAAAAAATTACCTTACAACATGAAACTGTGCCATGTTGACTATCATTTTGAAAAGGTTAGCAACTTGTTGGTAATGTTTGCCTTCTTGTATTTATGAAACTTGAACAATGTTTGTACAAATAATAAATTTAACTTAGGAACAAAAACCAAACATAATAAAACTTAACTAAATTTCACTAGTTAATGAACCAACATGTCATACATTCACAAAACTCTTTATGCACCCGATCAAATTTCTCATTTCAAAAGAGCAATGATAAAACATTGTCTAGAAAAACCTAATCATGCATGATTTTAAAGTTCACTCTACTTTTAAACAATGACTTGTTTTGCAGCAACACAAACATTCACACATTCCTCAACACTCTGCATCCGACAAAGAGAAAATGAGTGTGTAGTTTTGTTTAATTCAAATCAATACTACAATGGAAGCATGAAGCACAAATAAGCCTCTCTCATCTGTACCTCATACGACTGGAATTCAAATTCATATCGTGATATTTTCCACGTTACAGATGGTATCTGTATTATCCCACGATATGACGGCAAAAAATGGGATATTACATTTTAGTAGACCTTGATAACATTACAGGCAAAATTTGCATTTTTACCTTATTTAACTTGTGAGATTAGGCAGAGAACTAAAAGCTTTAATTCAAAAGTTGCAAATGTGCAACATAAGGTAGGCCTGTGTAAATTATGTTAAATTAGGGGTGTGCAGAGATTAATTTTTTTATTCTAGATTAATCTCACTCTAATATTTAAGTTAATCTAGATTAAAATGCCTTGTTTGAATTCCGTCAAATGCACCCAGAACGAGAACTACCAAAAATAATGACTAAAAGCAGGTCTTTGAGAACGAGTTTCTTAAGCCAGGTGGCACTTTAGATCAGGGTCTCATCTCCTGTTTCCTAAAATAATCACAAACGGCTTGAGAAAGCTGTTCTACGATCATAATTGGTGATGAAAATAACTCATGTTTAGTTAAATGTACTTGTGTGTAGTAACTGTTTATTCAGTTAAACATGAATTGTGAACTGTAGGCCTACACCGGAGGATGTGATGAACTATTAAATGACATTATTTCACTATTGTGTGTGTTAGTATGTTGTGTGGTTGACTGGGGTGCTTGGGCCATGTTTAAAAGTGTATTTTAATTACGGTCAATTTAAAAGATTACAATTGACAAACAAGAAAACACTAAGGATCCCCCTTAGTTTTTTGTTTGTTTTGCTACCATAAAACTAAGAATTACATTCCAAAGTATTCCCTGCTTGTTCTTTTTGGAAACCATAAAAACACTCACAAAGTTTCTTCTTGTTAAATATGACAAATATTTGTGTTCACTTCTATTTGCTGGTTCACTTGACGCTTCTCCTCAAACTGCACTCGATGTTTAATTCTAGTGTTCTCATGTAGATAAGTTTTGAAGTCTGCTACCTAGAGCCTGCTAGAATATATTCCTGATGAACCCTATACTTAACTGGAAAAAATACTTTAGAGCACCTAGCGACTTTTTTATAATCCAGCGAATCTAGCGACGTTTCTGCTGTTTCTGGGGACTGTTAGCAACTTATTTCATTCTGGCTGACAAGCTTTTTAGAGCAGCGCTGATACAATCTGTTCCCTCTCGGCGCAAGCGCTCAGGTAATATCAGATCAGCTCCTGAAGAGGGCAGGAGACGTAAACATCAAAAATTGAGTGTGTTCAAGCGAAATAAGATGAATTCAGGGAATTTATGAATGTGTAACGGTATCCACGGTATTGCAAAATCCATATCATGGCACAACATAATACCTGAATTCACTTTAATACCGATATAGCCCCCACCACTACTGCCTCCGATGTTTCCTGCACTGCTTACGTGAATATTGTTCCCCACACGAGAGAGCAAATCGCATTTTCCTCACTGAGTTCTAGTTTATTGTATAAAATCACATTCTGCTGTCTGCCTGCCTGCAGAAGAGTGCTTGTTGTCCACCAGGGTCACAAACATCATGTGAGCCCATCTTGCATTCTGATTGGTTAAGAGAATACATTAATTCTACTCCTTTTAATCAAATTTACAATTAAATCGCAATATCAATAAACACAATTTTCAAATAGCAGAAACTGTGATTATGCAGTTACAAGATTAATAGAAATGCTTTTTTTTATTTGCTCAAGTCAGTTTCTAAAAGTGCTTTCCATAGGTTTGTTACGGCAACTTTGAATTACTAAACTATGGGAAAGCAACAAATTCGTTACTTTAATCTACACTTTAGTTTGAGTATGTATATTAATGTTTACACCAAGTTTTATATGCATACAAGAATAAAAGATCAAGAAAACAATTAAAGCAGTTAGGGCTGAAACAATTTTTTTAAATTATATTTTAAATATTAGCCGATCCAAAATCCTCCACCACGTAGCCTTTTAATTCCTTTTATGCTGTGGTCTGTCTGAATACTGCATTCTGATTGGCTGGGAGGTGTTAACTGAGGTCTGTTTGTTCACTCTATGTATCCTTGCGCAAAGTTAATCAAACAGCTGTTCTTCGTTCACGATGATTGTTCACTCAATGGGATCGCATTGCGGAGTTGCCCAACTTGGATTCCTATATTTAATATTTACGGTTATTTTTTTTACACCAGTTACCATTTGTGAAGCTCCACTGATCTGAAACTGAGGAACATTCAATCCTAAAGAAAGATGAGGACGGCAGTGTGATTTTAAACTGTTTGTGATGTAATATTAATTTAATTCAGGGCCTTCTACCATTGAATGTCTATGGGCGAGTGGAGCGGCAGGAACCGGAAGTGACACGTGACGTCACACATGTTTTATCCGATTACTCGGTTAATCTATTACATTTTCAGTAGAACACCCGATTGCTAAAATATTTGCTAGCTACAGCCCTAAAAGCATTATTTTATTTGTAGTTTTATTTATTTGTTGTCACAAGATTTTGTTGTAATTATATTTAGTTAAATTAACTATTGTTCTGTTAAGTCGTCGATGATGTTATTGCTTGAAAAAATATAGAAAAAAAAAAATAATTGTGATGTTAATATCAAAATTGCTTAAAGATAATTGCAATTGAATCATGTCTCAAAATCGTTCACCCCTATAACGAGACGTAGAGAAGCATCTCTTCCACTTCAGTGCCACAATGCCAGTTTAATGGCTAAAGCTAATGGAGTGCCCTTGCATACAGCGTGTGTGCCATCCAACCACTCCATGCATCGGCACACTGCAACTATGTTGCTCCATTATGGTTCTGCTGAGAGTTCAGGTCTGAATAAGTCACACCTCTCCCAATATTCGATCCAAAGTTTAGTGTGTGTGAATGTGCTTCGCTCAAAAACAACAGACGCACATCTAGCTAAATAAGAACGATAGATGCAAACAAAAAAAGCTTGGTCCTGCCATATTGGATTGGTTTTCCACAAGAAGAGCGATCGAAGAAAGCTAGTTGTTTTGATGATGTGTGCGGGAAATGAAAGAGCTGCTGGGTGGTGCTCAATGCATGCATTCACGACGACCTCAACAGGACATCACCACCACGAGGAACAACGTGATGAAGAGCTAAAGATCAAATCATGAAAAAAGTGAACATGAACATTCAGCAGCCAGTCTTGTTGCTGTTCGACCATCAAGAATTTTTCCACAAAGTCCCCAAAGATTATAAAACAGTCGGCATGTGGCTGTCCCCCCCCCCCTCCCGAGTAGTGATGGGAAATTTTGTTTATGTTTTAGCGATTCATCCTTTTGACTTGTTAATTTAAAAGAATGATTAATTTGTATCGACATATGGAAAATGACATCATATGACGGTGTGAATGTACAAAGCCGCATACTGAGAAGACAACACACTTTTCACGTTGGAAAACATGTATAATAAACGAAGTTTTGAATGCAACAGACATGCATTCTGCTTTCATCCTCTCATGACAACCATGAGTGTCAGCTCTTTGTGAACAGCAGCATTCTGAGAGAGCATTCAAGTAGGGCTGCAACAACTAATCGAAAAAAGCGATAATTTTCGATGATGATTATGTTGCCTTGATCACGTGACATAACGGAGTTGCGCAACACCAAGACGCACAGAACAAATACAGATATAAAAAAAAGCTAGCGTGACTTTCAGCAGTGAACTAGAAAACTGAATTTTTTTGTACTTCAGTAAAAAAATCTGCAGATCTGCAGATTCCCATTTCCCGGCTCAATATCTCGAGATATAAGCGATGCTAATAAACATGTGAGAGCTCTTTGTGATCTGTGTAACATAGCCAACAAGCTAGAAAGCTGTTTGAGCGGAAATATTCCTTCTTCAGAGATCGTAGAAATTTAATTTTGGGGTTGGGGATCCCTCGCCATCTCCTATAGTAGCAAATCCGTCTTAATATCGTGATTTTCATATAAGCTCCATTTCAGATTTGCGTGAGCAGAAACAGATCTGGGAGCTTTTTTCACAGCACCTCGTCTGCTCTTGCATTGACGGCAATTTTTGGAAATTCCTGCAGAGAGCGAGTGTAAAACAAAGCCGCGTTAACTTTGCTCTAATTCGAAGAACCTGGACAGAACGCAGTAATAGCTGTAGTGAATTAGTAGTAGCTAATTCACTTCATCAGTTAAATAGTGCTACTTTAAATGAGCTTAAATTAAACAGTGTGAATAAGTAGAATATTACATTGGGAGGAGGCCCCGGGGAAGACCCAGGACGCGCTGGAGGGACTATGTCTCCCAGCTGGCCTGGGAACGCCTCGGGATCCCTCCCGGGGAGTTGGAAGAAGTGTCTGTGGAGAGGGAAGTCTGGGCATCCCTGCTTAGACTGCTGCCCCCGCGACCCGGCCCCGGATAAGCGGGAGAAGATGGATGGATGGATGGATTACATTGTAATGTAGTAATTATTGTGGTTTTCAGTAAATGCAAGTAATAGTTCATTTGTACACAAAAGAAAAATATTATTTCCTTTCATCTTAAGACTATTAGCTTTTTTTTTTAATTTCTAGAGTTTTTACAAAATATTTTTTTACAAACATGGTTAACTTGTTAACTATTACATCTGTTTTCAAAATTAATCGTTTTGCTCTTTATTTATATTGAGAGAAGTTTTACAGTTCAAGAACTTTTGTTTTCGTTTAAGGTTTAAAATTTCTGAATTAAATATCTATATTCTATTTGCGGTTTTTGCACTTTTTATAAGTTTACTTCTACACATAAATAATACACTGATTCATGGTTTTATATAGTTAAAAGTAAAACACCAATGCATTTTTAATCCCATTAATAATAATAAAAATCAATCGGCGAACTAATCGATTATCAAAATAATCATTAGTCGCAGACCTACATTTAAGCCTGGGTAATACTAGTCTGCTCATTCTAAACTATTTAACTCCAGTAATTATTAGCCAATGGAGTTAACACCTAGTCAAGCATTTAAAAAGAGAAATACTGACAAAAACCATGATACCGTTATACATTTTAAATATGGCATGATATAATTTTTTTGGTCCTACTTGATTAGTTTATCAGAATTCTGACAAAAGGTCCGATTTATCATTATCTAAAATCTTTACTTTGGGTGGGTAAAAATATTCTGCTACCTATTTGAAAATCTTTAACAATCTTTGCAGTCCGTCTCATTAAGTATCTGGACTACTTCAGTTGTACAAGTGCCTTAATAAAAGGGGTCAAGTGACATTTATCAGATACCGAAACGTTAATTGAGTGAAACTGCTTACAGTGAAACTAAAGATGCTCATTTTTCCATAAAAAGGTCTTCCATTAGGAGCCTTGAAAAAACCGGATGTTACGTCAACTAACCACATATTAAATAAACGCCGAGTTTCGAAACACAAACACTTCTTTGCCAAACATTGAAAGTTCGCAGCCGTGAACTTAACGAACAAAATTAATTACAGTTAAAAAGCAAAACACGGCTAGAAAAACACACCTGAACCGCCAGGAAATCAGCCAACACCTGACGCGGAGCCGAACACTCACCGAAATCAAGCTACTCGCTGGCATTTTCGGCTTGCTTTTCAAGAAAAAGGATACTGAAGATGGTCCTCTCCCACGGCTCGAGCATATACAGGGCGGTTACGAGCAAATACTGGTAATAAAACCAAGATAGTTGTTTCCAGGCATCTCCTAACGCCATTTTCTTGTCGGCTCGTGCTTGTCCCAACGCTCCCTTCCGGTTTAGATATTAAACATATTAAAAGTCTTTCACGTCAAAGAGCCAAAAAACTTGGCAACAAATAAAAGTCCCACAAGACAAGTAGTCGTACAGTATTTTAACATACGAATACTTAAATACTAGTCTCTATAGACCCAAAAGCTGTGTTAAAACAAAGAAACAAAAAAGAATTATGAAAAAAAATTATTCAACATCGCATTTCACCATTTTCTGTTTAACACAATTTAATAGACTACAACTTGTAGTTGAGGAACAAAGTAAATCATTTATTTACAAATTTCTGAATCTTATTCATCAAATATGTTTGACTAGAGGTATGAATAAATGACACTGTCTTATGCAGTTGATGCAATCCATTTCCTTTAGCAGCATACAAAAAATAAGACTAAAATCTCAGACAAAAACAAGATCTTTTAAGATATACAAAGCTTTTTAAAAGATTATTTGACAAAGAATAGGTTTCTGTTGTACAGAGCAGTCCAGCCATGATCCTTTCCATTGGAGCATACATTTACATTACATTCCAGATAAAACTTAAAATGAAAAATATATAAAAGCAATCCCATCATTTGTCAATATGTCAGAGTTATCCAGACACCAATGAAAAACAAAAGTTAAGTTATTTAGACTCAAATCTTTTGAACCGTATGTCTATTTCCTTCAAAGCTCAAGAAAATAACAAACGTTTTAACTTGGAAAATTCAAAACAGCACCCATATACAATTCTCCATTCACAATAACTCTTCCGGTACAAAGCCATTTTGTCGTCTTACCTGGAAAAAAAGAAGCCATTAATTCAATTGAAACAGAATTCTTTAGGTTTTCGAGCACTTTTAGCCGACAGTGTCCAGTGTGGGTGGAGTAGGCAGGATAGTGATATCTGGATTGAAACACCATCAGATGGGTTCTGACGATAAACAGAGCAAGAACAACAAGGAAGAACTAATGTCCGTGCACTAGCAGTGACTCGCCAGGATGTTGAAGAAATGATAAACCTCCTCTTTATCGAACACAGCCACCTCCGTGGAGCACTCGGTGCACTTGACGGGGTGATACGTCTCCTCCTCATCCATCCCTGCTAATCGAGAATCAGTCAGCCCTCCGGCGGACTCCCGCTCAGTCTCGTGGGTTCCAGACGAGGACTCCTGGCGAGGCTTCTTCCTGCGCCGGCTCTGTTTCCTCTTCTTAGCTGTTTGGTAGCGCAGCACCTCCTCTTTGTCGACCGTGCAGTTCATCACAAACATTGCTCTGTACTGCGTCCGGTATTTCTCGTGCCTGAGGGTTAAGAAGATCCTTTAAAATCTTCACTTGAATCGGACATTACAGAACTGTTGCAAGTAAAAAGTGTGACGTATGGAAGAATGGATAACAGAGCATTCAGGGCGAAAGCCTGACAGGTCTCGTCTAAAGCTGGGTGATGGGGATTTTAGGGAACCCCTCCTCCAAAATCCCTGTTTTAAATTAATTGATTAAAACCTGATTTCCACCGCACTTAAAATCAATGCGCAGATGACAAAGAAATTGTTCCAAACTAGTTCCATTTTTATTTTGTTTAGATTTTTCTGTTCTGGGATGTAATCTGGAAAACGGTTATAGAACAATCGGAGACAAGAAAACAAAAAATTCATTGTTCTTTTGCTATTGTGAACAGTGAAAATATTTAGTACTTAATTTTTAAGCATTTTAAGACTATGAACTGTGAATTTGGGAGAATTACCGAGCCTGATATTTAGAGAATTTCCTGGTTAAATGTTTAACATCTAAGCACTTATATGATCTAATACTTGTTTTTTATGTAATAAGGGGAACATTTGCTGCAGCTTCACTTTTTGCGGTTTCTTTTTAGGTCACTTTTTCTTTCTTTTTTTTTTTAAACATATGTCTGGGTAAAATGTGTGTCCTGGGACTCAGAGCCTCTTGGATTTTTCAGGATAAAGATAAAAAGGAGGGTATTAGAAGGGTAAAATCCTTTATCACTCAATCATGGCCTTCTGAAAAATAGTTTCAGTTAAACGTGTAAATCTTTCAAATTACCATTTAAAAAATATATCTACGATTTTTCAGTCTAGTAAATCGATGTTCTAGCAAATCGAATGACACACTTGAGTTAATCGATAAACTCAGTTTATTGCTTAGCCCTAGTCTCGTTAAAAGAAAACTTCGGTATTAATAATCATGGACCTGTCATGGACGTTTATTCTTATCGAACCGTATGTTTTGAGAGCGCACCGGAGCCGCACCTCTGACAGTCCAGACAGAGCGTGGTCATGCAGGCGGGACAGTTGAGGACTGCGTCGCTGCTGGGAACCGCCTGCGCTTTATTTCTTCTGTTCGATGATGGAGGCAACCGTCGTTGGTTTCGATACCTGAAAGAAAAGAACATGTTTTTTGTGTTTGGAGCTTGTGGTCGACAATATTAAGGATATGCAATTCTCCTTCAGACTTATTTTGAAACAAATTTTCTACATTACATAATAGATTACACATTTTACAGATGTTTATAAATGGTTTAAATAATAGAAGGCATTAACGATTGAACATTTATTCTGCAAAGACAATACTTTAAAAGGATTGGAGTGTAGAAAATTGTGTTTTTTTACATTTACAGCCATGTTCCAACGCTCTTTTTAATGAAGAATTTCAGACTCGTGGACTTGCGCTTGCTCGTGAAGGGAGTCCCAGCTGCCAGTATTACATTGTTAAGTGTGCTCATCGGCGCCCTCTATGCAACCTTTGGGTACAGCTCTGGTCAGTGTGATACAATTTTATGGCAGCGCTTCAATAATTCAGAATTCTTGAACCATTTCAAGAATGTATTCGAAAAAGGGTGCATCACATTTATTTTGATTCCATTGGGAAACTAAGTTCAGCCGTACGATCGAGAAAACACGAATTTACTAGCTGTGACCGCCTTGTATTGATGATAAAAGATTGTGGTTCTATTCTTGAAACTTTGTGTTATCTCTTGTATTCTGTGACTTTTTTTTCCATGGCTAACTTCTTGCTAACTCTACTAAAGTAAAAGTAGAGCATTTGGCCCTCAGACGATTGAGCTCAAGTGTCTCAGATGCTAGAGAAGACGAGGCCGAAGAAGGGCCCCAAAAAGAATATGCCCTTTACTTGGTAACTACATATCATGCAGAGAAGGCGAAGAGAATAAACTATGTACAACTAAACAAGAGAAAGATACTATAAAGCAAACTGATGTAAAGGCTGAATTCTCACTCTTTTCTCTTAGCATCCACCCAAGCCTGGTCTCGATCGTCCTCATCGGGGTCGTACAGCAGCTCATCATTGGTGAGAACAGTGCGCCGCTTCCTCCTCACATCCTGAGAGCTGCCTAAAAAATGCATTTAAAAAAAGTTGTGCTGCTTTAACTCTTTATGCTAATAGCTGAAATGAAGGCATGCTTTAACATGTTGATGAATTACCTGCAGTGGCGTCTTCATCATCGGAGTCTGAGTCGAAGTAAATGCTGTCGTATTCACGAGGCGGAGGTTTATCTGCAGTAAAAACCCCGTCTCTGGCAACAGCTGCTTGCCCTACACCTTCAATAGCAATAGATTTATTATATTAGTTCACTGTACTGAGCTTCATGCCTCTCTTAAAGATGACTAGTATGACAAACACCACATGATAAGTAGGGAATTGAAGAGAAATTGAATTAATCGATGACAAAAATTACCTATTACATTTTTTGCAAATCAAAGCTCCGTTTTAATATACCAACTTCCCGTTAGTAGAATTTACTTCTGGTTCATCATTCATGAGAATCAACAAGAGGCGTGAGTGATTAAACCATGACAGAGGCAAGAGTGGAGATAAAAAGCAAGCCTGTGAAGGCTCTCAGAAAAATATAATTAGTTTTACATTGGTTTGTTTGAGATATATTATGATTTATGCCTTCAGCCAATCAGACATCTTTATATCCCATCACTGTGGTGAAGGCTGGCTACGCCCATTGAGAGCCTCCTTCTCTCATCAGTCTTTATACGAGACATTATTATCTCAATTAATGATTCAATTTTATCCATTACATTATATTATATAAGGGCAATGGTCCAAAATCTCTAAAACACTGAATTTAGCATCTGATTCAGCATTTATAACCCATGCTAAACTAAAACTGATGTAAAATACATATTCAAGAAAACCCATGATTTATGAGAGTGCTTGAAACCTGTATTTGGGGCTGCTGCGATCCAGCTCCTCTCCAGGTTCTTCATGGTGGTGGTGAGTTCAGCCTCCATCTCTTTCTCAAACTCATCGTCACTGGAGGACTCACTCTCACCCGTAAGATACTCCCGGATCAGCTTCTTCTTCTGCTCTGGCGTCCCATGAAGGAGAATGTCCAGCTCATCCTCAGAGCTGAGAAGAAAGACATGATGCATCGGCTTCAAACTGAGGAATCTCCAACATGGGCTGGCTAGGTTTGATCGGAGAATGGAAGCTGGCTATTGACATGGTTATTGAAGATAGCTGAGAGTCATTCTAAAGGGGCAGTACATAATCTTCCAAAACACTTTGCGAGAGCAGTGTCAGGTTGACTCTTCCAGACCAGAACCAAAAATACACAGTTGAGACAACCAGCAGGAACTATCAAAGCTGAGATAGGCAGCTTTAATTTGGGGGTTTTAAAAGTCAACACTGGCTAAGAGAAATAGCATACTGCTATGAATTGTGAAGTTGTGTAAGCTGGTCCCAACATGGAGTTTAGCTACAGATATAACTATAACCAAACTAATTGCATGTATAGTATTACTATGGCCAGGTATGTCTTCTACTATGCTCAGAACTATACTATAGTAGTTTAAAACAAAAAAACTCAAAGGATGCAGAAGTTTTCTGACAACTCACTCTGTCTTCATTTATTCATCTTAACTTATAGTGCTAATTTATTTAGGGAAAAAA
The DNA here is from genome assembly GCA_900490495.1 of Danionella dracula. Classification (NCBI taxonomy): domain Eukaryota; kingdom Metazoa; phylum Chordata; class Actinopteri; order Cypriniformes; family Danionidae; genus Danionella; species Danionella dracula. The sequence continues at coordinate 3,565,050 of UELW01000223.1, forward strand.
CAACCACAGCAACTAAAAAAATATCTTCACGAAGGTCACAGTTCCTTTGGAAATACTTTCTCATCTCTAATTTTAATTTTTTTAAACACTTTGCAATTAGTGAACTTACATTTCTGTAAATTAAATATAGCTAAAGACTAAAAGCGAATAATTACATGCATTTCACCTTCTTGACACTCATGAAACCCCATAAAAAATCAGTTTTATACGTAAAATTAAAAATTAAACACAGATTTTTCATATAACTTCACAAACTCAAGAAAATTGCACCGACAAAACGGTTGCATATGTGCAATTCCAAAATAGATTAACAGACGTTTCTGGTTCAATTAACAAAAAAAAATGTTGTATCGTTATCATTTGCTAGTCTTTTTACAAAACACGTATCAGGGTAAACGCAATGAAGTACTGTTAACAATTCAACTAAGTTTTATCTAGTTTTGTGTGTTAGTAAATATTGCTGTTAACGACCAAACTTTTTTCAAGGAATATCAGACTCTGTAAACACTTTTGCAGGTCAAATAGTTGGAATCATTTTAGATGTGGAGGCGTTCATTTGGAAGAGACAGCAATGTTTTACATAGTTTGTTAAATAATCGTAATAAGCAGCTTAAAGCTTGTCCTTGTAGAATATAGAAGGTTCTGGAACAGGCTGGAATGTTGAAAAACCTTCCTCCAACAAACACTAACAAATAGCCAGATTAATACCATGTATAGTTTACAGTAATAGGAGAAAGCAACTTAACTAAATTTAAGTACACAGTGCGCAACTTTGAATACCAATACCACCGTTACCCCCAAGTTTGTTTACATAAATGTAAAGCTACGTTATTTTAGCTGACGCTATTCACCTGCTCGCAGCTCCCTCCTCGTCACTCGGTTCTTCTATCTCATATGAATCATAATCCTCTTTTCGATTCATATTTTACAATTTCGTGCTCAACTCAAAAACAAAACGAGCTTCTACGCCTTAACGCACATGAAGCGCTCAATAGAGATACATCCGGTCCACGCGTGAACGATTTAAAAGTATGCATTTCAAAATAAAAGCCATTTAAAAACAGCTTAGAAAATGTTTTTAAATAATAAAAATGTTTCTCGGAATGTCTGAAAAAAATATGAATTTATGTATTCCAGTGATTATAACACTGTAAAACACATCCTGGTAGAAAGAGCAACTAATGATTTATCTTAATATTAATCCTTAAGCAAAAAATAATAAATAAAAAAGTAAACTACACAATTAAAGTAAACTGCATCATTTATTTTTGTTGTCTTCATAGTTTTTTCGTCATCACCATCATTTCTGTCAGCATTCCTCCATTTGAGGGAAGCTTTGGTCACATTTTGTGAAAAACAACATTCATGTACAGTGCAATTGAAAAAAATCTGGAGAGAGAAACGCATTATATGACATTATTCAAAGTATGATCTTTCGCAACATTAATCTATACTTAAGGCAAACATACTGAAGCAATCATTGTTAGGAATGAATAAAAGACAAGAGATGTGTAGAAAATTAGTCTGATAACAATGTTCCAAAGCTTTAAGTTCAGAAAAAAACACATACGAGTTTTTGTGTAACCTGATCATTTATCCGAATGAACACTCAGCTCAAACTTCAGAGTAACATTCACGAACACAGACCACCATAACTAACTTCAGAGATCACAAGAGGGAAATATAGCTCAACAAAAACAAGACCATTGTCGCAAATCACATTAAAACAAAATGACAAAAAAGCTAAAACAAGTTATGAATAGTTTAGGACATAATTTTCCATTACTTCTTCCTATAAACCTGTTCATTACCTTTCCATTATTTCAGATTTTTTAGTTTAAATAATTGAATTTCTTCCCAAAGAAAATTTGTATAACATAAATTGAACAAAACTACAACCGACCATTGCATACAAGGAGAAAACGAAACATCCTCCAAACTTTAGGGAGAGTAAGTGATGAGCATGTGTTCATTTTTGAATGCCATTCCATTATAATAGATGCGTGAATGCTGTGCAGGATGGACCATGTGACCTTCCACAGTAGACTGCTTTATAGTAAGGGGTGTTTTTCGTGGAAAGAGCTTTAGTGTCTTCAGGAGGCAGATAAACTGACTCCAGGGGTGCTCACGCCTTCATCTTCAGGATGAAGAGCAGACCAAAGCAGGGAAAACTGTGAAAACGTGCCAAAAATGAGAGCTTGAACAGTTCAAGACCCTAAGTGTCCCCTTTCAGCACCCCCAGACAGCTCTGGAGCAGCTGTAGATTGCCCTGGAAAAAGAAGAGAAGAAGAAAGATAAAAGCAGATAGTTTTTGTGTTATTTGACTGTTTTGAAAGATGCAGGCTCCATATTTTCAAAGTCTATTTGTGATAGGACACGCTGAATGTGTACTACCCTGAGGATGCTGAAGCAAATCGTAATAAAAACAGTATTTCCAACCATTCTGAATGTTTAATTTTTTTTCAGCTAAAACATTGTTTTATATATTTTTAAAACTGTGCAAAGGTGTACTAAAAAAAGTTACCACTCAAACACTCATAATTCACCATTTATTTATTTTATTAAAATAAAAAAGAAAACATTTTAATTTGTACTTTGATGTATCATATTAACATTAAAGAAAGTCGTTTTTTTTTACCTATTTATATTAATTTTATATCATTTACTTAAATTGTCTATATAGAGATAAAGTAAATGCACTAACGGCCGCTTAATATCTATCCAAAGTGAGATTCGCAAGCTGGTGTTAAAAGTGGATGCAGTAATGCTCCTTGATGTAACTCGGTTTAAGTGCGGATTACACTGTTAATAATCAGAAGACACCGATAAGCATGTTTATTTATTCAGATAAGTGGCTTTTGCTCTTTTTTGTCGTCTTTGTTGTAACATTTGGCAATTTGATCATATTTTCCCTGTATGAACGATACAAATGGATTGTTCAAATGAATCGTTCTCAAAGAAACAAGAGTCAAAAGAACGAAGCTCGAAGTTGAACAAAATTTTCCATTACAGCTGTTTTAAAATCTTTGAGGACACCAGCAATACAAGCTTCTGGATGTTTATATTCTCCTCTTTTGCGCTCTCCTCCTCTGCTGTTCATCTCGCAGTTCTTTGGTGCTAATTTCGATCATGAGATTGAAGGGGGAGTGTGTAGTGAGCGGCTCATTCATGTCCTAGTCACGTCATCTATACAGCCAGCTTTCATTGAGTGTTCCCTTGTGAAACCCCGATCCGTTATGGCAGAGCTACCTCTCTTTCGCTCGCACCAAACACTCGGACAGATGTGTGATGTGTCGTCGACCACTCCACCACTTCGCACCGAATATTCGATTAGATTTGAAGCGCCCTTAACCCCTCCCTCTGGCACCGGTAAGTGGTGTTGCTGTTGGCATCTGGATTCTTTAGGACCTGATTGCCACTAGTAAGAAGTAATAAGCACTCGTGGTTTTATTCTTTTTTTTAATGAATGTCTAAGGATGCCTTTTAAAATAGATATAATTGTAAACAGTAACAGAATGTTCTAGAGTTGTGTGTACAGTAAATTTAAATTAAAAGCACACCTTGGCATGTTTGAGTTCCAGCTCGGCTAGTTCCACCAGGTTCTTCCTGAACGCAGCCACTCGCCGAGTCTTGAAATCTATCAGTTCTTAAATAAATGAAAGAAAAAAAACTTTAGTGAAAGCAAGAATAAAGAGTAAACAATGAACACCTTGCGGTGAAGGATTAGTGCCACGTGATTCTTTTTAATGAGATCAACAATAAAAAGACCAAAAAAACTGCAGGTTCCATATTTCTTATGCCAGTCAAAATAAAAATCCTCTCAAACCAGTCTTTTGAGATTCCTTTTCAAAAGAAAAAAACTATTTATAATGAATGTCTTAATTCCACTTTAACTATATATTTGAAACATTAGAAGGGTAGTCTATGGTACTCTAAATGATTTAAAGTCTTAGATGAAAGGTTTTTCAATGATCTAATCATATAAAAATATTTTAATAAGTTTTCACCCTCAACAAACAAACGTAAAGTCAAATAAATAAGATCTATGCACTGACAATAACCTCTATGATGATAAGTAAAAAAAAAAAAAGTAAAGTTCAATCACTCAAAAAAAGCTCCACTGATATTTATTTTGAAAGAAAAAACATTTACATGCTGGTGCAGCCTAATTCTAGTATATCTCCTTTATTTTATAACTAGCTATTACACATCACATTTTAGTTGACAGAATAAAAGTCCCAATGACCGTTCATCTAAAATGATTGATGCTAACTCCTTAAGTAATCAATCACACCTAAACAGATCTAAAGAACTAAAACCTGGTGCGTCTATAACTTTCAATCAACTGAGATGCTAAACCTTTCAGGAGCTAAAAACCAGGAAGTGTTTTACTAAGTATTTCCTGATTTTAATGAAGTCTTCAGTACCTTGTTTAGCAGACTCTGAGATCTTCTCAAACTTCTGGCAGCACACCTGCTGAGTGGTCTCTGCTTGCAGGACATCCTTGTTTTTAGCTCGGGCTTTATCCAGAGCTTTATTAGCATTCTCATAATCGACTAATGCCCGCCCTCGTCTGTACAGGAGGTCCTGTGGAGTAGAACACACTGCTCACAACTCAAGAAACATCCTGCAGATGGTTGTATTCAAACCAGAGACCCCAGCCGAAGATGAACAAGCCTTCAGAAGACTTGTGCTTTGAGAGGCAGCAGCAAACTTTATTTTACATTGGTGACTAAAAGAAATGTAATTGATTGTAACCACTGAATAAACTGAATCTTTGATGTTATACATTTCAAGACGTTGAGAAAGAACATACCACAATTGTGACCAATTGAAACGATTAGAACTTAAGGCAGATTCAACTTAACCCAAACTGAGAATAATAAATGAAAACTTTGAAAGTGTAAAGGATTAAATGAACACCATGAACGTAATTATAAGAGAAAAAAAACCTCCTGGTACAGGGACAAGGTTTTCAAATCTAATGAGATTTGCTGTTGATGTTCAAAGCTTTAAATTAATTTATCTTCTCAGCACGCATGTTAACTCTAATCCAAGTCATGAGACTCTTTGAAGCCCATCCAGTTCCAGAAAGAATCACAACTTCTTCTGTGGTTTTTAATCATATTTCTAGGATTCAGGTGAGGTAATGAATACAATGGGTCATGTCAATAAGTACTGAACACATCCAGTTTCTTTTTATTTCGCCTTTTGGGGAACTTTAAGTCAATTAACAACATGTAAATTCCTCACTAACTTTGTTCTTGGTGTAATTGTGCATTTAAATCATAAGCAGCTCAGGCACATTGGGTGAGAGGGTCAGAAATATTGAAATACTTTTAACGCTCCAATTTTCATTTTTAATGTGTAATATATTTAGTGTAAATGTTTAATAATGATTGCATTATACTTTTCATTTTATTTTATTCTTGTTGGTGACACCAGGTGCCCGAAGAAAAGTCCTCTGTGTCCCATTCAAAATGCAGTTTTGAAAAACTTGGCCTTTTTTTAAACTAAAAGTTTAGTGTCATTTATGAGAGACAATGTCATCATTATTTAATCACAAAAACAAACACGCCTCAGGGACAACGACACATTGTCCGTATTTTGCTAGCTCCTGTTGATAAGTTGACAAGAGTGCTCAAAAAGAATGAAAGACAGCAGCTTTAACCATTTCTTTCACTCCTATCTCTTAACGTGTGCTTTTTAATTTTTCACTCTAACTCCTGAAACCCATTCACCGCATTTTTGTCAGATGCATTTGAGATTCCAGGAACAACAATTAATTGTTAAATCATCTGGAAAAATGAAAAAGTACTCGCTTTACCTTTGCAGCTTGCGACTCCCGAAGGTAATACTTTAACAAATCCGCGAGCTTCAGATCCTCATCCGCTGCAACACGGGCTTCGATTTTCTACACAGGGAAAACACAACAATGAGAAGGAAGGAAGGAGTCCTGAATTCTGTCTTCTGATGACAGAACAAGCACATTTTCTTCACCAGACAATGATAAAATAATCCTCATTTAATATTCATATAAATCAGATCAACTTCAAATGACAGAGTAATGCTTACCCGTGTCTTCTCAAAGAGCTCAGATACCTTCAGGAAAAATCTTTTCAGGGAAAAAAGCACATTGTTAGAATACTCTCGTCACACTCTGTGATTCAGAAGATAAAACTCTTCGCCGTACTTGCACAGATCGGTGGAGTCCTGGGTTCCTAAAGTGTAGAGCGTGGAGCCGATTCTGTTGATGTCGTCTGCAGCACCTGAAACACAGTAACAGGAGATTCAGGAGGAACACGAGCTCACATCTCTCGGCTGAGATAACCAAAGGATGGTCTCCTGAGAGCCAGCCTGGTACCCTTAAGCAAGAGCTAGATTTTATTCAATTAAATCAAGCTAAACTATCAAAAATAACCACATGAATGCTTTTTTTAATGTCAGAGGTTTCCAAGTGATGAACTTCCAGATTATGTGCCCTTAAATGCACAAATCAAAATGCAATGCGTGCTCGTAATTCTTTTTTGCATTTTTTATTTTGAACACAGAATGATTTTTTTTTTTTAATAAATCATGTAAAAACTAAAAAATTTGCTTTCCATTTTTTTGGTTATTGTTCTTAACTCTCATTTTAGAACTTTCATTCTAAAATCTAAAACCACCTTTAAGTAATGTTTGCAACCTGGGTTACAAAAACCTTTCAGTTTTTCTCTTCAGGAGGAAAGGTTTGGTCAGCCAGCTCTTGATTCGGAAGCTCAGTGATTCAGCACTTCAGTTTGTTCCTGTTCTAGGATCAGGTGTCACTGTTGAGCTGGCAAAATAACACTCAGGATGCCTCCATTCAATGTTTTAAATAAGACATATGAATCACAAAAGCTGTGATGAGGAACATTGACCTTAATGCAGACACCACCACCTTTCCTATGAACTAGAGATGAAATCCTTTAATTAGGAACCTACTTTTATGAGACTTGATCATTCGATCAGATTTAGCAGAAGCGTCTTTGACACGGTTGTGGTACTCCAAGAGGAACGTCTTCTCGTGTTCAAAGAAATCATCGACGTCCTGGAGAAAAACAAACATTTAGTCAAATTAAACAACACATTCTCTTCGACTTTGTCATAATTATATAAGCTGCATTTAATGCCAAAATATGGGTTTGTATCTTTTTACACAGATCCATTCAAGCTTAGCACAATCCACTAGAATCATGACAGTAAAGGCACTTCACTCAAATTTCACTCGATGGTTTCCCAAGCGGTGGGCTTTTTGTTAGCTTCACACCTCCGCTGGTTAATGTTGATGGAGTGAGAGTACTTGCCCTCAGATGGTGCTCAGGGGACAACTCTGACACGCCTGGACACACAGGTGTACTAAACAACTGTTTGCATCGGACAACCTCTTTACGGAGAAGAATAAAGCTTTTGTAAGGAAGACATTGTCGGAGAGTCAAACAAAACTCCAGGTATGGGAAACGGATAACTCTCTGATCAGGTTTGTGCGCGGTCGAACACCAACAGAGCTGCTCAACCTGAATTTATTCTTCTCTTCATTCTACAGCCTCTTTTCTCTGTTTTTTCATCTTCTTTTGATTGTTGTTCTTCTAGTGATTCGATCGGTAGTGTGTACGGAGTGCCTTTTACGTCACAACCGCATTCTGAATACTTGATCAAAAGAGTCAACTTTTATTGGTCTACTGAGAATATTCAGGTGGCCGAACCAACCAGCACAAAACCAAATCGACTTAAACTTTTTATCCATTTATTAACTTTTGTCCATTTAAGAAGCCAAATCACATACAAAGTTTTTTGTCTAGATGTGTTCAAGCATGAATATTTGAAGCAGATGCTTTACATGTCAAGTTTATGAGAAGATGTAATTCTGTTGCAAAAGCAGAATTGTGGCAGAGATAATGATTTTCTGCAGCACGCCGCAAACTCTCTTGCTGTGCCTGAGAGCAGATGCAATTGTGGGAGAGACTGAGAAAGCAGAAGCTTTGAACTTTTAGCAGGAAACCAGTCGGCTGGCTCTAGACTAGTGACAATAGAAAATAGAAGACTAACTTAAAGTCACACTTCGTATGACAGAAAACTACAAAAACAAAACTTCAGTGAAGAGGAAATCCTGGAGTTTCAACTCCACTAGCTTTAACACAGTACCACAGAGCTGCCGCTGCGGCATATTAGTAGTTAAATTGGGCTGAAAGAGGTGGAAGACACCAAGGGATAATTATTTTACAGAGAAGAAAACTAAGACTGAAGCCCCTCCTCCTTGCAGCTGATATTTGGTGGCATATTAAAAGTTTTGCAGTCACCTCAGTGTGGTCCCAGCAGTTTATCTGCCTTTCACTTTGTAAAAAAGCTTAATAATTTCTAAGGAATCATTCCACTGACGACTGGAGCTGCATTCTTGCTTTGTATCACAAAATACACTACATTCAAAAAGTTGTAACATCCTGTGATCCCAAACAACTGAATAAATAGCTCTAACGCTACCTATTTCCAAGCTTTATGCCCTTGAACATTCCAGTGCTAGTCAAGCATTGACCAGAGAGCCATAAACACAACCCTGAGATGAACACAGAGCTTCTAAAGTAGAGTCACACGAGCATCACATGATCCCAGCAGATCTGACCTTCACTCCAGCCACGAGGACCCCGTCTGCAGACTTCACCACGTTCTTGAAGAAATCCTCCAGCTTCTCCTTCTTGTTCTTCCCCCGGACGCTCAGCTGAGGTAATAAGAGGCAAAAGAGGAGGGACCATCAACAGAATCAGGGCTGCTATTATAGTGAACATGAAGTTAGATGTTAAAGCTATAAAGAGAAACTGTGGCAAGTTGTTGTATTGAAATCGGTTAACTGACAAAAACGTTTTTATTTTATTTGAGAAACAAGGTAGCGGAATACAAACTGGATTCCAAAAACACCGGGGCCCCATATCATCAGAGATGCAGGCTTCTGAAAGAGACTGCCACTCTGAGAAGCTCTTTTTATACTCAATCATGTTGCCAATGGACCTAATTAGTGTTAATTTGTATTCCAGCTGTTAGTTATGCTCAAATTTATTTTTTCCAGCCTCTTATTGCTACCTGTTCCAACTTTTTTGGGATTTGTTGACACCATGAAATTCTGAATAAACATTTTTCCCGATAAATGGTACATTTTCTCAGTTTCAACTTTTTGTTCTGTGATTTATGTTCTATTCTGAATAAAATATTAGAAGTTGGCACCTCCACATCATTGCATTTTTTTATTCATGATTTGTACAGTGTCCCAACTTTTTTGGAATCCGGTTGTATAAAAATCACTACAGCAAAACACTACATATATTCACATAATTAATTCGTTTTTATCTTTCAAAAATATTTTTTAATAACAAAGTGTACTAGTGTTAATTATATAAGCATATATAGAATGCAATATACCAAATACTGACTAGTCTTTTTATTATTTTACTTCATTAAATTGCTATAACCTAAAAATTGCCAAAACAAGGTTATTTTTAATAATATTAATTTCCTGTGCACATTTATCCCCAAACACACAATCAAACAAGAAAAACAAATCGGAATCAAAACTCTAATCACATTACTTTTTAACTGTACTAAAATTTGAGCATAAAAAATTAAAAATAAAGTAATTCTGAATTGTTTTGTTTTTAGACATTTACAGAAAATAATCTCTCTCAAAACTGATTTTAGAGAGTTAACCAGTAACAGTATTAACCGGTGTTAAAACACCACTTTTCTTTTATAATTACACAAACATTTCGTTTGTTCTTTGAATATGAATTGTTGACTAATAGTCTCTGGAGCATTACTCGAGGAGTTAAATCATCAAAGTAAACGAGAGAGAGAAGAGCAACGGAATCAGAACCAACACTCAAATCTCCGTCACCCCAAATAGCTCCACCCTTTTTATTCATTTAAAGGGGCCTTATCATGCTAAATGGACTTTTTGTTGTAGCGATGTTCCCTCAGCAGAGACATGCCTGAAGTTGCAGTTAGTCATTGTGTATAATTCTATGTTCATTTTTGGGAGCTCAAAACATTCATTCATCTTCATGTCGGCTTTCTTCCCTTTCGGGGTCACCACAGCGGAATGAACCACCAACTCTCTGGCATATGTTTTACGCAGCGGATGCCCTTCCAGCCGCAACCCATCGCTGGGCTCAAAACAACTCGAAAAAATTGTCATTCCTTCCTTCCTTCCTTCCTTCCTTCCTTCTCACTAACCAATCAGAAGCAAACTCCAAATGCTTCTCATTTTCATGCAGAAAAAACACACTGAGTGTTTGAAAAAATAAAGGTGTACAATATCATGTAAGCGTTACGGATCAGTGCAGACCGATGCAGTATCTGTTTTCAGCAAAATATTTTTTTTTGTTTAAGAGGCAGAAGAGGGTCAATTCTGTGCATTACCACCAGTACAAACTACTGAAGTTCACATTTATTTTCTTGAACCTTTTCACAGAGAATCTTTTAGTAAAATAAACCAGCATTTAAGGGAAGCTTTAGACACAAGCTGGTCTTAATAAAATGAACAAAATGAAAGATCACTTATTGCCTCTTATTTAAAAATATGCTCACTTAATCATGTGATACAGCATTAAAAGAGAAACTCCGCACAGAGGCTTTGTCAGGTTCTGACCTCCAGGTGGAGTTTGCTTGGATGGAGGCATGAGGGAAGCACAGCGTTGGGTGGACAACCGCTTTAAGGCAAGACTAAAAATATATAAGCCAAGTCATAGCTTGTATTTATGATAAATACTGAATTTCAAGTTATAAAAGTTGCAGTGCACATCTAGAGGTGTCCAACGTTTATTCCAAATACCAATTGAAAAAGACACAATATATTAATCACTAAAAACTGTTATAATGATATGATACATTTTTTATATTATTATACTTCTGTAGTTGTTCAAGTGGAACACTCACGTCTTGGTTGTATTCTAGGAAAATGTGAAAGTTCAGGTCCTTGCGCAGGACTGGATGAGCAGCGACGCGGCAGAGAAATACCTCGTGCATCGCCACTGTCTTCTTGAAGATGGCCAGATATTCACTGAAACACATTAGAAGATATTACAGTGACCCATAACCCTGGTCCTCGAGACTTATGCTGCATTAAACAAGTCTCTATTTTCTGCTTCAGTTGTTTCTGACACTTTGGCTAAAAGCCCCTGCTCACCGTGAGCTCAGCTTCAGCTCACTAAAAGGGAAAACAGTGCAGAAGTCCACTCACGCTTCCAGCTCCTGCTTCATCTTGGTGAACTCCTCCTTAGTCATGGATCCTTCACCTTCACCCAGTTTCTGCAGCTTCTCCCGTGACGCGTCGAAATCTGGCCTCGGGGGGGCAGGGGGAATCTACAGAGAACATAACGAGCTGCTATCTCAGTCGCAAACTGAGCACAACACGCAACCGAGATAACAACGACTCAATCTCACTTTAAAGAAGAATAAATACGGTTTTATTTGAGAGAAACCTGGAGAGATGTTTTAAAGGGAAGATCAACCAACAGCAGTATGGATACAAGCACTTATCTAATTACTTTTTGAAGAAATGTAGAAATGGTTGAATGTTTAAAAGAGAAGACGGATTTTACTACAAAATACATATAGAGGGTGCACAATCAATACTTAATGTAGGCATGTATTACTTAATTTAAAATGTATTTGTAAGGTGCCTCACTACAATACAAAGTTTGCCCAGGGTTTATGACTTTTTAAGACGCAGTGGAAAGTCTGCTACATATTCAAATTTTAATATTATAATATACCTTGAGATTTAAAAATCAAGTTCAATCCATCCACACACGCATGAGTGCACGCACGCACGCACACACGCAGTCTAAGACGTCTGAGCCAGGCAGCTCAAAAAAAAGCCAGTCACTCCAGGAGAAAGCAACTGAAAGGTCTTCATTCTGTAAAAACTGAGGGAGCACTTACGATGTAGCCTGCGTACTCTTCGTTCTCCACAAAGGAGTCGTGGAGCCAGATGAACTCTTCGTGCTGTCTGACCACAGAAAAGTCATTCTGCTTGAAATTAGGGAGTGTGCTCTGGGAAAACACAAACACAAAACGGTTCATGAGTTAACATGATCCAGGATGAAAAAATCCATCTAGAGCAGGAAACTGAGGTCTCACTCGAGTCTCCGGCCTTTCAATAATCACTAAATCAAACCTCTCAACCAAACCTAACGCTTATTCATCTGTTAGTTAGCACTTAGTTTTTCATTATTTAACATCAACACATATTATCCCACCCTTTCTTGGTTTAGTTTTTCATGGTAGTTAATAGTGGACAACATGCTGCTCAATTCCTAGAAAACAATGCCTTCATTTAGTGTGACATTCAGCATGCCTGATCTTCTAGGAATCATTTATTACTGCGTTTGAAGCCGTTTCCACATCCTAAAATAGATCAGAGTGCTAAAAAAAAATTGAAAACAACAATACAAACCATCACGAACACAGACAAATAATATAATGAACATGTTTAAATACATTAATACATTTTTAAAAATTAAATAAAAATTCTCCAAATCAAAAAGAATAGGAGAAAGTATGTGTTAAGTTGAGGCTCAGGTAGATTTGTGTTTTCAGAGACTTCCTGTACAGAGGACTACTATCGCACTTCAATCTTTATTTAGATCTTACTGTTATACCCTTGCAAAATATATAAATATAGACCTCACAATAATTATATCTCACAATATTAAAGTGTGGTAAGGTGACGAAGTGAAGTACTTTGGAAGTGATATTTTAGGTGTAACCGTTACTGACCGTACCTTTGTGTGGACGGTGAACTTGACCTTGTCTCGCTCGCTCAAAGCGTCTGAGATGTCGACCTGAAGAGTGGCGTCGGTCTGAAGATCCACATTCACAGCCCTGGGCTGCTCAAGAGATGAACGGAGACAACAGAGACGCATCAACAGCAAGAATCAAGTGTGATTGTTTAGCATAGTTCAACAGTTTTAGAATAATTTAAACCAGGAATAATACATAAGTATGAACACATATGAGGACTATTTATATATGTGTGTATTTATTTATTTTTTTTGCTTCACAAGTTTGATGTCTGATGTCTAAAGCTAGCAGTTGTTTCAAAAGTGTTATAAATGAATGCGAAATGAGTTTACTTATTGCATAGACCAACTTGTTTTTTTAACTCAAGTAAAGACTATGATTTTAGACAAGATAGAAAATTTCCTTCTAATAAAATCTGCTTGAGTAAAAGCAGACCTTTTAAAATTTACTTTAAAAAGTAGGACTACGCAAAAAAAACTACTCAAATACAGCAATGCGAGCAAGATAATTCTCTGCTTTCCACATCTGTTAAAATATGACTTTAAGCAGCCTTTATGCAGACTGACAGTGAAGTGAGAGCATCTCTGAACGCTGCATCTTCTCCTTGATGAAAGCAACTTAAAAGGGAGATCTTTTGAAGTTCTGGTGAAAGGGTTGCTCTGATAATGTATTGAACTAGGACCTGAACTAGCACTGCGCAATGAGAGCAAATCTGAGTCTAACCTGGTTTAACAGTGCCTGAACATTCACATCTGCTAAATTATTCCTCAATGGGAACTGTGAGGTTCTGCCCTAGTTCTTCTGGCATTGACAGAGGACTACAGGTGGTAAAGTGGAACAATAACACACCCAGGTTTGTGTGCCTGGGGAGGAAGTACACCGACGGACTCATTTAAGGCTTACACACAAACACAACAACACACAGGGCCAGAGTGACACCGCCAGTCGCCCACACACACCCTTTAAAGACTACAAATACACACAACGCGCAAAAAAAGAGCACAATGAGAGGATAGAAGCGAGGAAAGAAAAAAAACTTACTCCTCTGTCCTCCTCAGACAGGAAATCGGGACCGTCGTCCAGCCCTTCTTGCTGCGAGGAAACACACAGAAGGAAGAGAATGAAGCGAGGGAATACACAGAAGGTGTTTGCGCTGATTTCTCGAGTATCAGGAAGGTTTGGGGCTGTTAGGGATGAGGGTGGAGGGAGTAGCAGAGAAAGGAACTCACCATCATGGCTGCTGCGGGTGGAGTATGTGGCGGCGCGCGTGACGTCAGCGAGCAGCGGACCACAGAGGAGGAGCCTCCAGAGCCAACCGAAAATCTTTCTTTTTCTTTCTGATCTGTTCATCATATTCATGTGTGCAACGCAATTCTCGTTTTCTGTTGACCTCCATGTTCTATCCGTGTATTTTCTCATTAGTTGCATTGCTTTCCTATTATGACTTTATTCGTGATATTTTATTTTGATTTACGACATAATACCAAGTAGGGAAAAACATACACGTACTCTTATAACATGTATATAACAAGTGCCAACCTGTTTTCCTTCTCGATGCGTAATAAGAACTGCAGTTCCTCTAGGGGCCACTTGAGGCGGACTGCAGATGGGAGCAGCTTCTCCTTTACTCCAATATTAAAAATGGCCAACTTTGGAGCAGGAACATGTTTCCACCCCTAGCTCCATTAAGTTCGTTCAATCAGATCGCAAGTTTGACCTTCTTGAACACTGACCTGGAATTATTTTTAGATTTGTTTGTTTAAAAATGCAAACCTTCAGCCAATCAGATATCTTCACTGCGGCCATGTCCCGCCTCTGCGTGAGCATATACGGTTACACACACTCTGAACCTCATTTAATTTTGTAATGTACATTTGTTAGAAACCTATGGGTGACCTCACACACTCTATGTTTATGTTATATGCAGTCAATGGTAGGTAAACGTTTAAGTTCGGTTTTATTAAGATTTTATGTCAAGATGATAAAGATGGGAATCATTGTAATTATTCCTCTGCTTTGTCATATTTGATTAGAGAATCAGGGTTAATAATGTCAGGTTCGTTTCACGAAAATAAGTACAATGTGTATATTTTTAAAATGTGCCATATGATGCTCCTATTAGAGCATTATTTAAAAAAAATGACCCCTCTAGATCATCAGTGCACCCGTAAGGATGTTCAAAAGACAATATTTATTATAAAAAAAAGACCTTGAATCACCTCAGAACCTCACCTGTCATGTCGATGAATGAGAGGAAAATGTGCCATTAGTTACTAAATGAACGAGCGAGTGATCGAATTTTGCATGTTTCTGGGTTTCCCTCACGTAAAAACTCTAGGAAGCTCCTGATTGGTTGATGGGGCTGCCACATGGCGAAAAATTATCAAGACGTCGAACTTCTAAAAATGTCACGCTCTCCATGCCACAATACCCTGTCAAACATCCCACAGTACCCATCTTAGATGCTCCACCTTTCCGCATGAATTCCAGATCATGGTTAGCCATTGACTTAACACAATAATTAAAAATCAAATGTTATTTGAAATAGTTGGGTTGATGTAGTGAGCACTAGAGGGCGACACAAACAGACCCGAGGAGGAACCAACCAGAGGGCATTATCTAGCTGTTGGAGGATTACTGAAATAACTATCAATTAACAATTAAAGGTCAGAAAAGTTGCACAGCTCAGAGTAACATTGTCCGTTTCATCAGCTATAATGAGCTCAATTACCAGGAGGAGGATTTCACTGCATTTGGGAAAATAAATTAGGCTTCCTGATGTTCTTAAATTTAACTTCATTCAGATATTACAAACAGGGATGGAATTACTATTAGTTAAAGGTAGGTGACTGCCTTGGGTCCCTAAGTTTTTAGAAGGGCCCTTACTGGGGGTTACCATCCATACATTAGAATTCTAAATTGTTTTAAAATTAATTTCATGATTAAAATACTTCATTTTCACCTGATTTTTTTTTCTTCAGTCCATTCAATCCAAGCCTTATTAGTTCTTCAACATGTTCAGCACCTACAGAGACTCAAACTTTATATTGCAATACACAACATCTTAGAATTGAATCTGAAAATTTTCCAAAGGCTTCGAGGCCCTCTTTTTTAATGTTGTAAAATTAAGCTTTTAAACTGAAAATTCCTAAAGTAGTCTCTGGAAATGTAAGATCCCTTTAAAGTGTAAATGATTTAGGCAATTAACCTGAAAATAAATATTACTATTTCTCTGTAAGCCTCACCTGAAACATAACAAAATATATTTTGATTAAAAATAGGGGACTCTCGATGTTTGTTTGCCATGGCCCCAAAATGACAACACATGCGCCACTGGTTACACACACCATCTCAAACCATCAACGCACACAGAGATCTGATCTTTAAGCATCAGTTTCACAGAAAACATTGAGTAACTCTGTCCTGAATTCTAACCGCCTGACTTGTAACAACAAGAATATCATTTACATTTGATCAGCAGGCTGGTTTCCATCCAATACACAACATTCTTACTGCAAAACAGAGCATGGTGTTTGATTAACCAAGTTATTCAGTGTCTAACCAATGTAACATAACGCTAAAATAGATCCATGTTATTAGCATAATCAATCCATCATTTAAATCTTATTATAATACATTGTTGCATCGTTTATTTTCCGTAAAGATGTTAAATACATGACTAATAGGTGGATTGGTCTTTATAGAACTTTAAATTCCCAGCACCACTTTCTGGAGAGGCAAAAAGATATGGATATATACTATTGAATATATCGATTAATATATATATACCTAATATAATATACTATATAGTAAGTTGTTGGATTTTAAGGATGTTACCCGTATAAGCAAGAAAATTCCTTTATTCATACAAACCAGAAACAACCCTTTATTCCATTCTTCCAGTTCAACACAAAACTAATTGGAGTACATTGGTAGAACGCTTTGATGGGGTGTCGTCGATGAAATTCTGACATGCTTTGTAACAGAAGCCCGTTAACCCCGGGCGAGCATGCAGCGCCCAGCCTGAGGAGCGAGGACGGGTCACTTCACGTTTATTTTAGCTCCTCGGTCAGACACAGCTTCACAGCTTACTGGAGCGACTGATTCATGGCCCGCTGAACATATAAAACCTGCACACCGAGTTAAATAGACACCTATTATTTCATTCACTTATTAAAACATCTGAAAACCTTCCAAAAAAGATTACAAATACTGACTCTGGACTGAGATCCTGCACACAGCGTTGAGTTGGAATCTTCTCTCACTATCTATATCAGAGATACAAATCATTGAGTATTTGATCTCGATTTTATTTGGTTTTCTTGTCAACTTTGCCATATAGTTTTATTCTCCATAATCACTATTCTGAACTGTTTAGCTTTATAGTACACTTTTGAACAATTATTTTTGTTTGTGCTATTTATACTGGCCTCACATGTCTCCAGACAGAAAGTATCCAGTCCTGGTCAGCCCTGAGATCTATCATATCACAGAGAGCTTATTATTTTTGTGAGGTAACACATAACTCTTACACTATTCGCAGAAAGTATAACTGCCCGAGATTCCAGAGTATGAAGAAGATTTATTGTTCTGCTTTTCAAAATCTGCCGTTTTAAACAGACATCATGTCTGCGAAATGCTGTCTAGAACTTTCTGTGTTGCCACCGTTTGTGCTGACAAACTGAGAATTCAGAAGAGACATCTTATGTTTAACGTTAGAGACAAGGACTGGCGCAGGAAGCTCGAGCCTGATGCCATAGTTCGTACGGATGCCAGCATCTACATGGACCCTCATTTAAACAACTATATTTGTATAGCTTTGCTATAATTTGTATTCTTTTTGCATGATTTTATTGGTTTAAAAACGGTTTTAAGTTATATTTAATTTCAGTAAAAGTTGTACAAAAAATAGAGTGAAGCTAGTTAAAATAAACATGCATATAAAACACTACAGACATGCAACATTTGGCACAACACTATGCCAAGTTAACATTATCAAGATTTTAATTTAACGACATTTTTAATCCTAAAGATGAAGTTTGTGGTTGATTAGTCCATGCAATCTGTTTTAAACTTAATTTTTGCCTGGATATGGTGTAAAACTAACTAAAACAGAGCTCTGTTGAAATGGAAGTGCATGTAATTCCAACTAAGCTACGTTTCAGCTAAGTCTTTTGTAGGCGTAGATATTTGTGTCTTTAGCAGTTGCCAGATCCTCTTGGAGAAGTGTAATTACCAAGCAATTGAATAATTTAAATAATAATAAATAAATAAAAATCCTTATTTCAGTGGCAACCTGCGTTAGGAAGGCCTTAGAAATGTTAGGGCCCAAGCCTACCTTAATGCAAAGTCCACCTCTGTCCAACAGTTTGTCAATGTCTAAAGTTCAACTTTGTATCAAAAAAAAACATTATATTAGATCATTACCATAAGATGTCTGCTTCAATAATTTGGAATGCATTTTTTAAATAAATGTATGTTAAACACAAGCTCAAATATAGATAACCTCTCTTACTGAGCTTTTCAGGGTGTGTTCTGCTGCTCCCCTCACTGAGAGACCCCTGTGACCCTGTCACGTAGCAAACAGGAATAGAGTGCATCCAGGTTCTTTTTAATAGAAGATTTAACCTACCATAAAGACTTGTATTATTCCTATAACTATAATTTAAAAATGTATGGGTATTCCACCATCCAGCCACGAACACATAACCATCAAGAGATGTAATTAGTCACTATGCTTCGATCCAATAATACAGTAATACAGGAGCAGATCCGCCTGCGGTACGATGAAGCCAGAACTTTCTTGATTTCAGAAGTCTCTCTTTATATAGAGAAGCTCTCTCAGTGAAGCGTCCAGCAGAGTCTCTTTCAGCTGCACGCTGAGTTCGGCCATCTGTGGAGCACGATGACAGGACACAAAAGCATGCTGGCCAGAAATAGCGCTCAGCAGCGGAGGATTGCATCGCTCCGGCCTGCGGATCAAATTCTCCACAGGGAAGCGCTAGCACGGTGAACTCTAGCACACTACTGCATCGAGAGGGGAGCACACGTGGAAAGAGTTCTCCATTAACTGGATCTGCTCATTGTTTATGATGTTTTAATTCCAAGAAGAGGAATGATTCATGCCCCATACATCACTTGAAGAGCAGTGCTGAAGAGAAGCTCCTCTTGGGTTTCAAAGGTGCAAACTTCATTTTCTGAAACATGCTTTTTTGGTAGAAAAAAGTTTTGATAGAATCATATTTTCTCTCAATGCTTTCTCATCTTCGTTCAGCTTAAATATTGGTCCACCACCAAAAAAAAAACTGAAATAGTAACAAATTCTGACAAATATTTACAACAATAATTTCTCATAAAGATGACCCCTCAAATATTAACCCTGTATTTAACATTTCAATTGACCTACCAAAAGGAAGCTTTTTTACTTTTATACCGATTCTGAAGGCGCTGGCTTCAGTTAACAGACATTTTCATTTTAAAGTACCCACACAAAGCACACACAGATTTTATATATGTTTATAACATTAATCTCACCAAAACATTTTGAGCAAGTAAAAATCCATTTTCAGAGCGTCTGCAAACACTCAAATTTCAAAATGGATTTTTGCTCACTCTAAATTAGTTTTTCTCTGCAGGAACATTTTATTAGCAATACTCAGTTTATGAGTATATTAATTGTTTCTGCCACTCTTAAAATATAACTTTTCATGCTCAGAATTGTCGTTAAAAACGTTAAACGTTAAAAAAACAACCTATAAAAGAGCCATGATTTTACTAGCCAGTGAAGGAAAATAAGTCTAAAGTCACAATTTAACAGTTTAAAGTCTGACAGAAAGACAGCAAGAGACCGATGAAGAGAGAAACATCTGTGAATAGCAGCTCATTAAATGCATTTACATGCATTAAAAGTATGAGTTTTGCTCAATAAGCCGATTATTCAAAAAAAAAATGTGTGTGCGTTTACATGCAGACCCTCAAACCACTTTCACAGAAACCTGCGTGTACATTATATTCAACCTTTCCATGATTTCCAAGGAAAGTGGCATCACGAGAAAAAAAAAACTGAGTCATATCCAAAAATGGCGGCTAAAAAGGTACCTTTAATTTTTTCTCTTTTGATTATTGTGTATCAACTCTGTGAATAGAGGACACGATTTGGTGAGTTTAACTCAACTAAAGACAACATACACAGAAGAAAAAAATGCTGGAATATGTGTTGGTGTTCACATGTTAGAGAAACAAAGTTATTCTGCAAAAAACTACCTCCTCTGATCTGCTTTCTCATGCTAGTCCCCCGATTACTGAAAGTCATTTTCCACGCTTACATGGCACAAGAGAAATCCTTTATTAAGCATAACCTGTTTATTTAAAGAGCCATGAGCCCCGCTTATTTCAAGCCTCTTCTTTTTCAAGCCTCTTTTATGGTTGTGTATAGCTGCGCAGCATAGGATGCGGTTTGGGTGAGGCTCGGTGGAGAGAGAGGCGCAAGCAACCTTTACGACACAACCTTCAAGAGCAAATGATGCTGAGAGATAGTGAAGAAAACAACAGCAAAAGACTTTCGCAGGGTTCTGCTTCTGCTGGAGGACTTCTCTCCCCCAGAATCACCTGGGTCAAACGGAGCCATGCTGAACTCCTGCGTGGTCTTGCAAGTTGACGGAGTTAAGTGTCATTAATAATTAACACATCGCATCTTCTCATAGAATAACAGAGGTCAAGCTTATTAATAATTATGATGAACTGCGCGTCATCGAAACGTTACATCCTGAGAAATTCATTTTCAAACAGGAAGTCAGATATCGGGAATAACAGATAGAAATGACACAGTTTCCTCCACGATTAAATCTAAAAGACAATAAAATGATACTCAATAATGTTCGTCAACAATGTAAATCTCTGAAAATCACAATGTTTACATCCAGGATAACGGGATCCCAGACCAAAAAAAATCCCTTTGAAAAAAAAAAGCATCACGTGATGAGAACAGACAGCCAATTAAAAAAAAAAAAAAACACCAGGGAAAGCATCCCAAGGATTTTATTTCCTCAATTTTAAAAACAATGCTTCACTTCTGACTGATACCACTACCATCTTTACCTCACATCCACTTTAATGTCCAGTTAAAGAATACGATTAACACAAATCTTCCATGCAGCTCAATCCAATGAACTTGTTTCCATGTTCATGCTTTTTTTTTTTGGAGAATAACTGCAGAAAAAGCTGAAGTGCTCTGCGTTATCCGCACAAACTCAACACGTTAGAGCCACATTAGAGAGAGAGAAGAGTTCAAATAAATACATTTCAGACCTCTAAAGTGCTTGCTGAGGCATCGATGCAGAGCGTTCGCATAGAAATCAACATAAATACTACATACAAGTTAAAGCCAACCTATGCGAACGTCCCATCTTGCTACGGTCATTTGGCAAAAACACGTATTCGTTGAGGATGTACAAAAGCTAGCTATCTGGCAAATGTTTGGTTTCGCTGACATCTTACTGAATTTCAAGGTGAAAAAAGAAGCTTAAAATAAAAAAAGATTGAAAAAGACAAACGAGAGCTGTTCGTCCAGGCTGAGATGAGATGAAGGCGGGTTTATAAAGCTTTGCCCTCCAGCGACACCACCACGCTGCCACCCAGCTTCTCTGCTAGAGTCGAGCGGTCCTGGATGTCATCTAAACCATTCACCTGCCACTCGTGCTTGATTCCTGCAGATATTTGAAGAGGTCAGATACATGGCTGAAGCTGTTCGTGATTGGGTGTGAATAATCACGTTGACACTGATTGAGTGTGAAGTTCAAATATTGCAATTTCCACAAGTGCTTCTGCCGTAGCACACAAACATTATTCTTTACACCGTAATCTCATAATTTGCACCGGAGAACCTGCAGAATATACTCCACATTGTCTGTATAAATGACAACACGAAAACCACCAGCAAATCACGCAGCTTTCATTCTTGGATTCATTGTACAGTAAAAACAAAACAAATGATGTTATGCGAGGAGCAATTGTAAGAAACCGAAATTTCAAAAGTGAGCGCAAGTGATGCAGTATTTTCAATTTGACAACCAAAGAATGATTAAAGGAGACCTCAGATTAAAAAATTTTAACTTTACAGCTGTTTGGACATAAATGTGGCTCATTGACGTGTGTATAAATCCTCCCTAAAATGATAAAAAATCATCCTACGGTTTTATTTTAATAATAACAAATATTTTATACCCTCTGAACGAACCGGTATGTGAAACTCACAGCAAATGACGTAAATTATGTAAGTCCCTCCCATTAATTACCATAAACTCCACCCCTCTGTGTCCGGTTGTAAACCACCATTTTGTTTGTGAGTAGCCATCGCTTTGAGGGTCTGTGATGTTTTGAGAAATAAAGAAGTACGCGACAGCTCATTTACATCCAGGAACTTTTAGGACTGAGTGGATAACTTATTTATGGAGGAAATTTACCGGCAGATCTCCCAAAACACGTGTTTGTTTGCTCAAGACATTCAGCTCCAGACTGTTTTTGAACGAGGGTCAGTACAAAACAGGAGTTGCAATAAAGTTGAGACTGAAACTTGGATCTGTAACTCTACATGATGCAACTCCAGAACAAGTATATGTATTTTTTTAAAGTAAATAAATAAATATCTAATGAAACGATCTCACAGTAACAATCCTAACAACATTGGAAACATTTTGGAAACTAAACACGCGTCTGAGCAGAGAGGGGCATGGTAAAGGGAGTCATTTTGAAAAAATGCCCATAACAGCGTGTTTATACAAGAATTGGTGTTGTTGAGGTAAAAAAAATCATTTTTTACAAAACCATTCAAAAATATAAACGGAGATTGTTACAGGCTTCACGGATAAAATTTAAAAGAACCAAATGAACTTTAATTGGCATCTGAGGTCTTCTTTAACAAAAAAAAAATCAAAAATTCTGCAAAAATAATAACCTGTCCCAAATAGACACATCGTGATCAGCTAACTTCCCTTCCTCAAACACTCAAAAGCTCTCTTAGATTTAATAACTCCTCCCAATTAAACCAAACCACTATTTGACAAAAGGGATTCTCTAGAGTTATTTCCAACTATAAGAAAACCCCACAAAATAATTTTTTTAAACAAATAAAATATGCACCCCATAGAATTATGAAAACACATTAGCTTTAAAATAGCCATTTCTCTGTTCATGTCTACAAACTGTTATTTATAAAAATAAATAAATAAAACATTTTGTGACTGACGGAACTCACCTGTAAACTTCTTCTTAATGGCATCTTTTGAGCTTGCGTAAATCATCTTGCTTTTTAACGGCGCTCCTTCAGGGGCCCTGAAAGGACCACCAGACGCTGTGAGCATGCAGTGTTTAACAGAGAGAAAGTGATATAGAAATAACAAAATAGAACCACATTTATAGCTGGAGCTTAATAGAAATATGAACAAATTAAGAAAATAAAAACTGATGGAAGAAAACATAAAACTATGTGCTGAAAAAAAAAACTAAGTCTGGGTTTCCTTTTTAAGACCGTTAAGGATCAAACGTAAGACCTATATCATAACATCACAAACACATAGAAACTTTTTTGCATAATAAACATTGAAAAAACATTACTTGAACCTGTAACCATCGATTTTATGTTTTTGAGTGTATGAGTGTTTGGCAACCCAAATAATTACTTTTTGATTTTTACCATTTATGCACATTTTCTCAATCTCTGGCAACCCTTGCAATCATATAAAAATAATTTAACATTTGTGAGCCTTATGTCAACATCTGCCAACCATAACAATCACTAAGATTTTGAGAATTTATGAATGTTTTCTTAAACTCAGGCAACCCTAACCATTACTTTTGCAATTTTGAATGTATATGAGCATTTTCTCAATCTCTGGCAACCATAAAAATCACTTTAATGCTTTTGATAATTTACCTTCATTTATACAGTATCTTTTACCATGTAGGAACATTTTCTCAGTCGCTGGCAACCCCAATCAACAACAAAAAACACATATCTAATAAGCTTTACATCAGAAATAAAAGACAGGTGAAAATTATTTAAGACCTGGAATAGTGAATTCAAAACTTAAGTACCAGCAAATACCATGAAAGTTCAAATTAATAATATTAATTTTCCTTTTCAATTCAGAGAAATGCATTTAAACAAAACATTTTCAACCAAAATCATGCCATAGACAAAAACCTCTGTTTCAGGACTGAAATACACCAACTGCATTGAATTTTTACTGTATTGTGTGTAATCAGTGACACCTACCAGAATATAAACACCAGGTCTTCTTTCTTGGACTCTTTGGTTTCGTAGGTGGCGTCGTACAGGCCGTACCTGCAGTCGTTGAGCGGCAGCAGCTTGACGAAACAAGCGTAGGGGTCCTCCACCTTCTCCCCGATGTCCCCTACCAGGATCTGCCGCTCTTCCTCGACGATGATCTTCTTCTTATCGTCGCTGAGGCAGAAGAGCACGGCTTTCTTGCGCTTCTTCACCTCGTCTGAACTCGAGGATTTACGCACCTTCATGTCGTTAAAAACCTTGATGACGTCATCGCTGACGGTGACTCCTGAGGCCTGCCAATCAGATCGAGACTTGTGATCCTAGTTCGAGAACTTCTTGCATCACTGAGGATAGCTCGAGTCATTCATAGCTGAGATAGTAGTGTGGGAGGACTGCTACTCTCGCACCTCGGGAGGATCGCTGAATTCATTCATCTGCGAAACTTCAATAATTCAGCTTGTACCCAGAGGTCCTGCAACTTTTGTAAACTTAATTTTAAGACTTTTTAAGACAACTCCGATTGAAATGCAAGAGCAACAGTAGAGTTTTAAATATTGTTTTTTCTTAAGAAATAATCTAAATGTAAGTTGTAGCTTTTATAAGACATTTATTATGTGTATAAATAAATAAAACATACAAATTTAAATTTAAAATTCCAAGGGTATGTTCCCATTCAAAATATATATATATAAAATCATAGCCACAAACAGCGTATAAATGTAAAGTAATTGTAGTTATTATTATTAAATGTATTAATGTTAATACCTGTAATATCTATTTGTAAAATGTTTACTTTCTTTAATTTGGTATATTAATTGCTTAAATGGCTCTTTAAAAACTTGCCTCAAACAAACTTTCAATCAACATGGTTCATCTGTAAATAACTGCGTCTCAAAAGCACTAACTTTGCTGCCAGTCTTTACAACAATCGAAAACAGAAGGTATTCAGATTTTCTTCCCCTAAATGAATTAGAAAAATTATTTGGAACATTCATATGTATTGATCCAAGCGTTTGCAAAAACTGCGCATGCGCAAACACATGCATTAGGCAGCTGGCGTAGAGCCGCGATCTCCCTCACACACACTGGTCACTAAATCCTGTTGAATAACTAACATGTAGCTTAATTCACTCCCAAGGACGCACACTTTTACTTCATATCACGAATAAGCCATTTTATAAGATCACACGCGCGTTTGCGTCCATCAGTTTAGTCCATTTAGTTTCTAGAGCGTCAGTGAGTAAAAGTTGGAGAGGTGATTAAAGCACCGGCTAAATTTAGCTTAACATGGCCGCCTCGGGAAAAGGCCTGAGACTCGGACTTGCATATAAGTTTATATAAATAAACTGACTTTGATATCAGAAAAATACACTCATAAGTAATTAGATAGTTTATGTTTTAAAGCGGAGCAGCGTTAAGAGACTCGCAATGCGCGTTCACGCGTCGGGGCACACCGGAGCAGAAAACGTGACCGTCACCGAGCAAAAGTTTGTCAGAAAGAGTTTAGGAACAGTTTCTCACCGGATGCCATGAATTAAGAATTAACTACGAGATAAGAAAGCGTGTTCTTACCATGCTGTCCGACTCGATGAAGCAACGAACGCTTAATTTCTTGGTGCTTCAATCTGGGAATGTGAACACCCGAGGAGGGAGAGAGAGAGAGAGAGAGAGAGAGCAAGAGAGGCAAAGAGAGAGAGGCAGAGGCAAGAGAGGGAGGGAGGGAGGAGAGAGAGAGAGAGGAGAGAGAGAGAGAGAGAGAGAGAGAGAGAGAGAGAGAGAGAGCAAGAGAGGCAAAGAGAGAGAGGCAGAGGCAGAGAGAGGGGAAAGAAGAGAGAGATAGAGGCAGAGAGATAGAAGGAGAGAGAGTAGAGAGAGAGAGCAAGAGAGGCAAGAGAGAGAGAGAGAGAGAGAGAGGAGGAAAAGGGAGAGAAGAGAGAAGTAGAGAGAGAGAGGCAGAAGAGAGGGATAGTGCAATATTGTCAAAGAGAGCAATATGCAGAATATATAGAGAGAGATATATACCAGTGTATAGAAAAGGCAGATATCGGTATAACATCGCGAAGAGAGGAGATATAGACTAGAGAGCTGGTGCAAAAGAGATGCAACATATAGTATTCTATTGCATATAATTATATATAGATAGAGAGAGAGGCTATTTATAAGAAAAACGGAAAAAAAAATGAGGATATATATATGCAATATAGCAAAGAGAAGAGTCAGAGTCATATAGATATATTTAAGAGGATATATATATTATATAGAGTAAAATTTATATGGAGAGAGATAGAGATAGATATTCGATATAGATTTATATCACTAGAGTCAAAGAGAGAGAGGCAAGGCAGATATAGAGATAGATAGAGAGAATGAGAGAGATATGTAGGAATATCAGGATGATCTCTATGCTTTATAAAAGCTGATATAATAGATATATATAAAGACATATATATATATATATATATATTATATAGTAGCATATAGCGGTTAGAAATCTATGAGATAGAGAGGAGATAGCAAGAGATGCAAATATAGAAGAGCAGGCCTAGAATAGTATATGAGGGTTAGAGAGATCAGAGAGCGTTATAAACTAGAAGATAGAGAGAGATAGGTAGAGAGAGCAAGAGAGTCAAAGAGAGAGAGGCAGAGGCAGAGAGAGAGAGATAGGTAGAGAGAGGCAGAGAGCGGTAGGAAGCGAGAGAGAGAGAGACAGGTAGAGAGAGCTAGAGAGCAAGAGAGGCAAAGAGAGAGAGGCAGAGGCAGAGAGAGAGAGAGAGAGAGATAGGTAGAGAGAGGCAGAGAGCGGTAGAAAGCGAGAGAGAGAGAGAGAGAGATAGGTAGAGATAGGTAGAGAGGCAGAGAGCGGTAGAAAGCGAGAGAGAGAGAGAGAGAGAGAGCAAGAGAGGCAAAGAGAGAGAGGCAGAGAGAGAGAGAGATGGGTAGAGAGAGGCAGAGAGCGGTAGAAAGCGAGAGAGAGAGAGAGATAGGTAGAGAGAGCAAGAGAGTCAAAGAGAGAGAGGCAGAGGCAGAGAGAGAGAGATAGGTAGAGAGAGGCAGAGAGCGGTAGGAAGCGAGAGAGAGAGAGACAGGTAGAGAGAGCTAGAGAGCAAGAGAGGCAAAGAGAGAGAGGCAGAGGCAGAGAGAGAGATAGGTAGAGAGAGGCAGAGAGCGGTAGAAAGCGAGCGAGAGAGAGAGAGAGAGAGAGAGAGAGAGAGAGAGAGAGCACAGGCGCACTCAGGCTTCTGCACCGTCATTCACTGTCTCCAGGACAGTTGGCTATGAGGAAACAGCACACTTGTGAACACATCAACATGTTTTGATGGCTGGCACACACACCATTTACTTTAGGGCTTTTTAATAATGCCACAACTTTCATTGCAGTTCCAGTTTGAGTAAAACAGAAACTGAGCTGAAACGCAAATTAGTTTTGTTGATGCACAGCCCCTAAAGCAGGGATCTCAAAGTATATAAAAAAGAAATCACAGAGGGCTAAATTTTATAACAAATTTGTTAAAAGTTGAGGATCCGACTGGCCAATGTTTTTTTTTTTTTTTAATATATTGAAATGATTGCATTTAGACCCAACACAGCATATATACTTAAATGATGATTAAACGATTAAAGCAATATATCTTTTGGTGGTCATTTTATTTGAATTTAAAAAGTAATTGTTCATTTATATCAATATAAATGCATACATTAAATTGCATGAATGCATTATGAACTGGAAATGCATCATTTTGTTGCTCTGTCAAACAGAGAAATTGGGGAAAAAATTAAGTTGTATTCTCTCATTGCTCTAATCTGCAACTTTCCCAGAACACGGTCATGTTGTTAAATTTAAGGTTGTTAAGAATCAATATTTAGATCAATTGTCATAACATCAAAAACAAATAAAATGTGCATAACAGTATGTTTCAAATAAATAGTTTGAAACCCTAACCATATTTTTTGTTTTTGAGCATTTACGAAGGTTTTCACAAACTCTGGCAACCATAACCATTCCTTTTAGAAAGTCAAGCGTTTATAAGAATTTTTTCAATCCCAATCTCATACTTTGTTTTTATAATTTGAGTCTCATTTCACCCCAACAAGCACTTTTAAGAGTTTGAGTATTTATGAGTGATAGGATTGTCAAAGTTTGAGAGAACAGTTAGTAATCATTTAAATATAATTTTTGCATTCATGCACATTTTTTCAACCTCTGGCAATCCCAAGCAACAACAAAAACACGTATCCGATGAGCGTTTTATAAACATCATAAACATAAGACTTAGAAAAGAGAATTTAATCCTTTTCAACGCCTACAATTTGCATTTTTACATTTTTTATTTTTAAGATCCAATAGAAACCCTGTCCCAGAGTCCATAACAATGTATATAATTCAACAAAATAAAATAGAGAAATCTAGAACACAGACTTCCTCAAAGAAGCTTTATCCACACAGGTTTGCCCGTTACCTTCTGCCTCCCACCTGCCTTGAACCCCCTCTTCTCCCCATCCACCTTCTTTTTAGCCATTTTTGGGGAGTGGAGTAGCTGAAAGTTGGTGTTTGCGCCGCAGTGAGTTTGCGGTCTACCGTTTCTGGTGTGGAAGGTAGTGTTGGTGTGTGAAACTCCCCCTCAGGCGACTGCGGCCCGGTTTCAATAGAATTTTCAATCATCCCAGAGGCCATTGATTATATATTGGTGGGCCGTATATGGGCCTTGACTTTGACATATGAGACCTAAAAGTAGATGGCAGTACAGGACAGTACAGGAAAAAGATTGGCAGAAAAGTATTTTCTGGTAATAGTTTAGTCCCTTGCAAACAATATCTGGAAATACTCAAATATTGACAGTGAGATAATGTAAGTATTGTTTGAATGGTTGGGAGAATTAATATTGTTTGAATCCATCACATAGTCTGAGAAAGAGAAGGTTTACAAAAAGGCGAGTTTTACAGGAATCTGATTTGACTTTTTTTTGGAGGCCAAAAAAAAAAACAGAAAAAAAATTTAAGGTAAACACAAGGTACAAAATCTGGTTTTGTCATTAAATTTAAAATCAATCTGATTAGCACTGAACACTAAAACATGAACAGAGCTACTCATAAAACAAAACCACGAACAGAAACGAGCAATTGTGTGAAATATTAACATTTATTTTACAAGTAAGAAACACAGCAGGTAAAATGGAGACCGATTAGAGAACGACCGATTCACACTTCCTGAGGGAGAGGAAAACAAACAAAACACAACCTAAAGAGACGACCGTATAAATTAAACAACTTCTCTCAAATCTAAATAAATAATCAAAACACTAAAACAAAACTGGAGGGTTTGGTTCCTACGTAGTGTTTTAGCAAGCTACAGGGACCTGAGGGAAGAACTGAAAACAACAAACAAAAAGAGAAGAAGGACTTGTTCCCTTGAGCTGCGAACCTAATGCATCAGACTTGAGACGCAAGTACAAAAAAATCTATACAAAATAGTAGTCTAGAAAAGCAGTCAAGGTACAAAACGCCAAGGGCACCATTTTCAAATGGCATACAAAAAGACAGAAGTTTTGTCCTGAGTTCAAAACAAACTAAATCCGAAATGAGTGCAAATATTCGTCCTTGCAGCATTTTTTTTTTACATCTACTGAAAGATACATCCATACAATTAAAGCCACCGTGTCCCCGAGCACCGGCTCTCAAGATGAACGCTGCTTGATCCTCATCAGAGAGCACCTGGAGTGTGAGGTCCGATAGAGATTTTGAGTCACAGCACCCAGGAACATCTCTCAAACGCCACAGAACGACGTCTGGATTGAGGAATGGATTATGTGTTTACATGCGTGCTCGTTTCTGAGGTGGGCTCACGCGGTTGGCCAGGCCGAGTCTCTGAAGCTCGGAGTGGAAGAACGCCTGGAGCCGGACTCCAGCCTGGGCCTCGCTGGTGTTTTTGGGGTTGTATTCCAGACAGTTGGAGAACATAAGCTCCACATCCTCAATGTAATCTGCTGGAAATATAAAAATGGAAAAGATTTGATACATACTGATACGACTGACAATAATGCTGAGAACTCGACCAATTAAAATCAGAAAGTCCGCTTTAAAGTCCTCTACACTCCAATCCAAATTTTTTGTCTGCGAACACACCTCGATGGAAAACCATGGGCACCAAGGAAACCATGAACAATCAGGAGCTCATCTTGTTGGTGTTCAATAACCAAGAGTTTTTCCACAAAGTCCTCAAGGATTATAAAACAGCCGGCGTGTGTCTTCTGATATTTAGAAAATAATTCACTCCCGAAAACAAGTTACTACTAAATGAGTCAGATTTGTTCATTTCACAAATGACATCACTACCCATGAGCGCCACCCAAGGGCAAGGAGCGTTCCTGCATTAACATTACATAGAGGCAAAATGCACCCTGTAGACAAGTATCCAGACGTTTTTGCGAATTTCAATCTACATAGATATGTAGAGACCTAATAAAGATAAGGACCATCATTTTAACTATCTGATCGGCTACTCGTGATCCTGTTGAATTTCCAATGAATGTAAAACTAGGCAACATAATTCAACTGAGTGAAAGCTTTACAACAAAATAAACTTCTCAACTTACCGGCAGTTTGGTATTCACAGTTGTTGACCTTTTCCCTGATTGTGCTCAAGGCGATGGGTTTTTTGATTATGTCATAGTAATCAGGCACCTGGACAGAAGTGCAAGAAATCTTTTTTTTTAAGTAAAAACAGAGCCGGCGATAACTTTCACTAAAAATGGTAGTTTGTTTAAAAGGAGAGTGGGTCATTAGAGATACGGTTCAAACAGCACAAATGCTAAATAAGGGTTTCAGCAGGTTTCTTAAGGTCAAATGTACTTTTTAGCATAATAAACAGTATTCACCAAATAGATTGTTTAAAACCCTAACTAACCATCAAGTTCATGGTTTTGAGCATTAATGAAAGTTCTCAAACTCTAATAATAATTTTTACATTTCTTAACATTTAGGAGAATTCTCTCAATCTCTGAAAACCCCAAAAATCCCTTTCATGTTTTTGATTTGATGAATGCACCTTTTCTCAATATTTGCCAACCCTTAAAATCACATTTACATTTTTAATATTGAGTCTTACGCCAATCTCTGGCAACCCCAAGCAAAACATATCAAACAGGCTTTACAAGGACGTCAGCAAAATCAGACATGTGAAAAAATATTTGGTACCCTGAAGAGTGAATTTAAGACTTTAAGGACTAAAATGTAGGCTTATAATATAAGCATTTTTACAACCCACAGGAAAACTCTGCAGCTACCTGAGTTTTGGACACCAGTTTGATGAAGGGCCAGCTGTCCTCATGTCTGACCAGGTCCACCGTGAGCCCTTCATAGGCCGACATCTCATGGACGCCCATGTTTCTCCCTGAGCTTCGACGGCTGGAAGAGGAAGCAGTGCTTGGAGCCAGGATGATCTTGGACTTCGGGGAGACCTCTGCAGGAGATATATATTTACATGCATTAAATCGGAATCAAACACATGATGTTGATATTCATCACTTCCACTTACCAGGAACAGGCCTCTTCTTGGACTCTGCACTCTCTGTGACGGGACTCGACTGATTGGATCTGGCTGCTCCATTAGTGGAGACCACCTCTTGACTGAGACGAGCACTGGAGCGACTTCCTGGCCGCGCTGGGGGTTTCCCATTGGCCACTGGGGTGCTTTTCTTGCCTGAAGTTTTTGAGCCCCCTTTACTTGCTACTTGACTTGGTTTGGCCTGTTTAGACTCAGACTGAGCAGATACGGCTGGTTTCGATTTGGTGTTCGAGCGAGCTCCTTTTGTGGTCTGCAGAGTGAGCTTCACTGCTGCCTTTTTAGGCACCCTGCAAAACAAGAGGTTAAAAGTAAACGAGTGCACAAGCAAACTCTAAATGAGTGCACAAACAAAATTAACTGCAATTTTACTAACTCTTCTTCCTCCGACTCCTCCTCCTCTGACTCTTCTTCCTGCTGAGACTCTTCATCCTCTTCCTCAGACTCCTCCTCTTCTTCTACTTCTTCATCTGAGTCGACAGAGGAACGCTGACGGGAGTTGATTCTGTTGGCGCGCTGTTTGGGATGGCACTCAGGGCAGAACCAGTCTGAAGATGGAACAGCCTGTAAAAAACCCCAAACACAATACAAGATATCCAAGTAAAATAAGAAGTTCATAATGGTTTAAAACAACATTTTCTATTGAAACAAATATGATTTTTAAACCCATAAGAACCCATAGTGACACAGATCTCATCAGCCGTTAAACTGTTCTTGAATCCATAGGTCCCAAAGATCTCACAGATAGCGCTCTTATGAGTTAAGTAGAAATTGAACAAATATAAAAAGGTAGTATGGGAAAACTCCCAGCAATCAAAAAAACTTTTGGTTGCCGAGCCCCAAAAAGCACCTTCCCAACTGAAGATTTGCCAGAGATTGAAAATACTTTTACGCGTGTAAACTTGTAGCTAATTTATCTACTTATTTCATACTTATTTCAGACTCATCAAAAACATTGTTTGATAAAAACAAAGCAGGGATTTTCTTAAATTCTAAAATCTAACTTTCACATGTAAGGAAAAATAAATTTTCATATTTTGTTAAGGGTTTAATTTCTATAGTAACTTAGTTTCTGTAGTTTGCTGAATAATATTTTGTACAATTAGTACATGTTTGTTTGTTTGTTGTTTTTGTGATTTATATGAAAATCAAGGAGAAGCCGATGACGAGGGATTTAAAGGAGTGTTTATTAAAGTCTCTCTTGCATCTTGAGCTCTAGAGTTTCTGATATTTCTACAGAAATATTGTGTAATGAAAATTCTAAATATAACATGTTATTTGTTCTCTAGCTGCTAATAATCTCATGTCGTTTCACCACAGAATTGTTTCGCCATGGTACAACTAAACATGCTTTTGTCTGATTGGAAAGAAAGGCATGATCACGTTGAACTGATTGGTCAAAAAAAGCAAACTCTTACCTTCAGCTTTGGCCGAACACAGTGGATGTGATAGGCTCTAGCACAGCTGTCACACAGAAGCATGTTCTCTGTGTCTCCTTTCCGGCGGCACACCTTGCAGCGAGTGTTGAGGATAGATTTGGCCCAGAGTACACTGCGCTCAAGAGTGGAGAGGTGCAGGAAAACCTGCGAGAGGCTGGTGCAGGCGGAGAGAGACTCGCGCCAGCGCTCCTGTACGGTCTTCACCTGCCGTCCACATTCACTGCCATCTGTTCAGGGCGCATCACAGTAAGAGAACGCAATTGAAAAAGTAACATGCATACATCAAACAAAGAATAATCTTACCATCCTTCTCAATGGACTGGTCATCATCTTTCTTTTTATCCTTTTTCTTCCCCTTCAGCTCTTTCCTGGCATCATCATCGCCTGATTAAAAAAATTAATAGTAATGAAGAGGTTATCGAATTGCTGGGGGAATAAACCGTGAGTGGAGCAGATCTTACCTAAAGGAGCTTTCAGGAACTTGCGATCTATGCCCTGTTCTACCTGTGCAAGGGCTCGTGCTAGGAAGTGAACAACATTGCTGGCAGGTTGTGGTGTGCTCACGCTGGTGGATGTGGCTCCTTGATTCTCTGCCTTCAAATCTTGCAGCCTAAATTAGAGACATCACACCTGAGCACTTTGGCAGATTAATGCAGCAAGCAAACAGTTTCACAAACTAAAGTGCGAAAAGGATTATTTTCTGATTTATTTGAATTTCTACTGTTTTGGTTGTGAGACTAATCCTACTGCATTTACCTTTCTGTATATCTCACAACAAAACTTAGTTACATGAACCTCTGTTTTTAAAGAGCATGGCTCAAGGCTCAGAATTCTATATTTGTAGGGGAGCAGGGTTGCCAAATATTTGGATACAAATCACTCAATTCCTAGTAGTTTGCATTTACAGTGGTATCTCAAGATACGATTGTGTCACGTTACGGCTAATTCAAGATACGAAAGGCCACCCAAAGGATATTTCGTTTCATATGTATTTCTCGTGCTTTTTTTTATATGACACTTTAAATACGGGCGGAAGACAACACTAGGCATCGTCTGACAGCATTTAAACCGCCGCCAAATGTTCTGCTCTCCTATTGGTTAGTTGAAGCCCTGCCGCTGTGTGTTTGTGCGTAGTATGCTGCTCTCCTATTGGCCGCCTAATTCCTCATGATGTCTTCTCGAACAAGCTCTCTTTCTCTTCATGTACACTTCATGTCCTAAATTCGTGAATATTTTTTTGTGTTGCTTTTTTTGGCATAGTGTATTTTTATGGCCATTCATTTGCTAAATTCTTTAATTGTTCATGGTGGAATGTGAAATTTTTTGTTGTTGTTGGTATTTCAATAGGACAATAAGTGAATGAAACAGAAGTGGATGTTCTTTAAATTATTAAAAACTAACTTTTGACTAATTAAGTTAAAAAACAAAAAGTCTGATTTGAAGATCTGGTCAGTGGAGTGATGGCATATATAGAATATAAAATAATTTATATTCTTAAATATAGAATATAAAAATATTAAAAAATATAGAATATAAAATATATTTTTCAATGATCAAATCCTATGTGAATTAACCGACAGTTTTTTTACTTGCTCATGGTTTATAAAATAACAATTGCAGAGACATTATTCCAAGAGTTTAAAATATATCTTTGTTTATATATATTACATGATGATGATAAAAATAGTTATATTAATTGTTTAAATCACTCCTTTTAGTTTTTTTCACTGCATGAGTTCTACTAATTCCGGCCACAATCTCTATATTCATGATTGTTTGTTGTTTATACCACGAAAGCATCTCAATCTATATCCGGGATAGATTAAAGTTGTAACATACAACAGTGAATATAAAAAAAAAACACATAACATTTACATACGATGTGTCAATTAAAGCTTTCACAAATCGTTTTCTTGAGCTGGAGAACAAGCTCACCCCATCTTAATTAACATATCAAACATGGTTTAAGTACTCAATGAAAGATGACTTTCTGTGCAATAAAACCAGGTTTTATACACGAGCACTCGGCTACAATATGCTAACATGAAATGACCTGTCTTTAACGGGATTCTCATCAGTCTCCATCAGCTCCTGTTCTCCATTGATCAGCCCATTCTCTTTAGAGTCCGGGTTCAGCTGCTCGTAGCTCCTGTTCTCCAGATCAGATCTCCATGAGTTTCTGTCCATCACCTTTTCACAGATTAAAAACGTATGTAAAAAAAACAAAACCAAAACCTAATTCCAAACAATACACATTAGTAACAAATGAACGAGCTTACTTTGATTGCTCCCAGAGTTCCCTGATATATACGCTCTTCGATATCCAGCAGTAGGTCTTTGAGACGATTCTCCATAAAACGCTCAGCAGGTACAATGCTTTGTGGGTGAGGCTGGCCAGACTTTGTCTTCAAAGTGCTCCCTTTGGCCTCTGGCAGATGATCACCTGGACAACATAGAGTAGTGAAACTACAAAGAGAACCACCACCACCTGAATTAGCCAGAGTGACTTTAGTTCATGCATTGATCTCTCCTATCTCGATGCTTGTTATAAATCAAAACGTAACTTTTCAGGAATATTACCAAGTTGTCAGTTTCACATAAGAACTTTTGAAAAAAATGTAACATTGCATACTTAATTTATTTACTAATATAATTATGTTGCTCCTGCTATTTTTCTGGCACACCATTATTAGAATAAACCTGGTATTACTATAATAAAGCTGGTTTTACTCACATTTATCATGTAGGCAACAATCCTTCTGAGCACCCAGAGTCGTAAATATTTTCAAACGTTACAGTTTATCACCAATAATAATTATCTAGACAAAAACTACTACCCTTGAACACTTGGGAGTTTTTATTCCATTGCTTTGTCATTGTCCACAGATTAAGTCATTTTTGCCATTTTTGCAATGCTTTGCTACCAAGCATTAAAAATTTATTTCAAGACAACAGTAAAAAGTCATATATTTTTAGATTCAAGAGAAAAATAGACAATGGTAAAGTGGCTGCGGAATTTTGACAAATGAGTTTATTCATGCTGTTTTTTCTCACAGTACCAAGACTGAAATTCTAGACATTAATCATATACCAGTGGTGTAAAGTAACAAATTACAAATTGCTGTAATTGACAAGTCTTTATTGTTTCAGAAATAATAATTTAGTGACTAGTTAAAAAAGTACTATTTTAAGTGCTGTATCAGTACTCTTACTGTACTATTTTTCCTCACCCAAAAGAAGTTACTTTTTTTTTAATTGGCAAAGATGAAGATGAAAACTGCGAAAGTCAAAACCCCTGTCTGGCATGAGAATTGTGTAATCTTGGAGGAGAACGAGGAAGTTATGGATGTGTTCCCATGCATCAGCACAAATTCAGGAATTCTGCACCCCCGATTACGGTTGAAGTGTTAAATTATATAATAAATCAAAACCGTGAGGGTGTAATTTGGCACAGGCATTTAAAAAATACAAAATTACTTTTTACTGTCACTGACTATGTATGAGACCTGAATTAACTCATGTTAATCGTTTCAATTAAAGCTTCTAATTTGTTTAACAAACTTTAGGACAAAAAAAAAAGAGGTCACAAAGCGCATTAACATCACTGATTATCGACTTTTTTTTCCCTGATCTTTTTGCATACAACATCTCTGAAATTCCAGTGCCTCGCAGAGTTAAAATTATTGAGTAAAAAAAATAACACGTCTTCTTTTTATACTTCAAACTAATAGCACAGGTTTTTTCCTAAGTAAGATATAAGCTAAAATAATTTTACTGTGTAGTACTCACTACTCTTGAGAACCTTTAGAAAGGCTACTTTCTAGTTATATTTATTATCTGGAATGGCTACCTTTACTTTCATTACTTTTTGACAAGCTACTTTTACTCTAATACTCTTTCACCCACTGAATCATACTAATTAATGTATTTACACTTTTGTGCAAGATACCACATTGCACCACTGTAATGCTAGCAACAGAAGCTTAAAAAAAACATAGCTTAAAAAAAAACATTAACCGATAATCCTTGGTCTCAAATCTGTAAATACCTGCGTTATGGTAGCGCTGAGCAGCTTTGGAATCCATCAGCAGAGTAATCCGCTCTTTCTCCAATGCCAGCGTTTCTTTAAGAGAACTCTCTCTGTGTCCACGAGGGTTCAGAGCCTCGATGAGCTGCTCCACCTCTTCAGTCGTGCTGTAGAAGTACCACTGATTGGGGCGACTGACTGGCGGAGAGGAGTTTTTAACAAGAGCCGGCTCCTCAGACGAGGCATCAGTCTTTAGAGGGCTCTCAACAGAGATACACTCTTGAGAGTTGGGTTCAGGAGCAGGACGGGGCTCAAGCATGTCTTCTGTTATCCCGAAAAAGTCATCCTCAACGAACAAGGCCCCCGCGGAAGGGAAGATCCAGTACCTGCGATAGAGGCGGTCTTTTCCCAGAGGCAGTATGTAGGTGGAAGCCATGGCCTTCTGAATTCGCTCCAGAAGCTCTTTCTCTTTGAGCTGCTGCTGCCGGAGTTCCTCAGGGCTCAAGCTCTCTTTCATGTCAACATCTGCTTGTTTCTCTTTCTTGTTTTTACTTGTGTTCTGCCCTGTAAGTGTAAAAACAGGAATGATTTAAGTTACATGAAAAGTAGGGATGCACTAACTACTGACACAAAAATGATCTGAGTGTGTGTGCGCATGTCAGGTGCTGAGCCTCTCTCCACTTAGCCTCCACTCTGCTCACTTTTAACAAAGACACAGAAATGCTAATTAATTTCATGCTAATCTCCATCAATTCAATCCTTTCCTCAAGATGGAAAATAATAAGACTTTCAGCACCTCAAATCTCATGAATCGTTTTAAATTTCCTAATAGCTGCGATGGGAAACGGAAGAAATACACATATGTTTGCTTCTGCTGCTGAATGACCACCAGCAACCAAGAAGGTGTCTGGAATGGTTCATTGTGATGCGTCATTTGCAAGTCAGAAAGTTTGATAAACAAACCGAGGGCTAAAGCAAATAATGAGGAAATCATCAAATTTATAGCATATATAACCAGTGATTTTCTATAGCCTAACTTCCACAATTTCGCCAAATTCTACATCATTAGAAGCCCCTGTATGAGGAATTTTGTGTTTGATTTGAGTGCCTTAGACTTGTCTGAGGGCTTTATTTTTTAGTATTATAAAAATGTACTCTACCACTAGTAGCCGGTCTTAACATTGACACTGATTTGACATTCACATATTTAATATATTTGGACTGGATTTGTGTTTTTGCATTTTTATAACTCACAAAGTTTACAAATCAAACCCATTTTAACATCAACCAGAATCACAAGGAAAGTCAAAATACTGTTTCTGAATGATGACTCCATTTTTAGGGCACAAAAACCCCCCAAACCTTTCTGACCCTAGGAGAGTTGGTTTTTCCTTGGGTTGTTTCTGTGAATTACTGTTATTCTGAAAATACTTTCTCACAGCACTGTATGATGTCCAGGGCTATATGCCTCTGGTAAAGTCTCCCATGGCAGGCAGGGACAATTGAAAAAGAAAAAAATAGATATAGAGGTACGTTATATTGCCCAATGTTTTTATTTCAAGTTATCATAGAAAATGTCCTATGATGAGAAATAACTGAAACACATTTAAAGAAGCCATGGGCTGTTGGTTTTGCAGAAGCCTATAACATCATTTATTTTTTATTTTAAAAGGTAGTTTTGCTACCTTGAGATTATAATAAAAAGTAATTTAAAGAATTACAATGGTATCGATTGGTATTAGTCTATGAAAAAGATGTTATTATTTGTGTTATCAGCATCTCTAATGAAAAGGTGAGTTTATATAAGAAGTCACTCAAAGCCGATATTTTAAAATGCTGGACCTTTTATAGACTTAGCAGGCTGTTCATACTCATCCT
The DNA here is from genome assembly GCA_900490495.1 of Danionella dracula. Classification (NCBI taxonomy): domain Eukaryota; kingdom Metazoa; phylum Chordata; class Actinopteri; order Cypriniformes; family Danionidae; genus Danionella; species Danionella dracula. Next base: position 3,604,049 of record UELW01000223.1, read on the forward strand.
CTGTGGGTTGGTCACCTAGATCATCTCGGCTCTCAGTGCTGGTGTCCATGTCCTCTCTACAACAAACAGACAGCAGTCTAAAACCAACAGGCACAACAGTTTGTATTTAAAAAGAAGATTGTTGCGTAAACTCACCCTCCAAAGTGACTTTCATTTCTCGCCTCCTCTTTGAGTTGTTCGTGTTTATCTTTCAGTTTCTGCTCCTGTTCTTTCAGTCTCTCCTCCTTTCTTTTTCGAACTCTGGAACCAGAGATTAAATTATTGTTTCTAAGAAAATCCTTTGTGCAGAGCTGAAACACAATGGTAAGAGAATACCTCTCAGCAGCTTCCTCACGTTCCCTGCGGTGCTGCTCAGCTTTAAGCTCTCTCAGCTCCTGTTTGGCTGTTTTCAGTTCTTCTGCATTATCTTCAATGAAATCTCTGGTGGAAACCAAAGTCAGCAGTTTGCCACACAGTGACTGGAGGATCTTCAGCTTCTCTCCTGTGAGCGTGAGGGTTACAACGGTCAACTCTGTTTTGTCCAGCACTGGGGTTTCATGGGAAACGTAGTCCCTTACCAGGAAGCAGATCGTAAACAGCAGAGCAGGAGAGCTTTTTGACCAGAGACTGATTTGATAGACGCAGCTCTACACAGGGGTCGTCCAAGGAGCCGAACCCTCCCTGTTTCTGATAGCGGAACTTAGCACTGGTGGAGCTGCAGTCTGCTCCTGATGACAGGATGTGCAGCCTCAGAATCTCGGTGAGAGTACAGCTGTCCAAATCCAGCTGCTTCAGACTGCAGCCTGCTCAAAAACATAATTTCAATTAGTATAAAACCTGCACAGAGTTTTCTTAAAAGCACTTCATCTTACCTTGGTGCAGTTGTGGCCAGGCAGCAGCTAGAGATGCGACAGCGCTGATGGCAGACTGCGTAGGGTCAGCATCATCATCCAGTGCCTCAATAAGATCTGCGGACCACAGAAATATAAAAAAGTTTTGTTGTATTTGTAAAAGATCATGTTCAGCATTTCATATTGTCAATGAGTACGCAGTTAACGTCTTTAACTGCTTACAGTGAACACACTATTTATATTGTATTTTTTACAGTTCAAACTGCAACAGTTTAGATGATGTGATATTTTGTGTTTGAACATGAATTCTCTCTTTCTATACCACCCATACACCCATATGTACTTAATGGTTTTATGAATACATGAAGAAAAAAAATATGAAATATTCCAACATATTAATTAGTAGACTAAAATTTTAATACATTTTAGTATATAGTGTGTGATTTTGAACAAAGCCAACTGCAGGCGCTAAATAAACACTGTCTCAAAGAGCATTTGCTTACAAAAAAAGCATTTCCAAACTTGTAACTAATTTTAAATCATGATTTAAACAGGGGATATATTGGTCACAAAAATGAACCAGACTGTTTGCTCAGCTGGTCTGTTAAATCTAATCAGAGTGAATTATTTTTTAAAGTGCAGAGACTCTGAAACTTGTTAGGGAAGCTCCTCTATGCCATTCTTTCTCCAGGTAATGTTAACTGTACAACTGGAAGGAAGCAAAAACAACTTTTGATAACCCGAAACAAGCAAGGAATGTTGAAAGTGTTTTCCCTTCACTTAAATGCCAGAAGCTTGTGCAACGCACCAGAGCAGCCAAAACTACACCGAGCCTCTCTTCGAGGATATGTAATGATGAACAGCACTCAACTCAGATGAAAAGCTTTTGTGTCATTTCTGTAACTGCTTTAAAACCTTTTTGATTTAAACAACTCTGAGATTTTCTCAATATAAAATGCGCATACGGACTGTTCTATAATATTATTTGCAGATGATAAATTCCATTTTTGGGAATAATGGATTAATCATCTCAGCTCTACTTGACTTCATTAAAACCTGTCTAGATGGGACTTGAAACATATTTTGCAAGAATATTTTAATAGAAATGCTTGAGCATATATATAAAAAAATACCAATAAAGCAAACAAACTTTTAATAAGTAATACTGTGAGTGCTGTGTCTCTTTGAAATTATCTTTCAACATTTCATAGTCAAACAAATACATATTATGATGAGGCCTGAAAATGAGAAATCTACAGTAATTTGTGCAACTATTCAGATCAGCTTTTTTGTAAATAGAACACAATTCTACAAGTTCCTACACTTCTACTGTAAATAGAACACAATTCTACAAATCCCTATGTTTGAGGGGTTTCCATAATGTCTTTTTTTCCCAAAGACATTATTAAAATCAATAAGTAAAAAGTTTTCTTGTATCTCAACTATACAAAAATAAATCTGAAAAAATTACATTATATATAAAGGGATGTTTGTTTTTGTTTTTTTCCCAACTGACAACCACTGAATATTTTCAATTCATTTTTGTTTCCAATCCTTTGAGACTTTTTCTCTCTGACCTTTAGTGTCGGCTTCTGCCAGTTGGTCTTTGGCCACTTCCTCCTCTTCCTCAGCTAGAGCCTGGAAAATGGCAGAAAGGAAGAAGAACAGCAGTTCACAGAGCGGTCCCTCAGGATCAGACCCCACCACAGCCTCCTCGAGGACCTCTGTAAGCACCAACACCACACATTGTTTGAACAATAAAAACACCCAATGCACAGATTGATTGACGTACACAGTCAATAAGAGCAGAACAGCCAACATCAAGGTGCTACTACACTTTAAGAGACTCTCACCTAGTGTTACACCATCAGGAAACTCATCCTTGAGATCAAACAGCTCTCCAAATGCACACAGAAACTCAAGCACCATCAGAGCCTCACCAAACAGCTCAGGAGGAAGACGAGTCTTCACTGGAACTGGTTTTGGGAGCTCCTGGTTAAAGTAAAAACCATATGAAATCTGCTTTTTCGCATTACACTAAAGCACCTCCACTAAAGCTTTACCTTTAAATCATCACACTCCATGTCTTCTCGAGGTTTGTTCCATAACTTCAGTCGTTCTGCATACTTCTTTTTTTCCTCCTTTAGCTTCTCTCGTTCCTGAAGCACATAGTAACCAGTAATGCTTCTAGAAACTATTATAACAAACTTGAAACATTTAACGTTGAACATGTTTCAACCCACCCTGTCTTTCTCCGCCTTCATTCGTTCCCTCTCCTCCTTCCGCTTCTGCTTCTCCTCTTCAAGAAACCTCTTCATCTCCTCCCTCTTTCTCTCCTTATCCTCTTTGTCTCTCTTTTTAGCTCCAAAAAGTTCTTCCCTTTCTTTTCTGAATTTTTCTGAATAGAACAAACAATGTCTAAGAGGAGGCATTCCATTAAAGTACAACATGGCTTGTACATTAAACTCACCCATGCCCATCGCTTGTTCTTTCTGCTGCATCATCTGCTCTCTCTGCTGCATCAACTTTAACTTCTCCTCAACATAACTCATCTAAAACAGACAACAAGAGAGGGATCCGTCATCACATTTTCATTCGCAGCAAATAATAGGTGCAAATTAAATGTAACAAAACAATAAAACTGACGTCTGGTGAGGAAACGTTAGACGGGCGACCTCGACCCCTCCCCGGCGGACTGAAGGCGAACACTGGGGGCTCGTCCGGGAAGAAGTTGGACAAACTGTGATCAGCTAGCTTGTACTTGGTGACTGCAGACGTCTGTTCACACAGGGATACATAGCTTAATTTAAATTATTTTTTGGCTAATAAGACCAATTATACACAAAAGCAGGTTTTACCTTAAGTTTGATGGTCCCACATACTAATTCGCAGTGTTGTTTAAGCAGCAGCTTTATTTTGTCTCGACTAAAGTACTTCTTCTTGCGACTATTGGATGAAGAAGCAGTATAGTTAATCAATGAAATAAATGACTTGATTTTTTTACTGACACAAGTAACTCACCAGATCTGAGCAGGCTTCACCATCACTGGTTCACAGGCCTCTGTGCTGATTGGTTGAACTTTGTACTTAAAGGAAGATGGGTTGGTGGGTTTCTTCTTCTTTCTTTAGACATTGAAGCACAAGGGAGGAGTTAGATGAAGCCAGTACATGGTGGTCTATCTAAAGGTCTGAACACTCACCCGCTTGTTGGTGTTTTGGGGGAAGTGATGATAGGTTCTTCGTCACTGTCGCTGATCACGATGGAATCACCCTCCATATGATGCTTTACGTGACCGTTGACTGAGCCATTGGAATGGGGAGCTATAACTTCCAAAATTTTGCAAGGCTTCCTGTTAAACATGTTATAAACACGTACAGATTTAATCACGATAATGCTTTTAAATAAAAGCTTGGTAGTCTCAGCCTCAGAATTCATGCAAGTGGAACACTATCTAAACAGCTGATGAATTTGGTACAGAAAGTTGAAAACACTTTAACCAATCAAACAACAACTTCAAGATTATTCAATATAGTTGATTGAACTTATTCGGATTTCCGGTAGCAGCAGGTGTCACATTTATTTCCGTTCTGCCTGGAAAAAAGGTGGAGGTGTATGTTCCAAAACATACAACATCCATTCAATGTCCATTGCAAAAGTGTGATTTTAAAGCATAACTAAACATAGGATTCACTAGCTACATGAGACTATTTTTGTGGTAACATTTCCATAACATGACACAAAACGATGCTATGCTCGTACATGATGCTATGCGAAGCAATGCGATTGGTTGTTTGTCATGTCATTCAAAGAGCCTTATGGGCGGGTCTTGACCAAAAAAAGCTGTCAAAACCCCCACTTTCCCTTTTTTAGCAAGACTACTTCCAGGGTATTCCGACAGATCGTAAACAAATACCGGGATGGTTTTCAATCTCATTTAGAGACTCACAAAGTCATCAGATGGAGGGCTAAAAGGAAGATTCCCTGAGAAAATGATAGAAGTTATTCCAAGCGTGAAACAATTCATGCTATAAGAACATTGAAAGAGTGATGCAAACAACATCACAGTGTTAGACGGAGGGTGAAGATTTAAGATGAAAGCACTTCAAGACAAGCGCTGGACTTAACCCAATGTGATTGGAATACAGATTAAATCACCATGAGTAGATATGATCATTCTGGCTAAAAGCATGCAAGTGCTTTCAGTAAAAGCCAATGTTTCCTCAGTGTTTTGGAGATTAAGGTTAAACTCTTGAAATATTCAACTGGAATCTCGATGTTCAACTGGAATCCAAGCCATTCATGTCCTAAAAAGTCTGTCCAACAAGATCTCCAAAACCCTTGCTAGCATCTGTTTTAACAGATTTTATTATTGCCCACGATTTCAACATGTAAGACATTAAAGCTAGTGACAAGATCTTTTTTTTTTTTTTTAAACAGTGAATAATTCAGTGATTTTCTGATATTGAATTCAGTACAAAAAAGGTCCACACTAGAAGAAATTATTTTAAAAGCACTGAAAAATGCACCAGGTAAAAACTGTTAAATAGCAGATAAAAAAAAACTAATTAAGCTAATGCATTAAAGTAGAAAATAGTTAACTTTCAGCTGCCACAATGGTATTTTGACCATTACACAGGAGTATATTTATTTTAACCATTGATGCATGCGAAGCACCTGTGAAAGATGGCAAAAGAAGCATAGGTGCTGCTTCTAGTGAGAGCCTTCTTTTAAGCACAAAGAAACTTGAAACCAGTCTCTCAAGGGATTTGGGAGCAACTTTTAAGCAGCTTGTGAGCGCCAAGCGGTGTATTAACAGACAGTATATTCTGATGTGCGTGTGCTGGTATTGTTAAAGATGCTAAACTGTCTACTAAATCTGTGAATGTCCTGTTGGCCTTCTAGCAAGCAAGCAAGCAAAAAAAAAAAAAACAAGCAAAAATAAAGCTGTCGAATTGCTGTTAAAATGTAAAAACTGCCCACTTTCTATCTATGGCCAGTGAACTGGTGCGTTCCTATATCACAAGGCCTAAATAAAATCCTTCCCTATCTCCCTTGAAAATATCCCAAGATCACGTGTAATTTTTCATCTACCTCATGTGGAATTAAATTTAAAAATACATTAGACATGCCGAAGGCCATTTTAAATCGCTTTTCCTTCTTCCTAGCTCACATTTGCAAACGACAACCCTCTGTTTGGGTGTGACCCAGAGAGCATTGGAACACTCGTCTTCATTATAAATAATAGAAACGGTGGGGTTCCATGCTGTGTCATATCTGCTTGATGTCTGGGGCAACTCCTAGCACCAGCTCAGCCAATCAAAAATGGTCACTAAGCTCCACCCCTTTATTGTCTGTTATCTCCAAACAGCAAGTTCAGCTCAACCGTATGGTCTCTAATCGTCCACAACAGCAAGCGCTCTGGAACAGTTCCCTTCCCCTTCAGAAATCTTTCTGTCTTTGCCTCAAACACAAAACTGTAAGGATATTGCTTATAAGATGCATCTACTGGAGCGCCCAAACGCTTTGACTAAATAAGTCGGACAGGACTGTCTCCCTTCTGTTGAGCATGATGGCTGAAATTCTAGACAACAACTGCTTTTTCATTAATTACTTCATACATGTGTGATGCTGCTATTATTGGCATGTCGAATAATACACATCAAAACTTCATCCTCTATAGCTAGAACAATGAGGTCAAAACGTTTACAACCAAACCCTGAGGTCAGGAAAACAGCAGAGCAACATTTAACTACCTGTTTAAAGAAAATTAATTATAAATACAATCCTTGGCATGACTGTTGCTTTCAGCAGGTACCTACAATTTCATTTTAGTCTTTTTTAAGGAAATAATCATATTAAATCATAATAATTAACAATAATTAAATTAAATAGTTTAGTATTTGTGAAAAGCAGAAATGTTACGTATTGGGAACTTGTAATAGTCCCCCCAATAACACTCTTGAGATACTCTTGTCTCATCAACAAAAACTCACGCATCAACAAAACTCATTAGAGAGATGTATTTTGCTCGTCGCTATCTTGTTATAGTCACGAAAAAAAAGGTACATCAACAAAATAATTTTGTTACCGTCATACTACATTAATTTTTCAGGTGGGATATTGCACTTGACAAGCATTTCCTGCAAATCTCAACATTCCATTAAAAAAAAAAAAAAAAAAAAAAAAAAAAAAAATATATATATATATGAAAACAGGAAATAATTGAGTTGATGCAAGCAATAAATGAGGTATATTAATAATAAAAGATTAGAGAATTTACACATGTACGAGAACTGAGCACTTTATTTTTGTAAGGGTCGGAGAAAAAACTAAAATACTCAAATGCATGTTGTAATTTATGTTATTTATGAAGATCCCTTTAAAGCCCTAAATGCAGATGTTTCCATTTGAAACCAAAGCTTATAAATGAGATTGATGATTCTTAACCAAATAATACTACAAATATCATACACAATACTAGTGTTATCATTATATTATATGAGCATCAATACCAAACAAATTGTCATTTTGACCTCTTCCAAAGAATTACAAATGTTGGTGTTCTAAGAGTTTTTGAACAATTTTAAATTGTTAATAATTTGCTGAAAATGTACTCTTTCAGTCAGTCTTTGAGACAGAAGTTGAGTCAGGACACAAATGTTCATGCTCTGGTCTTCAAATATAAAACAACAAAACTTCTTAAAAGAAAATTCTAAAATGTATTTTCAAATGCAAGTCTGAAACTGAGAGCAATCCATATTTTGTATATAAACCTCTCAAAATAAGAAAACAACATATATATTTTAGACATGAACATATCAAGAAATGATAAAATAAATACAAATTCTTCCCTAAATTAACATTTTGTATTGTAAAATTTTACTTTCTATAAAATCTCAAAATATGAAGTGTTTTATTCTAATCTCACCAACATAAACACTGTGTTATACATGGACAATAAAAAACCTACAGGAGGTTATGAAAAACTCTCATTTTTAAAGCTACTTATCTTTTCCTTAAGGCATATTCTAACAGCTTTTTCAAAAAGGATTCAGCTTTTGATCCAGCTGACCCAACAAACCCATGTTAATGCGTGTCCAGTGATGCTTTGTGAGTTTTGAGTGATAACAGCGATCTGACCTGGTAGAGCGACTGACCACATCCACCACCTCCCCAGGAAAAAAGCGCTCTCGGGCGTACGCGTAGAGTTCATCGCACACATCGTGCAGACGTGGACGGTGTGTAAGCGCTGTTAGGAGTAAGAGCGGAACGGCTAGCTCGTTGGGAAACTTCTCCAGCTCACTTCGGGCTTTCTTCTCAGAATCCAGAGCCTCCTCAAAGGTCAGGCCAGCCTTCCCAGTCACAGCACAGCTCCACACCAGACTGTTGCAGAGAATAGTCCTCTCAAAAAATTCTCTGTTGAAACGATCAGACAAAAATGGCAAAGTCATTTACCTGGATACATCATGGTAGTTTTCCATAACAGTTGTATACATAAACACTCACCGTGTTTTTCACTCGCATTCCAAGATGGGCACCCATAGTATTATACCGCGAATAAAGTATGTGATTGAAAGTGCATTCGTCTCTAGCTCTCTCTCTCTCTCTCTCCCTCTCCCCATCTCTCTCCCTCCCTCTCCCTCTCCATGTTGTTGCTCAGAGACATGTGCAGTGAATACAGCAAGTCTCCAAGTAGCAGCTCACCTGAGCAAAGCCTTAAAACAATGTTGCGCTCACGGCTGAGTCAGTTTAGAGAGGTAGGATTGCTTGACAAGAGGCTTCATCCCAAACAACCTCTTTTGTGCTGATAGTTACAAACAAACTTTGGTGATGATACAGGAGAAAATCTGATGCGGAACCACTTGTCCACCGATTTTTCTGGTGCACAGCAAACCAGCACAGGGAGTGTAATGTAGGAAATGCTCTACAAAGCTGTGTAGCTTCACATGGATCTATTTCGTAATAAAACATTTCTTAAATCTACTCATTTGAGCGGCTGGTGTAATCTAGCATCGCACTGTGGCACATCTGAATCGATGGAAGTTAGAAGCAGATTCCGTTTTTTGCTTAATAACTCGCTCTTGATAAATAGACGAGAGCTCTTTTTGTTCTGTGTAAAGCAGGGAACACGGTACAAAGCTGCTTTGGTAATAAATCTAACTGCAGATATGTCCACAATTCAAGCTTTCTGCATAAAACTACCATTTTTTTCTCTTTAAAACACTACTGACACCACATTCAGCTCATCCAATCCTGTTCTACTGTTGGTTCACACCTTGAGAAAAAAAAAGACGCTTAAACAATTAATTAAAAGATAATATGAATTCTCTTTTTATGTATAAAAGATTCCAAAACACCTTGCCACGTAATTGGTATTTTTTGTAAAGGGATCTTTAAATTGGTATTATTTTATTTTGGTAGGTTATATTGATTTATTATTATGTATGTAATATAATTTGCAGTGGAAAATGTGTCTTATTTTTAAATCTAAACTTGACAGGAATGAAAACTGCTCTGAAAGTTGTAAACCATCTTTGAGCGTCTGGAAAAGCACCATATAAATTAAAATTGAAGGCATTTAATCACCAAAATAACATCTGTGGACAATAAAGAAATCCTGAACACAATTAATAATTAGGTTATATTGTGTTTTGACTATTTATACTAGGTTGGCACTACCCAGGAACTTATTATTTTCTTTTGTGACAACTTTAATACTTAATGGAATTTATTTTCACTTAACTGATACACTGTAATAAATAACAACCCGATACTAATTTCATTGGTTCTTTGTATTTTATTTCCCAATCTTCACTTGTTCCATTTCCTTCCACTTCATTCAAAGAAAACTTAAAGATTGGGCTCAATGATATTAAATGTTTCAACTTTTTCTGTCTTCTTACTATCTAGAGGCACATTACGTAACATTTCCAAAATAAAAGCGGAATAAAAAGTCACATCACCAGAAGACAAAAGAAAACGGGTCAATCTCCTGCCTCTAATGAGCAACTCCAGTATCAAATACAGTAAAACCGTCCCAAATCTGGAACATCCTGCGAGGGAAGACATCTTCTCAGGCCCCTCAAAAACACTGAGCAACACATCCCATGGGCGACCGATCAAAAATGAACCACTTCCTAAACACTTATAACAAACCGACACACAGTCCCAACAATCATCTCGTTTAGTTTGATCCATAAATCGGAAGTTAGAAGAGCAGGCTAATGTAAGCTAGCAACCAACTCTGTTAGCAAAGGCCTCCTCCAACTGACACCTGCCGGGTGAACACTGACATTCAGAAGAGCGGAGATGATTTCTGCTGCCAGACAGGAAAACATTATTATTGAAGTCCATTTTTACATGGAAAATACTACTTTTAACCAGGCTATCATTCTTGTTTTTAGGACCAAGTGGCTTGGACTAAAGGGGAAGTAGAAATAAACGAAACAGGATAAAAGAAATCAAGCTTACTCGTATGTTCTGAAGATTTCTCGAGTGAGTCTGCAGAAGAAGACTTCTTCGTCTGGTCTGAGATCAGCGGGCGGTTTCTGCCTCACGAAGGGCTTTTTGTGGAGAAGCGGCATCTTTCCTTTCTCTTCCTCGGACACTTTCAAAGTCGGCAAACACAAAGACACCGTCAGAAACTTGTAACACACACACACAGCTCGGTTAAAAGTTATTCGGTGAGAGTCGCCGAATCCGTTAAGAAACCAATCCGTTACAGTTTAAAAAGCAGAGAAATAACGATGTTCTTCAGTCTTTGTTAATGACACGCGCTTCCCGGGTGACGTTCAAAATCCAGCCCATGTGTTTAGCTCTTCATTCAACCCGTTTTAAGGGGCTGTTAAACCATCAAGAAAGCGAATGTTTAAGATAGATTGGTGAGTGAGTGTTATAGTTACCAAATCCACGATGTGAGAAGACAATCCGCGCCGGAAAGGAAAGAAAAGCACAACAATGTAAGCGAACGTCCCACTTCTCCGAGCGGGGGATAAGCGTGTTGACGACAAGTTTTTATCCGCTCTACTTCTCTAACCAACCGGGTTCGCAGTGGAGGTGGGGCTTCCTGCCAGTTCGATGATTTCATTGGATTGTAAAACCATCAACCAAACTCTTACAGCCAATGACCTGAGAGAAAAGTTGAAACTGGGTCTTTATATTAGTTTAGTTAAATATTAATTTCAAATGTTCCTATCTAATTTATTCTGTGTAAGCTGTTCTATTAAATCTATGTAAACCTCAGTATTTCTCATTTTCAACTTAATTTCTTCTGCTGTCCATATGCTAATTGTGAAAGTACTCTTAATAAATGTGTGAAACTCATTATTTTTCATATTTATTTCTCATTTTTCAATTTAATTTAATCAGCTGTCTATATGCGAATCACGTAAGCCTAATAAATGTATGAGAAACTCAATAGTTAACATTTTTAAAGTATACATTTGTTTTAAGTATTAATTTATGTCACTTATTTTTAATTGTTCCATTTCCTCCTTTTATAAACAGATTTTCCATGGATATGAATTAGAACCTATAACATATATTCAATCTTATATAGAATGTTTATTAAACTAACAGAATATACCTGTCTCTGAAAAAACAGTTCTGTAAATATGACTGTTTTGACAAAAAAAAAACATTTTTATATAGAAATATATCTTTTGTTTTTAAAGGATGGTTATAAGCTTCAGTCACCAGTCTTCCTGTTATAAGCATCCACACTTGAAGAGCTTAAGTGGTACAATAATGGCATGACATGAAAATAAAGAAAAATAAGAAACACAAAGTGTGTATGCAGCAATACATTTGTGAAAAGCGAAACATTTATTATCAAACAATTAAATGCCACACTAAGATCATCATATGACATACACTCATGTCACAGATACATAGTACAAGTACACTGTTAAAATCAACACCTTACAGTCAGTCTGGAATCAGTGAAATTCCTTAATGAAGCAATGAAATGATTTCATTTAAGGCCTCATTGGGGCTATTTAATTTAATCAAAGGTCAAAGAATCTGTTCTGGGGTCAAAGGATCCGATAAAGATGGATTTGCTTGAGAGAATCTGGATCTGAGAGATTTTTTAGAGAAACAGCATAATCCAGAGGCACTTCTTCAACCCACTGGCTGCAGGACAACATCTCTAGAAACTAGGAAAGATAATGATGTAAAATCATTTCATTAAATATTCACAAAAACTCCATCTAACATGCTAGTAATGTTAGCCAAAGAGAACATTTCTTACAGTGGGATCCTGAAGTAAACCAAGCACCTCTTGAAGGCTGGGCACAGTAAGCAGCAGAGAACCTTTCTTTCGGAAATGTTGCCTAATGAATAGCCAAGCTCTGAAAATAAAAAAAGTAAGGAAGGAATAAAGTCATATGAAAGCAGGTCTGAAGTATCAAATGTATTTGTAAATCACTTCACTACAAAGCAAAAGTTAGCCAGGGGGCAGGTCATTGTAAAATAGGTCACACTGAACAAAGTACAAAATAATTATATATACATGTTGTACTCATCCAATAACAAACATTGCTTTCTAACCCAAACACTGCTTTAAACATTTTTGTCTTTAAAACCTCGCAGTTTGTTTTAAAACCTGAGAAGAGGAGGCAAAAAGTTCCAGAAGTGGTGCGCAAACGTTGGATCAGATGACCAACAAGCATTCATTTTTTTTTTTGTCCTTACATAACTATAGGTTTATCACTCCTTTATTTTATATCAAAGCACAGAGAGGAGAACGCCAGGTTGGGATGGCACTTACTGCATTTGATCACTTGGCTCCATGAAGTATTCAAACACATTGTTGAGAATCAGAACATCTGCATTTTGCATCAAGGCTCCCTGAGAGCGAATGTCTGCATGAATCACCTGAAGGGATATCAAACTAGTAGAAAAACATGCCATCACGCCATTCGACAACAGCTTATGGAAAAGCTTTGATAAATACCTGAATTCGGTCAGAGAAGGAATACTTCTCTATCGTCGCCTTTTGGAGCTTGACAAATTCAGAACTTATTTCAACTCCAACAAGCTGAGGTGCAGCACTGTACAGGTATCCCTGAAGAGAAAGCAGAGATATCGATCTGAGAGAATAATACGGATGCAGAAAGGTCAGCACTGTTATGGTAACCCTGCTACGCTCGTAATCGTGAAATTGGGTTGCGGTTACACACACCGTCTCCAACACTAACCCCAACCTTAAAAAAACTAAAGCTCAAGGACTGCTTGTGTGGATAAAGCAGGACAAAGATGCACAAGTGCCAAAAGGCCTTGATGACTCTAAAAGTTTTTATTTCTTAAGTCATTAATTGGTTATGCAAGTGTTATATCTGCAAATTATTTTAATACTGCAAATAATGAGATTTTAGGATATTTTAGTCAAGTTTTAATTTAATGTTTAATTAATTACATTTAAGTTAATTAAACTTAAACATGACTTTAGGAAATCTTAAAAGAAAATTGTGTTACGTGTTCACAACTTGTGCTTGAGTTAGTTCTTGTTTAAAGCAGTGTTATAACCATATACTGTAAAAAACCTGGACATCCGTGACGTCACCGGGAGGTTTTTGATCAAGTAAAAAGAGACTCAGAGTGGGTGCAACCAGTCATCAGTGAAAGTGCATCACTTCCCATTGAAAATTAGAGGCGGGACAACGGCATAGCAAAGACGGCTGATTGGCTGAAAGATTATCTTAAAGAAACAACCGTTAAAAAAAAAAAAAAAAAAAAAGAATTCACCCCTCTCAGAGTGTTCATAAGGAGATCAAAACATTTGTGGCAGTTGTGGTCTGGTGGATAAGGAGATCGACTTGTGATCTGAAGGTCACATGTTCGATCCCCAGATCCACCGAGTTGAAGGTGGTGTAAGTGATGAAACACTTGCTCTCCATCTTCAACAACCACAGCTGTGGAGCCCTCAAGCAAGCACCAGTTTCCCGACTGCTCCCTGGGCGCCGTAGCCATGCTGCCCACTACTTCGGGTGAGTGCTCACAGTGTGTTTATTCACTGCTGTGTGTGTACACTGGGATGGGTTACATGCAGAACACACATTCCATGTATGGGTCACTCCATATCTGGCCAACTGGTCACTTGCACTTTTTCAGTTTAAAACTAGTGATTTTAAACACATTTTATCAAATCAGGTGGACAGTTTTAACATTGGAGTGAATGAGAACCAGCTAACTTTTATAGTCAGCCTCAAGTGGCCAGTCGAGGAACTGCCATTCAGTCATGCCCTATTTTACATCCAGAGGGAGAGCAGGAGACTGTCGCTTGATTATAACCAAGGAGTTAGTGCACTGTAGAAAGTGATAGGAATGACATCATGAGGCTGGGTGCAAAAGTAAACCGTGTTGAAGTTCAACATTTTAAAGACCCCTTCTAACCTCCCTAAAAACCGTTATAAACAAAAAAAATCGTTTTAGCCATCTCTGCTCATTACTCGTGTTTTTGGCTTTCTGATAGTTACAAACAAAAACAAAATGGCTGACCACACCAGTGTTTGTCATCCAAATCCTATTCATGATATCAAAAACACTTTGCTCCAAGTTTTTTAAATGGTGTGTGGTTCTTGAATACAAATGGAGCTTTTATAAATGGTTTGTTCATCAAGACAGGGAATTCATTTTTAATGGAACAAATGCATTTTTATATTCTGTTATGGAACCTTCACGGGTGCTGTTTAAAGAAAGTGTATTGCCTGAAATATAGATCTGAAGTGAATTTTCACATTGAACTTAAATGCTCACAAGAAATTGTTTCAAGAACATTAATAGCTTACCCCAAATAGGACAGCTCCTAATCTAGATCCCACATCCACCAGTAATTTTCCAGCGAGGTCTGGGAGAACATGGTGGAATATAAACTGGAGCTCCGGAATAGAAAACGAATGGGAGATGAACTCTAAAAAATAAAAAGCCTTGATTTTTGTAACTTAAATACTGGTAGAGGTTTGGTATGGATGGCTACATTTTCATCTAAAATATTACCAAGTGGTGCTATTTTTTGAGATCCACAGCTGAGACAGTAGGTCCGGCTCATTTTCCCCTCCTCGCACAACAAATCCACAGTTTCTTCATCGTAAAGGAAAGCATCCACATGCACAGTGGGATGAGTTTGCTGCCGAGTCTATAATTAAAGCATGGGTTATGATCTAAAAACAGAAAACTGCTAGAGCATACTTGAATTAAAAAAAAACTTATTTTAAGCACCTTCTGAACAGCTATAGTCTCAGAAGGAGCCATTGCCTCTAATGGGAGACAAGCTCTAAGGCCCTCTGCAATGCTCTGAAGCATGACACTTTGGTTATCCACCAGGAAATCATCAAGCTCATCTGAAAGACATTGATACTTGGAGTCTTATTTAAGGTCATGAAGATACACTAAGCTGATTTTCAGAATAGGAATAACAACGACTATTTTCATTTATAATGGAGATTCTGAAAAACTGATGTTCGACTTATACTAACAGGTTCTAAAAGTGCAAAGTTTACCTGCGGATTTCAGCCATTCCATAAGCTTTGGAAGATGTTGTCTATCCGTTTTAGACAACACCTGTAAAATTTCATTCTTAGCATCGTTGAAATTCATGAATAGAACCTCAAATATAGTCGTTGTGCAGCCAGAAAAGTAAGGTTTCAGCCAATGTATTTAAGGAAAGCACATGGCTGTTCTTCTAATGCCTGAACAGTAACAGCTGGATCTTGATTTTTAAGGTGATGCAGCAAAAAAAGTTCAACAGACAACAAACTAGACCAGGTAGTAAAAAAGGTAACTAATGTGAAGAAATATAAATATTTAACTATCTTTAAATTAGGACTTATTTAGCAAAGTTAAGAGTAATTTGCTGCTTTAAAGATGTCCAACGGATGCGACATCTTAAAACGTTACTCGGCGTAAATTTTTGGCGTGAAGAAAGCAATTTAAAACATAATTATAAAATCGGGCACACGCGAATATTTGAATAGTTGAATTGGCATTTGTAAAAAAATGCTAACTTAAAAAACCATTTGTACTAACTAGACAAACTTTTATTTTCACGGAAGTTCAACTACGTCGGCGGAAGTCGGAGGTTAGCTGACGTCTGTTGCTGCTGACTGTTCCACTCGGCTATAAACAGCTGCTTAGAGTTTAGGTAAGTGATATTTTTTAAAACATGAACCTTTTTGTCGTTATAGTTTAATATTCCATGTCTTAACTTGTTGGCAGTGCTTGAACATAGGTGAAAGTTTACCTTTAAATACATTTACCATGGTTATGGGTTTAACATAGGCTGTTTGGCCTTATTTCAGCCTAGAGATTTAGTTGAACATACAGCGTTGACGTTTGCTCATGTTTTGTATGTTTTATTGTTGTATACGCAAGGTTTTAATGTAATGTTATTGGATAATTGATTTGTAAAAAATTTGTATAGTAACGTTTTCCTGAAAACGTGTGTTGGTCTAACTGCTTAAATATCCCAGATCGACGCAGGGTTTAACACTATAGCGTTAGACAACTTTAACTAATAACTGAATTTTGTGTTAACGCTGTTGTTTTTTGTGTTTATTTAGGGTGAGAAAATCTGCTAGCCGTGAAGATTGGAGTAAGAAGCGACCGTTGGGTTGTTTTGGGGGAAACCCCAGCAGATTGGAAAGCCTCTTTTACATAACAAGTAAAGGCAATCAATTTTAATCAAACGCATTACAGTGTTGTTATTATTCAAGTTTTATTTTTGATGTACTGTTACGTTTTATACGTAAACAAAACACAGAATAAATTAAAATATGGTCAAATAATTATATATAGATAATGTATAAATAAAGAAATACATAGAACACTCTGAGCATTCAATTTCAGGTTCTAAATAATCTTTGATTGTGATGGTCTTTCTCATTTTACGGCTTTTACAAACAAGTTCTTTGGCATATCAGGATGTAACAAATCTCATGTTGCAGGTTGGCTGCTCATTCACCGCAAAAATGGTTTTAGCTGATCTGGGGAGGAAAATCACCTCAGCTTTGAGGTCTCTCAGCAATGCCACCGTCATCAACGAGGAGGTACGGTCCCAGAGCAAGAGATGCGATCCTAAAACGTGACTTTTTCAATCCCTAATTAACTGTAATTACGAATCACTGTTAGGTGTTAAATGCTATGCTGAAGGAAGTGTGTGCTGCCCTGCTGGAGGCTGATGTCAATATCAAGCTGGTAAAACAGCTTCGAGAGAATGTCAAGTGAGCAAATTCAGATTTTTTAATGAGTAATTCAGAATGTTTGTTGGTTTATTATAAAACCTCATTATAATCGTAGGGGCGCCATTGACCTGGAGGAAATGGCCTCTGGGCTGAACAAGAGGAGAATGATCCAGCATGCTGTTTTTAAGGAGCTTGTCAAGGTAAATAATGCATTTTAGATGATTTATTGAACCATGTAGAAGATGAGTAGCATTTTTAAAAATTTGTTTATCTGCTAAATTCATTGTAATTAATGTGGTTTATTAACAGAAAGGTAACTAATGAAGTGTGTGTATTGCAGCTGGTGGACCCTGGAGTGAAAGCTTGGACCCCGACCAAAGGAAAGAACAACGTCATTATGTTTGTCGGTCTTCAGGGCAGTGGAAAAACCACAACGTGCTCCAAGGTGAGCCATCTTTGGTTTCAACAGAAGTAGCACCGTTTATTTTTAGACACAATTGCATGATTGAGAGAAATAAAAATGATGTGGTATGCTCCTGTGCGAGGCAGTCGTTCTAATCGGGATTCATTAATGGTGCTTAATTTTACCGTTGAACGTAAACTTGGACTTGTGTAAGTTCCTTTGGAGTTTTGAACAGCATGGATCACGAAATACAGTCCTTGAGATCCGGAGCACATTTTAGTTTCAACCCTGCTCTAGTATGCATGCTACTCAAGCTTCAGTCAAGCCAAGAGGACCTTAATGGTACCGAATTATTGTGCCCTGTTAAATAATGTAAAATATGTATTTGACCCCTCTATACTATCACTGCACCCTTAATAACCTTCAAAAGGCAGTATTTATCATAAACAATGTCTTTAAATCACCTCAAAAGTTTGTAATTCACAAAACGAGCCCCATGTTCCTACCACTGCCATTTCTTGTCAGCACACAGAAAATCCACCAATTTCAGATTAATTTTCAACGTTGCATGTTTTTAAGATTTCTGCTTTTTATATATCCATGCCTTCATGTTGCTGTTGCAAAACTATAGCTGTTAATGCTGTAACTGATTCTTTTCCTGTGCTATTTAAAAGGTGATGTATAATTTTGAACATGTAATTATTAAAATACTATTTACCCAGGTTTTAGCTAAACTGCTAACAAAGACTGAAAATAGACAGAAAGGCTTGAATGTGATGTTTGAGATGTGAACAGATTCAGGTTCTGAATTAATTAGCATGTGTTAAAAAAAAGCAATCAGGCCCAGCCACACTCCGTTCACAAAGGATGAAGTTCAAAGTGTAATAAATAGTTTGCTCTTGACGAAATCCTCTCAGCAAGCCAAGGACAAAATAAGAGCAGAATAAAGAAAGTAAATCTGAACTTGAGCATCCACAGAACATAGTTCTACTGGAAGCACCTGAGGTACCCAACAAGTGGACTTCATCTTTTTTTTTTTTGTTTCTGCCTCGGGTGTTTTAAAGAAGTTGGGCTTCATAGCAGCTGTTGGACACATGAACTAGCATGATTGTTTGGGAGATTAGAACCTGAATTATTCACTCTGGTGATGTGTCGATCATTTGGATCTCTGGAGAGCTCCCTTGTTGACTACAGGATTTGTTTTAAAATGATATAAAATTTGTTCAAAACTGCCGGACTCTAGACAAATTGAGAATCTTATATATGATAAATATTTTCGTCACACAATTTTTCTCATATTTTCACATTTAAAATGTGAACAAAGCCTGAGACTCATTACGTGACATCACACTAAAGACTTGCACTATTGTTAAACAAAGTAAAATATGTAAATTACCGAAAAAGTTCAATTTTAAAGAATAGAAGTTGTAGCTGCACGGTCACAACTTGCACTTCAATGAAATTAAGTTTTTGATGAATTCTGTTTTTTATTAGTTGGCATACTACTTCCAGAAAAAAGGTTGGAAAACATGCTTGATTTGTGCTGACACTTTCAGAGCAGGTAAATCCTTGCACTTTTTTTTCTCAGTCCTCCTCTAGCTTGAATGCATTTACAATGTCTTTTCTGTTTTTAAAGGTGCCTTTGATCAGCTCAAACAGAATGCAACAAAAGCAAGAATACCTTTTTATGGCAGGTAATAAAAAAGTGCTCATCGGAATTCTCATCTCGCAGAGCTTCAAACCTAAAGTACTCAATGCTTCGCTTATCTGTGAATGAACAGTTACACAGAAATGGATCCAGTGATCATAGCTGCAGAAGGCGTGGACAAATTCAAGACGGAAAACTTTGAAATAATCATTGTGGACACTAGTGGGAGGCATAAACAGGAGGACTCGCTTTTTGAAGAAATGCTTCAGGTGTCGAACGCTGTGGTGAGTGACCGAGTTCCTCTGTTCAGGTCAAATATCCAGCAATTAAAAAATGTAATTTGATTCTTTTATTGTGTGTTCCTGCAGCAACCAGACAATATAGTCTATGTGATGGACGCCTCTATTGGCCAGGCGTGTGAGGCTCAGGCTAAAGCCTTCAAAGACAAGGTAGATGTGGCTTCAGTTATCGTCACCAAACTGGATGGGCATGCTAAGGGTGGTGGTGCTCTCAGTGCGTAAGTACCGTCGTAATTCCTTATTCTGTCAGCGGTTAAACAGATGCATGCAGGAGGTGACTGAGTGTTTCTTTTGCAGTGTGGCAGCAACAAAGAGTCCTATTATTTTCATCGGCACGGGCGAGCACATCGATGACTTTGAGCCTTTCAAGACGCAGCCCTTTATCAGCAAACTGCTCGGTGAGCTTTGCGTATATTGTGTATATTTTTATATATTCACATGTATATCATGTGCTTTTGTGTTGGTTGGAATTAGGGCTGAGAGGTGTAACCACGTTGTTATTAGCTTTACTTTCACGAGCTGTTAATCTTCCCTTAATGTTTTGTTTTCTGCATCTTCATGATGAGAAAGAGCTGAAGCGAATGAGCTGCTGTGATGAACTTACACGTTTCTCTTCGCTGTTAGTGTGAGCACGTGTCTCCAGAGGTTAAAAAAAAAAATCAGTCAACAAGCTTAACCAATCAGAAGCAAGAGCTGTTGCGTCTGGTTGGTCTTTAGCTGTTGAAGTGTTTGGACGCGGCAACACAGGAGACAGAATATAGCTTTTGTTTGTGGAAAACAAGAATTAAAGTGCGGTGGTTTTAATACGTGAGCAGGAATAGTGAGAGTTAAGCTATTATTAAGAGCGAGCTAATCTAAACACCGAAAAACAAGAATCTTGAGTGCCGTTAGCTGACGCGCTGGTCAGGCAGTTATCGAACTCTCAAGAAAATGAAAAGAAAATGTGTATCGATGATTGTTATCGATATCGAAATATTGCCCAGCCCTAGTTAAAATACCAAATCAGCGGAATGTTGGACTCTTAATGATTGGTAATTGTTCATTCAGGTATGGGAGATATCGAGGGACTGATCGATAAAGTGAATGAACTTAAGCTTGATGACAACGAAGAGCTCATTGACAAACTCAAACACGGTAACTTTCACCTAATCATGCCTTTATTTAAGTGGTTGGGGCTATTTTAAGAAGTGGTGCTTTAACGGTTTCTGTTTTGGTCACGTAGGTCAGTTCACACTCAGGGACATGTATGAGCAGTTTCAGAACATCATGAAGATGGGACCTTTCGGCCAGATCATGGTAAGCTCAACTTAACCGAAAGTTTGGCTATGCTTCCCCCAATTACAGAGTTTTTGTTTTGTTTTTTAGGGCATGATCCCAGGGTTCGGTACGGATTTCATGAGCAAAGGAAACGAGCAGGAGTCCATGGCCAGACTAAAGAAACTCATGACGATAATGGACAGTATGAATGATCAGGGTATGTCTTGCATCATGGAAAGAGTAGTTAACTCCTCTAGGGCACTGATTTTACTTACTTTGTTTTGTAATAAAAACAAATAAATAATCTGTCTCTTTTTGGGCTTAAAAATAATTGGTCAGTAGTATTTTAAAATGGAGGAAAAAACTGTAATATGTAATATAGAAACTTTAATTTATCAAATTATTCCAGCAAATAATTTTCCATTCGGGTGAATATAGTTTTTATAAAGAGCAAATAAGACATTAGCCATAATTTTTTTTTTATTTACATGGTTTATCTATATATTGTTGTTTTTTATATATATTTTGTAGTTTTGAGGTAACATTAACTATGAACAAATCTTCAAAAATTGTAGTAGCTAAAAGCTTGTTTAACAAAAATATTTTTAGTTTTTTCACAATTAACTTTTCGTCATTAACCTTCTTTGTCAATTTCTGGTAACTTAAAATGAAACAATTAAATGGATAAAAAATATATTCAAACACTAGGGTTACACATTAGTGTAACCCTAATTTTATAATTGTGATCAGTTTTTAGTAAAATCAATTAATGAAAGCCGGTTCTGGGTTTGAAACAGCACTGTTGCTGAGTTCTGATTTGATTTTGTAATATTATATTTTTGGCGCTCAGAACTCGACAATAAAGATGGTGCCAAGCTCTTCAGCAAACAGCCGAACCGAATCCAGCGAGTGGCCCGGGGGTCCGGCGTGGCCACCAGGGACGTCCAGGAGCTGCTCACCCAGTACACCAAGTTTGCTCAGATGGTCAAGAAGATGGGAGGCATCAAAGGCTTGTTTAAAGGTTCAGTGACTTGAATCCACGTTTTGGTGCTTAAACGTTTACTTTGCAGCTAAATAAAGGACTAATGGTGGTGATGTGTTAAAGGAGGAGACATGTCCAAGAATGTCAACCCATCACAGATGGCCAAACTGAACCAGCAGATGGCCAAAATGATGGATCCAAGAGTGCTTCATCACATGGGTATGACCTCCGTTTATTCTTAAACGTTTATCTGGAGCATCTCTCAGAGCCTGCTGCACAAGCGGGGTCACAAAACTCCACAGCATGGGAGGAATTCATATTATTATGTTCAGCTGCTGTCTTGTATTGTATTTAATGTGATATTTGTTTTTTTGGTTAGTATTTTTGTGTTTTGGTATTGTAATTTCCCATACAGGTTTGGTCAACAAGGTAGTTCTTAAAGTGGTTTACAAATTATTATAGCCATGATGATTTTGATTACATGTATTGTAAATTAAGTGTCACATTTTTTTTTAAGTATTTATTATCTACCCTATGTTTCCTCTAAATAATTTGCTACAATAGAAATGGGATTATATAAACCACACTTTAGAGGGTGCCAGCATGATGTTCTGAAAGAAAGAAAGAAATAGATGGAGCATTTAATGCTCTAAATGCCTTAAAAAATGATTGTCTGATATTGACATAAGACTTAAAATATGACATAAATGTTAAAATATGGAATTGTGATTGTTAGGGTTCCCAGAGATTGGGAAAACGCGTAAAAATGCTCAAAAAGTGTAAAGTGATTGCTGGGGTTGCCAGAGTTTGAGAAAATACTGCTAAATGTTTACAAAAATGATGATTAGTGTTGGCAGAGTTTGAGAGAACCTTTGTAAATGATCAAAAACATTAAAGTGATGGCTAGTGTTTCAAACAATGTATTTGAGGCATGCTGTTTATTATGCAAAACGTTTTGTATGTGTTTTTGAAGTTATGATAATTATTGTTACATTTGATTCTTCACAATCTTAAAAAGGTTTTAAAAATAAAAAGCATCTGGGGCTGAAGCCTGGAATGCCCAGGCCAGGCAACACCTCTGCCCTCTGTTTATGTACATAATTGGGTGGTGCCACAGATTGGAAAAAATTTACTTTTGTGTCTGAAAGAAACTGGAATTGCTTTAAAACCTCTCTGTTGGTTCTTGGCAGGTGGCATGGCCGGTCTTCAGTCCATGATGAGACAGTTTCAACAGGGAGCAGCTGGCAACATGAAGGGCATGATGGGATTCAACAACATGTAAACCTGCAGAAGACAAGAGAATCTGACAAACTAAATGTGTTTCCATAAGTAACTTAATTCTGTAAAGGTGTAATACATTAAACACGGCTCGTGTACATGTTAAGTTCAGGGTTTGTGTATGTGGGACTGTTAGAAGAAATGATGTTTCCTGAGATCAAGCCCAGCGATGTGAGAGGAGATGTGATGTAACGAGTCTGGTAAAGTTACACACAAGCACCGAATCTGAGCGTTTCGGTACATTACCAGACTTAGGGAAGGCAGACCACTCTCTCGTCTCTAAGCTGGAGTGAGAATGGAGATGGAAAGCTTATTTGATTTTACAGCAATCTCTATGATCAACGTCATAGCAAAAGATTTAAGTAGAAATCATGTTTTTTTTTCTATAATTGACTGTTTCTGATTTGTTACTTTGCCATAGAAAAGCTTCAGCTTTGTATCAGAGATGTAGTTTGCGAAGAGGTATGTGGCAATATTTTGTCAATATTATAATAAAATTTATATGGGAGCATTTTAAATCTTTGAGTCAACCTTGTAGTTTTGTTTGATCACATGTTTTCTTAGACACAAACCAATACAGACTTTACTAGACACAAATCATTTTACATCCTCAGAAAACTGGCTGAAATTCTTGTAAATATTATTTTTATAGCACAGGCTGTGTGTAAAGAAAAAATGAAAGTATTAAAACACAGAAAACAATAAAAGATTAAAACTGAATTTAAACATATTTGGCAATAAGGAATGACAAAGCTGGAATAGCTTTCAATAGGTGGACAATTAAAGCTTTTTTTTAATTAGGCTTTGTTGAATAGAAATGTGAGCGAATGTGACGGCAGCAGGAAGTGTAGTCTATAAGCCTAGCACTGGTTCTTTTAAAAACCTGGCAGAGTAAAGCAGACACTAAGCAAATTTGTACAAAGATTAGTGAAGAAAGAACGGGTTGCATGCTTCCTTATTATTTGAATATGATTTGATTTACACAATCAAATGTTTTAACAAATTGAAATAATTTTCAGGTATGATAATACAATGGATAAACTGAATTATAGAGGGGGGAAACTTTTCAACTGCAAGTATCTGAATAAATTCAAGCAAGAAGTTTGTTTGAAATAAGAATAACTACTATTGGATGAGAAGTGCCTTTAATTAAACCCTTCCAGTGATTTGCTTCTCAATTATTATTAAAAAAACATGTTTTTGTAGAATTTGCAATACACAAGCAAACACATAAAACAAGTCATTGTCAGTTTACCAATAATAAACTTTGAAATAAACCTGAAATAAACTTTCAAGAATAGAGGTTTACTTTCAGAAAGAATATGAATTTTAGTTTAGCTGGTTAAAAATAAGATTTATACATTATCTTATGAAAGCCAAATGTTACATTTCTGTATGTACAAGCAAAATTATAGTTTACACTTTTTAGAAATAAATTTATTGTTTCAATAAATCGTGATTTTTCTCTCAACGCTGGCAGCAGCAGCGGCGCTCGACGTGGCAGCGCCTCCATGTTGATCTGCTACGTCATCGCTGATCTGCTCGGGAGCGCGCTGCCGCTGTCAGCCACCGAGGTCTCCGTGGGGACGCTAAATCAAGGTTTTAGGTACGAAACTCGCTATTTACTCTTCACACGCGTCCTTTCAACCACAATACGTTATCGGTTTGTTCAGTGTGGACGACTATGATGCGTTGAGTGGACTTTAGAAGCGTAAATGGCGTGTTTAAAGGGCATTAGCTTGGGTGAGGGTTGACCGAAAGCGTCGTAACGGGTACCGGTTCTCTTCAGTAAGCGAAACGCGACGCTCGCAGATCAGAAATTAGTAAAGCAAACTCCAGAGTTCTGTTTATGTTTGGTGATATATATTTCTCAAGGTATCGAACTCCAGTTAGCTTTCAGTGGCTAGTTTTGTAGGCTGGGCTAACGCCCCCAGCGTTGTAGTTTTAGCTAACGTTAAACTATTCTTCCATACTTTAATAAACCATAGCTTTCCTAGCATTGTGTTTTTATATGTCTGATTTAGTGATTGTTTTAATAATATCCTTGTGCAAAGTAATCAAGTTCTTCTGCATTAGCTTTGAGATGTAACTTTTAATTTTGTCTATTATTTGAGAGCAAACTGTTGCTTTAATTGGTTCTCAAGTGTTTTATTCTGCTGGGGTCTAAGATTTTAGTAACACTTTAAAAAAAAGTAATGATCACAAATGCAGTCTTTTGTTGTTGTAATGTTTCAGCATAACATCCAATTTAAAAAAATGCAATACAGCGTATAGATAAAATTAATTTTTCATTGCCACATATTCAGGAAAAGAATTTACACCTGAAAGAAATAAAGCATTAGCTTTTTTAATACAGAATATTTGCTTTTAAGTTGCTGGTAAACCTTGTACGGCTGTGCAATAGTGATTGTTCTTGCTTTGCGATTCGATTTCTGATTTATTTAAGCTAATAGTTTTCAGTGAAAATGAAACTTATTGAGGAATTAAAAGTGAACTGTGCTTCCCTCTACTTCTTGAATTTTCAAGTTTGTTGGTAAAATAGATTTGTTAATATTTAACTGAATTGGTAAAACTACACAAAAATTTTAGAACACACCAGGACAAGCCTGTGAGGAAAAATCATTTTCCATATGCATATTGCGCAGAATATAATTTTCTATTTAATTTTGATAAAAAATGTCACACCTAAACTTTAATTTGCACCATTAACATATCATTTTGGGAGAATTTTAGACCTATTGCTGGTAATTCTGATTCCTGAGTAACCTTAAGTCTGGCTTAAAAAGGGGAAAATGAGATTCCTGGGAGCCTATGTTGATATGTGCCATCATCAGAACATACATATTTTTAAAGGTTTGATCCCAAAAGTAACTTCCTGACTTCACGACAAAGATTTCTCATAATTAAATATTAGTATTTTTTTAAAAGTACGATCTTAGTAATATTTAACTGTTAAAAGTAAAAAAAGTGTTGCAAGTTTAAAGGTCCTCTAAAGGCAAAATAAAGAACAACTGGAAGTGTTCAGTACCTATTGTTTCACGAAAAACTGAAGTTATGATTAAAAACCGCAGAAGTGTTGAATTACAGCGATAGCAACCGATGTAATGAACGTCCAGCAGCTGCTAACACTAGCATTTGAGTAGCGTCTGCTGCTCCCAGGTCAGCTGCTGCACTCAGGTAGAAAGTTGATTCTTTCTTTTTTCAATATCTCCTCTGAAGTCGTCTTGTTTGGACTAAGATTTTATATAAGCTCTCCGCTAGAAAGCAGTGTGGCTCTGAGATCTTCCACATTAGACATAAAACAGACACTTACAGTTATGTTTGTTATAAATTTCTCTAACTTTAAGTGGAGAGTACCTTTAATATAGTCTCACATAGCCAGACCTTCAGGGGTTTGGAGCTTTCTTTGGCTAAGACCAGCCAAGGAAGCCTTTGTTAGCCAATTTGTAAAGCAACCAATGATATGCCGTTTAGCATAGCATCATGTTTTGGCCGAGGAAATGTCACAACAACAATTGACCAACATGCAAAGAGTTATAAATTAAGTCACAGAAAATGAGAGAGCAGTGTTACTAGAATAGAACCACAATCTTTCATAATTATCTGATCTTAGGGCTGCACTTTCCCGGCGGAATGAACAAGTGTGACAAATGATAAATGTGACACTCGCTTATCCTAGAAATCTGGATAAAATAAACCAGATCACGACTTCATGGTTCAGTCAACTGTACCAAACCCATCAGAAATAGAATCAGTGTTCTGTGAGTATGACGTTTAAGGCTGAGACTGGAAAAATCTGGAAAACAACATCATAAATGAGTCTGATTATAAGTATTTACTTCTGATCAAACGAAAACAAACGTATGTAAGGATATAACAGTTAAAACCTAGCATTTAAACATCAGCTACTAAGACAGAATTTCTTTAAGATTTATAAACAGTTCTTCAAAGCATATTCCTTTAGCATTGTGGACAAAAACATCATGAGTAATAAATAAAAACCTAATCTCTTATCTATGATAAATGATGTGTAATGTGACATCATCCATTGTCCAAAGGGTAGCTGCGAATCCGGAGTGCATGTCGTTCACTCATCGACCTGATCGAAGTCTAGGTCTATAAGAGTTCTTTCACACCTCTAGTTCCTTTAATTTGGTCTGGGTCAAGAGAAACAACTCATAGATTGTGGCAATCGTTTGCTGTTTTAGGCCTTGTTTACACCACACTGGATGCACTGAGCCGCACTAGCTAAACAGAAGGAATACTCATTGGTCACGAACGTCATCGCACATGTCCTCTACTGCTTCTTGATTGGTTAGAAGGAATCTGCACGTAGAAGTAAACGATGAAACGATCGCTAGTAAACCGTGACGAGACGCTCAAAATGGACATCTTTTGCTTCATCATTTGTGTTACTTGATTAATAAAGCAATATTTCTGTATTTTGGGGAAATTATCACGATAGCGATGTAAGACTATTTATACCAAAATATTTCATAAAACTGTTTTAACAGTTTTAAGAAAATACTATTGCACTCAATGTGTAATATCTTTATTTGCATAAAACGCACACATTGCACCTTAAAATATAGAACATAACAAAACAGAATTAAGAAAAAGTTTCCCTTCAGATACTCAGTTAAAGATCAAATTATTATCTTCTCAAGGAAATTATATTATTATCCATATTTGTAATTATAGGATTTTAACAAAATTAACTAACAATATTGCTAGCGATATTAAGTGTCAATGTTTGACAGTTTTATTTTTTAGATAACATCGCAGTATAAGTATTACAGTACCCAGAATGCTTAGCGCCACAATGTGGAGGAGCGCACGTTGTTCGGTTCCAGTCCTACATTTAGCAAGTCATAAATATTCCAGCATGTGAACTCCGAACTAATCGATGAATATAAACGTCCCAATGGCCGTCTGAAGAGGCCCAAAGCGTGATGGGCTCGTTCTCTCATTCTCTCGAACAGCTCTGAGATCTCTAGCCATGTTTTTTTTTAATTGAATCCTCATTATTTAAGGGCGAGTTCTTTTGAATCAAAAAAAGTAGAGAGCTGTGTAGGCGCGCATAAAACACGTGGCGTCATTAAATTAACACGTCAGAGTACCACCATGTGAAAATTTCAAACAATATTCATTATTTTACCGGCATTATTGTAGCCGATACAATATGGCCCAGCCCTAGTGTGACTGTGTTCTTCACTTCTGTCCTCTACAGTTCCCAGAGGGCACCATGGCAACCTTCCAAGAGTTCATCCAGCAGAACGAGGACCGCGATGGCGTGCGCTTCAGCTGGAACGTTTGGCCGTCGAGCCGCCTAGAAGCCACTCGTATGGTGGTCCCAGTGGCCTCTCTCTTCACCCCTCTGAAAGAGCGGCCCGATCTACCTCCGATCCAGTACGAGCCGGTGCTGTGCAGCCGAGCGACGTGCCGCGCCGTTCTCAATCCTCTCTGGTGAGTCTGAGCAGAGCAGAGCAGAAGGAGTTCACAGATGGAAGGTCTGCTCGTGATCCATGCCAATGGTTTCCAAATAAACACTTTGATTGTAAAAGCTGGGTATGTTAAACGCTGTGCTCTAATATTCTTGTGCCTCTCTGTTTTTCACTCTGCATTGTTTGGACAATCAGTCAAGTGGATTACAGAGCAAAACTCTGGGCATGCAACTTCTGTTATCAGAGGAACCAGGTAAAGATACTGCACTTGTTTTTAGCGGGGGGGGGGGGGGGGGGGGGGGGGATGTAAATAATGTGTGTTAAAAAAATGCAATTCATTGACTTACTTTTGATTTAAAGCCTACTTTTCTCAAACCAAAAATGTTTAAACAGCAGCAGCCTCATGTACTAACATCTGTGTGGATTTCTTGTTAAAACATTGTGTAAGGAGAAAGCTGGGATTTTTTAATCGGTTTCTACGCAGACTCTTTCTACATTCACTTGAAACTGAGTTCAGATAGAACTCCACCCGCTCTCCATCCTCATTTACACACATTTAAATATGTAAATGAGTAGGCTGGAGGATGAATAAAGCCAGAATATGGCAAAATTCATATAAAAACTTTACATACAAAAACAGTTTACTTACAATTGATTGGAGACTTTATTTTGCAGTGGCTGAAACAAGAAAAAATACTTCATAAATTAGTTATTATAGTTTACATGTATAATAGTCTGAGTTGCCAGAGTTTGAGTAAACCTTTTATAATGCTCAAACTGTACTGTCCCAGAGACTCACGCCAGTAACAGAGAGCTGATTGGATGTTGTATTTTGGTCTCATTTGTAGTCGTTTTACAGCCAGTTAAACTAAAACCTACATCACCACAGAAACAACCAAGCAACAACACATAAGTTTGAAAATGTATTTAAAAAAGCAAATTTAAGACTTCTTAGGCCTAAAACGTAGGTTTTTACATTTTTGCCTTGTAGAGTGTGACCGGGAGGGCATCAGGACTTTACCAGCATGGAAACATTTTTAATAAATAGCTGAAGTATAGTCATGACACAGATTAGCTAGTGATAGAACCAAACCAGGCATTGTTAGGATTGAGATGAAACCAAGTCCAACAGATGCTTTTCTTCTCTAAAGGGACACCGAGCTGTTTGTGGGTGTGGTCGATGCCGAATTTCTGTTAAACACATCCTGATTGAATGCCCTATTTATTCATAGATGAGGAGGAGATGCTTAACATGAGATTTCGTAAAGAAATACACAGTTACCCAGAAAGACTTACAAAAAATGTGCTGGACTTCATGAAAACAGAACTGAATGAACTAGACTAAGTGAATTTGTGAAGTTAACAATTTATGTAGCCATGAACTGGCCATGCTGCTGTCAAGGCTTGAAAGAAAGAAAGAAAGAAAGACATCAAATATTGAAATAGAGTAATACATCAAATAACAACAATATATAAGTAAATAAATAATTGAAGCAAATATTTGTGAAATTAAATATTTAAGAACTTTCTATAGCTTAAAAAATGTAAATGGCTCATTGATGAATCACAACAAGCCGATAAGATTTTGAGAAAATAATAAGCAATAGTAAGATGAAATTATCTGAAGGTTTTATTAACTCAAAATAAACTATTTCTAATATTTGCCTGTAGGAGTCACCAAAGGGCTGCAAACTGTACGCTAAAATGCTAAAAACGTACATCAGTTGCTTTATCTACATGGAGAAAAGCACAAATCCACATCGACGTCACTGTTAGTAAATATAAGCGTCAACATGAAAGCTGATGTACAGAAAGTTTTTTAGTGTTGGTTCATGACGCCCCAGGAGTTTCTCTTTAATTTTTATATAAGGCTGCTACAACTGTGTTAGGGATGTCTAAAAAATAAAATGAAAACAATAGCGCATATAAATCGTAATGTTGATATTCTTTATGGATTTAAAATGCAGTGTGATATTATCAGAGTACTTTCTTTAAAGTGAAATGACCAACCAAACCTTAACAAAATCCACATTCTGTCATAGTTCCCACCAACCTACGCTGGAATATCCGAGGTCAATCAGCCTGCTGAGCTTCTTCCGCAGTTCTCAACCATTGAATATGTTGTCCAGGTAGAGCTTTCTCCAGACTATATTTCAGGATAAGTAATGAACTGTGGCGTTGAGTTAATGTTCAGTGAAACATCCAAAATATATCAACCATCAGTGGGGAAAACAGCTTCTGGTTGTTTTCCTGTAGCGTGGTCCTCTGATGCCCCTGAACTTCCTGTATGTGGTGGACACGTGCATGGAGGACGATGATCTGCAGGCGCTGAAAGAGTCTCTGCAGATGTCCCTCAGCCTCCTTCCTCCTAATGCTTTGGTGGGACTCATCACGTTTGGGCGGATGGTGCAGGTTCATGAACTGGGCTGCGAGGGAATCTCCAAGAGCTACGTCTTCAGAGGAACCAAAGATCTCAACGCCAAGCAGCTTCAGGTAGTGATTAGCTTGACAAAAAACACATTTTCAAGCATGAGTGTGTTTTTTTTTTTATCAGAATAATTGAACTGATCTGTGCAGGAGATGCTGGGGTTAACCAAACCAGCTACAGCACAAGCAGCCAGAGGTCCACAGCAGCCTCAGCTTCCTCCATCAAACAGGTGAGTTTAGCTTGATGCTGTATCGTCATAGTAGAAATCTAGTGTTTCTTTTTCAAATTCAGAATAACTTCATCGTGAAAGATGTAGAGTATGAATCTTTAAAATTTAAATTAAAGTAATTTTTTTTGTCTATATTATGTTTGTATTTATTCAAAAATATTTTTGTGTGATTTGGATTTTAATGTAATATTCAAATGTAAACCTATATTATTATTATTATTACTATTATTTCATGAACGTATTAAGGTGATAAGCTACCTTGGTATCATTCCGGCGTTTCACATAAACATCTGAAATCTGACAACTTAAAAGAAATCCTCTTAGTTCCTAACATATTGAATTTCATTTTTCAAAACTGACTTACCATACTTGTTTTAACAGTTATATTAAAATAAATATTTCTAAGTAAGTTTTAGACCTTTTTTTTTTTACCAAACACGACATATAGGCATGAAATAACCTGTTGTCTTGGGTATAAACAAACATTTGACATAACATATAACCCTCTGTATTAGTCCACCAAATTTCATCTCTACTTTAGTTTGCTTTTTGTCTGTGACTGTTTGTGTTCTTTTCTTCGTGCTTTCTGTATCAGAACAGATCCAGCTAATTAGACGCGGATAAGAAATCTCTTTCGTGTGTGCTCAGGTTTCTGCAGCCAGTCCAGAAGATTGATATGAACCTGACAGATTTGCTGGGGGAGCTGCAGAGGGACCCCTGGCCCGTCACCCAGGGGAAGCGCCCGCTGAGGTCCCTCGGGGTGGCTCTTTCTATTGCTGTGGGTCTCTTGGAGGTAACAGTGGTCTTTGTATTGTTTATTGGTTTTACCATCAAGTGGGTTTAGTTGTTATCAGCTGGATAATAATGTTATGCTAGTAAGCATATGCTTTTGTTAGGTTTTTTTTGGATGCTGTAAATAACCTCAAGACTTCATTCTTTAAGGTCCGTTTTAAGTTTGTAACAGCTATTTTAATCAATCAATCAATAAATCAAAATGTTTATGCATTGTTTTTTTTAGCAGTTGCTTCAAAGCAGCTTCACAAAGGGCTAATGCTGATTAAGAGTTAGTTAGTAATTAATGGGCAATAAAAATAATTATATGGGTTACAAATAGAGCTTATATATACCGCTTCCTTTAGTATTGTGCGTTAGTATGAGGAAAGTGATGATTTAAACTGACCTGTAATCCCAAACGTCTTATAAACACTCGGTTTAAACCAATTTTGTGGTGAGTTCAAGCAGGCGAAACCCTTTTTTAGTTTTATTGATGTGGGGAAAACCCTACACACATATGCAGAGAAAATATATAATGCAAAGAGTGTGTATTTGAACAGCATTTGAGAAGGATATAGTGAATAGGTAAGCTTTCGGCACCTCAGACAGAGCTGCGGACAGCCTCTTGAGTTTCTACAGGTCAGAAAAGCAACCCTTCTGTGCGGCTTCAGGTGGAGTTTGGTAGACCTTTCTGAATTTCACCTCAGGTATTAAATCTGAAGACGGGAGCTCTCGTCTATGCAAGCTGAAGACAAACAACCTTGTTACACTATACATATTTTGCTAATACAACCTACTGTGTAGATTTGATAAATCTACTGTTACAACTGTTTCTTATAACCGTAGATTGAAATCGACAACATTGGAGTCTTTTGACAAAGTTTTAAACAATTAAAATACTTACAACTTTTTGGAGTTGCTTCACCTAACCAAATAAAAAGGTTGAATGGGAAAAAGAAATTGTGCTTCCTAACAAAGATCACTTTGAACTAATAATAGGATTTTTTTTTTGCATGGAAGTTGACCAATGTTTTATTCAACAAAGTGAGCCGGCTAAACCTGTTTTGAAGACGTTCTATCGTACTGGATGTTTTTGAGGTTGAAGAATGGCTGTTGAAACTATTGGAAAGAATCCATAAGTTCTCCTAAAGTGGAGAGTTTGTGGGACAGATTAAAAATGTCCAAAGTTTAAGTGTTTTTAAATGTTTGCTAATCCTAAAATTTGTTTTCTTCTCCTTTCTAGTGCACTTTCCCCAACTCTGGTGCTCGTATCATGGCTTTCATTGGTGGTCCTGCCACTCAGGGCCCTGGCATGGTGGTCGGGGACGAGCTGAAAACCCCCATCAGGTCCTGGCATGACATCGAGAAAGATAATGCCAAGTTCATGAAAAAGGCCACTAAAGTGAGTGCTCTGGTGTCTCATGTACTCGTTAGGTGTTCCCAGTGGTGTCATAAGAAGAACGTTGTCCGAGAAGTTTTTTTAGCAAGTCAAAAGATTTCAAATTGCAAAGCTGCATAGGTGTGATGGAAAATTTGCAGCCACACTGCAGGTTCTGCTTTTAGAAATTGCTTTTGTCATGAGAATTTAATTTTATTATGAATAGAGGAATATATGTTTAATTAAATGTTTTATACTTTGCCATTTTACCATAAAGTCATTTTAGCTTGAGTGCATTCTGAAAACAAAAAAGGAGCAGGAGCGTAATTACCACTGGGAATAAAAATCCTGTTTATGGGAAAAAATAAAGGTAATGTCTCCTCTGTAGTTTGGAAGTAGTTCATATTTAAATAAAATTAGCTTTCGTTGTCCAATGGTACGAGTTTGAACGCCTTTGATTCTTAACTAGTGGGTTACTAATACATTTTTTTTTACTTTTATCTTGTTTTGGAATTATGTTATTAACTGATTAGTTCCTGATTTAAAGTTCAGTTAAGATCAGCTACTGTACTTGGCAGAATCTTCTAGTACACAAGTCTAGTTTGTGATTCATAGAAACATCTTGAAAAACAGGAAGTACATCACTTTCTCTCATGCAGTTCTTCTAGAGATTAATTTTATTTGGTTCTAAATTAGGCTGGGGTGTTTTGGAGTATTGTATTTATTTAAAATTTGGCCTGTGTAAAACATTGCATTTTTGATTTTCCTTAAAACACTTAAAAATGCTACCTAACATTTTGGAGGTCCTGCAAGAATCTGTATTTTATTTGTAGGCTCCGTTGAGACAACACTGTGTTTCAGATTGATCAGGGAATGCATCTACCTGAGAATCAAAAGTTTGGATTTCTCAGTGCAGAGCCAGTGTCTTGAGATTCTGCAATGGATCTTCATTTCATTTTTGTATTATATTCTTTCTCTCTGCAGCACTATGAAGCCTTGGCTAATCGAGCCGCCACTAATGGACACATCATCGATATCTACGCATGCGCTCTCGATCAGACGGGATTACTGGAGATGAAGTGCTGCACCAACAGCACAGGGTGAGTGTCTCTAGGGTTATGAACCCGGAGATCTGGACAGCTTTTGAGATGAAGTGAAAAATGTTTGTTTGAGTTCACGTTCCATATCTTGAAATGTTGGTTTAGATTTATAAAAAAAAAAAAAAATGTAACAAATGAATATATAAATGAGAGTGCGCTGATTTTTATATTATTGAACAATTTCAATTAATATTATGAATGATCATTTTTATTTATTTTAAATTCTGAGTAAATTTCTCAATTTTTTTCTTTTTAATTGAATAAGCCAGTGCATCAATTGTGTTGTCTGTCTGAAAGGGGGTACATGGTCATGGCGGACTCTTTCAACACATCTCTATTCAAGCAAACCTTCCAGAGAGTTTTCACCAAGGATGTGCAGGGCGCCTTTAAGATGGCTCTAGCAGGGACTCTGGAGATTAAGGTCATTTGCCTTTTTTGGCATACTAAATTCTGAAATGTGACTGTTGTATGAGGGTTGCTCTGTCATTTCAGACTTCAAGAGAGTTAAAAATTTCGGGCGCGATCGGCCCATGTGTGTCTCTAAACGCCAAAGGTCCCTGCGTGTCAGAAAATGTATGTAGCTCGAAGTTGCAGTGCTGCCATGGTTTTTCCTGTTGAGTAAGTAAAACATTTTAATCAGGTTTTCTTCTCTTGACAGGAAATAGGAACTGGTGGCACAAGTCAGTGGAAGATTTGTGGACTCGACCCAAATACCACACTTGCATTCTATTTTGAGGTCGTCAATCAGGTACTGACATTTTAGAAGTTAAATATGTAACATTCTCATTTACGGAGGTTGTATAGGAGCAGCCCATTAGAGGGCACACTTTGTTCAGTAATGGTATTTAGTTAAAAAATTATATATATATTTTTTTGTAACTTATTAAACTTATACTGATTATAAAGATATGGTTATATGGTAAAAACTATTTATTTTAACTGCTTCTATTGCTTAAAAAGCACTATTAACCTAATCTCCTCTATTATCACCAGTCTGTCAGAGTGTTGAAAATGATTTGATTAAGTGCACGTCAATCAGGTTGGGATATACACATACTTTATAATATTTTAATAAAAAGCATTCAAGAAAACACTCTCTGAAACTTCTGATTGTCAGAACTTCTTTAGTAAAAATAAAATACATTTATGGCTAATGTTAGTTATTGGACATAAGAAGATTGAATTTTGGGATTTGTGGAAATAGCTATTCAGTACTCTGCACAGTTACTGCCTTTTTGCTTTATAGGACTGCAGAACTGAAAAAAAATACTTTAAATTTGTCCCTTCTAAATAGCTTTAGGTAAATTATTGGCTGTCAATACACCTTTTAAACTAAGATATTTTGTAACACAGCAAAAGATGGCCTAATATTTCCGAAATGTTTAAATCTTTTTTTTTTTAATACTAAAAATGCAATTAACAGCGTTCTGCTTTGTATAGAGTACTGAACAAGAAATCTAAGCTTCCTGCTTTGCTTCTAACAAACATCTTGTGAATAATCATGCATGTCTCTTTAACTGCACATTCTTAGCAAGACCAGAATTTCCGTAGTTTAAGATGCATTTACATTTTAATCAATCAGAAGATATGCTCTTGAGTCCATGTGTGTAAAGTAGAGCAGTTAATGTGGGATAATGTACTGTAGCGGTGCGGAGAGTGCAGAATTTATGGTCAACGAAGCGAAATATTTTAACTTTAAGATATTCAAGGCTGCACCAATCAATCAGGAGCTTCCTAAAGTAGTCACAAGGGGAAAAAACTGCAGATTTTACCAGTGAGAATATTTTATTTTCTAGCACCCGTTCAGTGGCGTTCCATGTTTTCCCTTTCTTGGTGTCTGTGCAGCATAAGAGGTTGTTACATCTTGAAGTATGCACTCCACAAACACTTTACTTACTTTAATCTTATTTTACTTTGTTTGTTTAGTTATTTATTATTTAGATCTGAGGATGCTGTGTACTCGTATGTTAGGAAAATACCGTTTTAATATAAACCATATTTTTTTAGAACAGTTCTGAAAGTAGAAAACTGTTGATGCCCATATACTGTGACATAATCTTTATTTCACAAACACACATTTTTTTACTGAAAGATTACGCATGACACAAAAAGCAGCACATTTGAATTTTGGAGTAAAGTTCTTTTTCAATGTTCACAAACAGTAGAACACAGGAATTCTTCTGTCTTCATGAGGTTTGCTTTCCATTGATTTGAATAACTTCTGGTGAACTCCGCCAACCCAGTGTCCTCTAGTCCTGGGCTGAAACGACGTTCCCTGAAGTCGTGATTATTTCTGCGCTCTTCGAGCCAGCAGGGGTCAGCTGGGGCCTTGTTCAAACCAGCGTCAGGTCCTGCTGGCCTTCGCTGTTTGAGCGAGGGGCCGTAGGGCCACTGCTGCTCTCGAAGCGGGGCTGGATGGTCGTGCACTGCGAGAGGGAGCTCTTACGAGGCTGCTCGAATATCTGCTGGAATTTATTCAGGCTTTTGCGCAGCGCTGCTCTGTACCTTCTGAGAGATACAAACAAGGTCATGGTCAACCTCCCACGTACGCATCGACAGTAAACACGCAGATATCAGTCGCATGATTCATAGCTGCTGTGTGTTCTCATTCTGTGTGTGGATGTTGGTGTCAGCAGCTTTCGTTTAGATCTACCTTCCTCTTTCAGTCCTGATATAGGTTCGCTTCCTGTCACCTTTTATATCTCGAATAACATTGAAGGTATGAGGGAAAATCCTAATGGTTCACGTCGAACAGAATTATTATGATGTTTCTGTGCTTAATAGTTATTTAGACAAAGCTTAAAATGCATACGGTTGTGTTCTGCATTAGAACAGGTCAGCACAAGGCAAGAAAAGACTTCTCTATCCGTTATTACCTTCTCCAATTTATATAGATTTATATCTTGGAGAGGATGGCCAGTTTTAATTCATAAAAAAGTTTTAATAAGTAGCTGAATTAAAAATAAGACCAACAACTGTTAAACCAGTTGTTTCAGTTGGATCTTTTGAGTAAATTAAATAGTTAATACTAGGCTTCACAAAGACCTAATGCTAATTAAGAGTTAGATAGCAATTTCAATTAGATAATTCTATGGGTTAGAAAAAGAACTACCTTAATAATTCTACCTTAGGAATTGTAAAGTTTATTAGTATGAAAAAAATTGTTGATTTAACCTGACATGTAATCTTAGACTTATACAAACTCCGTTTAAACCAATTTTGTGGTGACATAAGGCAATAAAGACACTTATATTTTTATTGCTGTTGGAAAAAAAACGAGACCTTGGAGTAAAACAAAGCAGAGAAAAGATCTCCCCAGCGAAGAACCTCTTTGTGAGATCACAGGACGTCTCACTGACCGTCACCTCCCCAGTATTTCATGAAGTCAGCATAAGACATGCCAAACAAGTCAAATTATTTTAGTTTTGAAAACCAAAAGACTAAAGAATATTTCTCTGCAATGGTTTAGTGGGGCTCGGTGGCTGTAATGCAATGTTGTTCCAGTCTCATATTCAACATTTGTAGAATACTTTACTGTTCATGAGAAGAATGAACCTAAACTATTAAAAACAACTATTCAGTTTTGCTCATGCCGTAGTTTTATTTTGGTTTATTAAGCCATTAATGTAGTCATGTCATTCGTTTGAATTCAATCATTGTGTTATTAGTTCAGTTTCATTGCAATCCATGCAAGTTTGGTTATTGTATGGTTCAGTGTGATTAAAATGAACAGTGTCATTTCAATGAAATTTGATTTCATGTCATTGAATCAAATTGAAATATTTTTGGGTTCTGAGGAAGATCAGAATACTTTGATGGATTAGAATAAATGAGAAATGTTTGACTTGATCATTCATAAGTTACTAAGAGTGCACTTGACTGCTTACGTTTGAGTCATGGAGTTGATCCATGGGTTGAGAGCTGAAGTGAAGAGCACTAGCCATGTGGCCCCCGCCGAGGCAAGCTGCGGGCTCTCGGCCCCCGTCAGAGTCTCATAGAAACAGATAATGATGTATGGCAGCCAGCAAACAAGCAGTAACACTATCAACAACACAGACAGAGCTTGTGAGCATGTCAGGATTTTTGGAACAAGCGTAATTCATTGAAACAAGAACAATGTTGATCTATTTTGACTTATAATAAAAAAAAAATCAAGTATGTGTGTGTATATATATATATATATATATATATATATATACACACACACATATATATTAGATAAAGCTTTTTATATTAAGTTTTCTGTCAGTTAAAGTAAACTTGGTTAATCTCCTATATGTTTTTATTATTTACCATCTATCTTGTTGGTGTGGTAAAGGTCTATGTTTTTAGTATTTACACTTTAAAATTAAACCACTTTACACTATAAGTAAAATAAGCTTTATAGGCAAATGTTTGTTATTCTTTACACAACACTAAAGTGTTTTGTGTTTGCTCTCTTTCTTTCTTGGTCTGGCCACGTTTTCTATGAAGTAAATTAAAATTTGATTCAAAAAGGATTTTGAAAAGACAATATGTTTGGCAAAATGATCTAAGTGAGTAATTGTAAAAAATAAAATTAGTATTTTATTATCATAATGTCCTGAAAAATATACATTTCGTAGGATTAGAATAGGTTAACCTTTACTATACCTCAAATCAATCATCAGTAACTAAGTTTTTTTTATTTGCCTTTCTATGATTATGTAAAGCGACAAAAAGGTCAGAAACTAAACATTTCATCAATATTTCATTGACAATAATTATGCTCAATCACTTAATACATTCACCAAGACTATTGTTTGTATTGTAATTGTTGTTTTGGTATATTAGATCCATAAAAAATATATATTATTTTAGCTTTTTGTCACTTTACACTGGACTTTCAGGCAAGCAACTTATCTAAATTATGTTTCTTAGCTTCTAGAACATGAATGATTTTTAAAATACCTTCCACTGTATATATAATAGCTAGAATATAGCTGAGTATAAAGTACATATTAATAATAAATAACTAAACCCCATAATATAGTGATTTATAAAAATATTAACTCATTAGAACCCATGGTGTTCAATTTACTTATGTAGCTTTGTATTTATTCATTTTTAACACACATTTAAAACATCATTTTTGGTTAAGTAAAACAAGGTTCTTTTTTAATAATACATTGTATTTTAGGTGCCCTCTATAAAACGATCAAGGTCTTTAGTATTATAAACCGCAATCTGTGTTTCTTTTCCCATCTTGTATTTTAGACTAATTAAATTAAGTTAAAAGCACATAAAACCAGCAGAAACAAGTGTATAGCTAACAAAATATTTAAAATGAACTCCTTCACAACTAAAATACTTTCCTGACGATAACTGATTTGAGAATTGTTTTAAACATAGTTAAGATTGTACTGTTACAAACTCCATCTTGGAGTTTGTCCCAGATCACAGGGCCTAAAAAGGTTCATCCACCCATGTTCTATCTATCTATATATATAGATATATATATGGCTAAATAATTCTAGCCTTGGTTAGCTCAAAGTAGTTTTTTTAAGTCAAAGATAAGTCAAAATATTGTGGTTTATTTAACATAGCTTCAGAAAGATAAGCTCTTAATGAACATTTTAAAATCTGTGGCAATTCAAATACCATAAAACGGTGTTATCTGGCTCTTTTTAATTATGCTCACCTATGGTTGTCACCATTACTATGGAGCTCTTGAAGTAATTGTTGGCAGGCACATAGAAGCAATGGTCCTCGTTGCACACAAACGTCCCTCGTCGCACCTGGTTCCTAGCTATATACACAATATACCCGTACATGGAGCACATCAGAAGAATTGGAACGATAATTCCCAACACCATGAAGAGCATATTGAATGTGATGCAGGAAGGCTTAAAGCTGGGAAGGCAGAGGAACTTTGTCTCACTGTAGACGTAGCTACCAAAACCAAAGAGAGGCAGAGATGCATTCAGGATGCAGTAAAACCACACCACAGCGAGGATGACTTTGGCCCGGTACGCTGTGAAGATCACCGGGTAGCTCAGAGCACAGTAGATCTCCGTAAACTTGTCAACCGTGGCCCAGGCGAGCGAATGGATTGAGGCCAGCTGGAGCAACAAAAACAGAAATGCACTTCCTTGGCAGGTGGCGCTCTTGCTAGGGTAGCTCTTCACTTTAAAAAGGCTGTTATGGATGCCGAACGGGATTGTGGAGACACCCAAAGCAAGATCGCACAGGCAAAAACTAAGAGTCAGAAACCAAGAGTCTGTTTGCAAGCTTTGGTTGAGTAAAACCACCACCAGCAGCAACAGGTTACCCAACACGGAGCAGATACTGGAGCCAATCATAAGCACTGCATAAACCACCGCTGTCCACTCCATGTTCACATGAGTCGTCCGATGGAGTCATTTACTGACGAGAACCTAAGTGCTCGTTGGATGGTCGTCGATTCGATCAGACTGAAGCTCTGACAAAGGCAGCAGGGAAGGTGATGCTGGATGGGAGGAGTGAACCTCATGCTGATCCTTAGCAGGTGAGCGTCTTGTGCTCATCTCTAAGCACTGATCTCTTTGGGGAGTGGTAGTCAATCCTCTCCACCTTCCTCATCTGCAGCGCTTCTTAGAAAAGAACATTCTAACTTGAAGACATACACTGCTACGGTCACATGATGCAAAGGACATCAAGTGTGTGTTTCTAGGAGATCTGAAAACACTCTTCTAATTTGTCGAGTCTCTTTCTTATGTGGTTGTTTTTCAGTTTTTTGATAATTGGTTCTAATAGCATTCAAGCAATTATCTTTAATTAGGGGTTTAGCGCATAGAGCTTAAGCCTTTCCTCCATTTGTATCCTGTTAAGGATTTGGGGTTTAGGTTGCAAGTTTTCAGCAGATGTTGCATGAGTTATTTTCTTTAGAGGTAATGTAGTGTTTTGTTGAATCAAATCTGGTTCAGTTAATTCAGCTTTAGATAAAAAAAAAAGTATTTCTGTTCTTGAATGTTATGATCTAATGGCCATTATGAAAATAAAAGAAACAGTTCATGGTTGAATTTATGAGAAATCATTATACTTATTTAAGGGTTTTGTATAATCTTATAGGTTAACTTTTACTAATGCATCTTGTTTTTTTGTTAAACAACATGCGATCAAAAGCTAAAGTGTTTCATCACCCTTCATTATGTGCTCATAAGAAAGGCAGGCTTTACCAAGATATTTGAAACATTTGCAAAACTTTGATGAAACATTGTCTTATGTTGTAATGCCTTTTGATTGATTTGACAAAACTGTTTAAAATGTGGGCAAATTATAATAACAACCTTCTCTTTTTTTCCAGCACAATGCTCCGATCCCACAGGGAGGACGAGGAGCAATACAGTACGTAACGCAGTATCAGCACTCAAGCGGACAGAGGCGCATCAGAGTCACCACGATTGCAAGAAAGTAAGTCTTTTTGTAAGGCAATAAAATTGCGAATAAAAACAGTTGAAAATCATCACAATATGATCATTGCCTAAATGGAGTAATGGGTCTTTTATGACCGTCAATCCCTGATGTAATGTGAAGAGAGACCAAACTAGCTTTTATCTATTTTCTCGATCTTGAGGGAAGGATTTAAACTTAAACTGAAAAGTTTCCTATTGTATTTGCATATCTGCCTGTGACCCTCGACATTTCTGCATCTGAATTAGTTTATGATTTGATATTACTCATAAAAGCTTTTTTTACTCAATTAATACATGTAACAACTATTTGATTGTGTCATGAACAGGATATCATTGAGAGGATTTTTGAAGAAAAAATTTATTTGTAATGACCAAATCAACAATATAACAAGTATTTTCTTCCAGAAATGTACAATTAATATTCATTTCAATCTAGTCTACAGCTTGTGCATTTGTTCACCATCATTTTCATTAACTCACAAACCTAAGAAAAACATTAGATGAAAACTTGATCACAGGTTATTCTATCTTGACTTTGGTTCCACACGTGCCACCCAGTTTGGACTTCACCTCTGCACATCTTCCTTTTGTTCTACTCAACAATCATAGCATGTTTCCATGACAACAATAGACAATGTTCCCCTTTCAGATCATTATACATTTTTTTTTCTCTGAATTGATGCACCTTGATCATGTAAAACCATGTGCTGCTGGTAGCTTTTAAAGTGGTTTGAGTGGTCATCAACTTTTCCTTCCATCATTCAGCTAGTGAAGGATCAGATGTGAAGAAGGTTAGAGTGCTGTAATGTGTTCTTCCTCTTCCTCCTCTTTAGCTGGGCTGACGCTCAGAGTCAGATCCAGAGTATAGCTGCTTCCTTTGACCAGGAGGCTGCAGCCATCCTGATGGCTCGTCTGGCTGTCTACAGGGCTGAGACGGAGGAGGGTCCTGATGTTTTACGCTGGCTTGACCGACAACTCATTCGCTTGGTCAGTCTTTCTGCTTTGTTTTTTTAAACTGCTAATGAAAACATTTTATGTGGCAAGTCTCTAATCAGTCCACACAACATTGAATGTGCTCTCTATTTATGATTTCTTTTTTTTTTTT
Organism: Danionella dracula; assembly: GCA_900490495.1. NCBI lineage: Eukaryota > Metazoa > Chordata > Actinopteri > Cypriniformes > Danionidae > Danionella > Danionella dracula. The sequence goes on from UELW01000223.1 coordinate 3,646,798, forward strand.
ATTGGCAGTGTCAGAAATTTGGAGATTATCACAAAGATGATCCCAACTCGTTCCGCTTCTCTGAGACGTTTTCATTGTACCCTCAGGTACTCTTTCCCATCTCTTGCTCAAAAGAACTTCATCTGCCTTTCCAGCAGTGTGAAACTAACAGTGTTTTTGGCAGTTTATGTTTCACCTAAGGAGGTCTCCCTTCCTGCAAGTGTTCAACAACAGTCCAGATGAGAGCACTTATTACAGACATCAGTTCATGAGGCAGGATTTGACCCAATCACTGATTATGATTCAGCCCATCTTATATGCGTACTCTTTCAACGGCCCTCCAGAGGTAAACCCACCACCCTCTCCGCACTTATGGCAGATGAATGAGATGCCTATACAATGCAATGGCAATAAACGCAACATAAATTCATAAATACAGTTCAGGGTTTGAAAAAAACTTATGATAATCATTTGTGTTTTTTAATTAGCTACATGTCTGGTTGGGAATGGAGGATCAAATACATCTTTACACCTCTTTCTTTTCTTAAGAGCACTTTGGTAGCAAGGGTTTTCTGTCAGTTTTTAGCAAGACAAAGACTCACTCACAAACAGACTGAACCATTAAACAAACCCATTCTCAGACTTTCTGTAAATAACAAGAAAGTGCATACACAACAGTTTAGGATGTAAAGCGACTATTCAGATTTTAAAATAATTGACTGTAGCCATCAAACCAATTATTTTTCTTTAAAATTAAAATGAGCTTAAAACAAACCAAGTTATCACACTGAAACCCAGATTTCATAGAATTCTACTGTAATCTACGTGTGATTATGTAAGAAAATGTTAACATTTTGGGAATTTTTGCAATAAATCCGTTTATTTTCTCAATAAAATCCATACTCATCTACAAATTCTAGATCTACAGATGGAAACAACTTGCCCATAGGGTGTTAACATTTAACCTTTTGTGAAAGAAAATCAGTCGTATAAAGATCCACTTTCAACACACGTTTAACAAATCACAGCAGAATTTGATGCTGGTTTTTAATAACAAGACTTGCAGGTTTATTGAGAATATCCACAAAGAGATTTAACAATAAGTGTGCATTTAGTACATGAAGAGAATACACAATGAAGTTAATTTGCATTATTAAATAACATTACTGTGTCATTTGTTATGCTGTGTTTTTTTTACAGTGGTGTCCATCAATCATCAAATGAGGACATGTTTTGGTAGCTTGATTGCGTGTTTATGTAACATTTTACCAAAATCCTAAAAAGTCTAACCTTAATATCCTGATCATGTAAGCCAAGATCATTTACATCAAGTTGTTTGTAATGAAAAATGATGATATTGTTACATTTAGGAATATTGAATCAAAAGGTATCTAAAATGTAGTTTAACCCATAGAAGCGTAGCGTCAAATAACAGAAAAGGTTATTTAATGTTTTTGTTTTGTTCATGACACTGGAAGAGTTATGTAGGCTTGAGAGAACATCACACGTGAGTGCTGTGTCATGATTACCGTGCACCTGATGTCCCCTGACTCGAGATTAAACTGTGTTCAGTTTAATTACTGCGCCGTGATCTTTTCGTCTCATTAACATTCACGCTCAGACTTCATTTGTCTTTAACCCTTTCTGCAAAGACTTAGTGCCACTTAAATCTAGGGGTCTGGAACTTTAAGAAGGTTCCTGTGAAACTCGACGCTGACCCTTATACATACTACACAAACTTTAAATAATGCTCGATCGCATTAGAGCTTGTTGCTTATTGAGTTAAGCAGCATCAGTGTGAGGATACCAAGGGTAACTCAAACTGATGTGCTGTATTTAATCTGCTTTTAATGGAGGGCTTTGTGTCACTCAAGTGTTTTCCCCTGGCACTGGGACCAGATGAGGCTGAGGTGTTTATCAAAGTATCTAATGGACAATGACAGTTCAGTAACAGCTTCTGTCTGCTGATGTTTTTTCAGCCTGTGTTGCTGGACAGCAGCAGTATTTTGCCTGACCGCATCCTCCTCATGGACACTTTCTTCCAGATCCTAATTTACCATGGAGAGGTAAGATGGTAGCAAACACTTTCTTCATATTGTCTGCGCACTGGCTTATTTCCCTGGGTATTTGGTAGACGTTAGGCTAATATGTAGTCTATATCAAGTTTTAGTACCAAAAGTATGCAGACTTATAACTTGATTTTAGTATGTTCCCACTGAAACAAGTTTAAACATAGTACAGACAGTTTCTGATGAAACACTTGGCAGTGTCTCAATGGAGTATGTGCTAATGAAGTGAGATATTCCTGTTGTTGCTTCTAAAAATGTATTAATATTGTATAATCACAGATACAGTGTTAGCGTTTGATTGTTTTTTTCCTCTTGTAGACCGTGTCTCAGTGGCGTAAAGCTGGGTACCAGGAAATGCCAGAGTATGAGAACTTCAAGCATTTGCTTCAGGCCCCTGTGGATGATGCCCAGGAGCTTCTACACACTCGTTTCCCAATGCCGCGCTATATCGATACAGAGCACGGTGGCAGTCAGGTACAGAATTCAGGGATCTAAAGCTTCATCTCATTGCCAAGCCACATTTATTGATTCATTTTCTATAGCGTTTATGGGTCCTAACCACTTGAGGCCCACTTGTTTCGCTCCGTTCCGCACATCGGCTGGGTGAAAAGCAGCCATGCAGGGGCGAATATACTTTTTTTTTGAGGGACAATTAACCACCCATTGGCCTGACAAGGATGCTTTAGACCTGTGGTTTTCAAACTGTGGTAGGTGGTACACGGCACCAGCAGCGGTTATTTGTGTGAAAAAATAAATAAATAAAAACATCAGCCATTATGGCAGCATCTGAGACTTCAATTGTGGCCCATTGGTTGATTTTCTTACTGGGTAGTGGGCTAATCCAAACAACTCACGGTTCCTACCTCCAGCCATTGGCTATAATTCTGCCGCTCACCCCTCTGGAGTAGCTATAATAAGTTTGATTGTCTTTAATAACGGAGAAATGAAGGAATGTTTTGTTCCGAAAAAAAATCGATACCTAAACCAAACATCTTAGCTTCGTTGAGTTGCCTTGTAATTAGTCCCCTCCTCATCCTAGCTTTTAAAAAACAAAAAGAATTGCAAAAGAACAACCCAGACGAAATCTTTATAGGCTATAAACCATTTGAAATCAAAGGAAAAAAAGAACTTGTAGAGTTCTATAGAAGTTACAATATATAAGGATTGTAGATTCTATATCAATTACATTTGATGATCGCTATAAAACTGGATTCTCTGCTTTGAGATCAAACTACAGCTTGTACATTATCTACTCAGCACAACGGTCATGTAAAATACAATATAATTACAAAGCAGCTACAATGCAAGACAACAAGCATACACACCATTATTCTAAGCCCCACCCCTCAGGTAGAGGTAAAATTGCCTTTACCGCCAACAGTTAGTTGATCAAATTTGGACGTTGAAATGCATCTTGTTCAACTATTTGGCTTTATTTTAATTCATTTAGATAACTCTAGAAAGCAAGAGCCTTTGTATATTTTTTTATCCATTTATAATTTTTTTTAACAACACATTTTTATTTGTATTTGACTTCTATGGAATCAAAGTGGGTTTAAAAGTTTTTAACTTTATTCCATAGACTTCCATAGAAATGATGTGATAAGTTTGAGGATCTATTTAAAATAAATACAAGCCACTTGACCAATTTAAGGTTTACTTTCAATATACATTATAATGTTATTACAGTAAGAGCTAATATCATTCTGAGTAGAGGGGTTTCAGTGACCCGCATTTATTACAGCAAATCAACAACTTTAAATGAAATATTGATCAATCACTGGATTTCAGTCAATCCAACTCTGAAATGTCAGTCAACCAATCGAACAAAGTTAAAGATTATTATCATAAAAAATGACAATGAATATAATTAAATTGAGTTACATTGATCACATTAGCTAGTGCTACAAGATACTCTACCTGGAAACCAATCCAAATGCAAAAGCCATATTTAAAGACAGAATCAGATATTAGTAACCTTAAAGCTGTCTGGTTGATGCTGGCATGAAATTCATTTAATAAGCGAGATGTGCACTTACGAGATGGAAATGTGCATTAGCTGCTGCAGAAATTCAATTCTGCTGTTAGCACTCAAATGGAAAAATGTCTTAGAATAGGCATGAAAGATCCCCTACTCTTATCCTATTGATTTTAATACGTTAATGTCACTTGAGAAAGTGCAGCATCATTTTAGAGTGGACCCTGAGGTACAACGTTTAAAACTATTGTTACCTTTCATGTATGAGTCGTAGAACATATATTCATGCAGCCGTGGATCATAACAGTTTCTCTTTGGAAAGTGTTTTAGAACAAGATGAAATGAGAAGGAAAGCTAAGGGTTCATGTTAAGAGAAATAATCAAGAGGGTCTTAATGAATTAATCACTGAAACCACAAAAGCTTGTATTAGAAGAACTTTCAGGTGAGTTCAGATTGAGATAAATTATATAAATATTAATTGTTCGAGGACTTTGCAATCCTTGTCAATTAAAGCCCTGACATACATTGTAGAAATCAAATATGACTGCAAAGGGATAATCTCACAATTTGAAAAATGTATTAACATTGCGCAGCATTTCAATTGATTTCAGACAACGTTTTGCACATACATCATTTTAGAAGTGTTTTTTTTTCAGTATTAAATGAATTAAAGTCCTAGCTAGCACCTTGTATACATTATAATCTTTTAACTTGTGATTTGATTAGCATTTTTCCCATAATTGAGCAACTCTCAATACTATGAATTCACGGTTAATTTAGTATTATTACAATCACGATTATGTTGCTTTGGATGTGTATTGCATTTTACAGTTGTGTAAAAGCTGAAGGCCTTTTAAGTGAAAATAAAACATTCTGCTAAACCAAGTGAAAATAACAGTAATAGCCTGACTTTTAAAAGCCAAACAAACCCTGTGTTTGTAAAACCGCAATATTTAAAAGAAGATACTTTAACAAACATTCTATTAAAGCAACAACTGCCTTAAAAATGCTTTAAGAAGATGCTACAATTTCCGGGATGCTACTAGTGCCATTTGGAAGGAATGATCTATGCTAAGCTATGCTCCAATCTGAGGAGTATCTGGAGAATGGCTGTATAGAACAGTAAGACACTACCTGTATATGAGACGTATAATGAGCCAATAATGAAAAAAAGTGTAGTGTTCTTTTGAATTTTAAGCTTTAATCACAAGCGCAGTGATTTAACAAGAAGCATTCCAGGACCTGCACACTCAAACGATCTGGTCGTTGAGATGCTTTGGGATTTTTAAGAGAATACAGACAGGAAAGGTTTTCCTTCCGCAGCATTGTGACTGTTCAAAATATGTCAGTCACTCTTCAGAACGTTTTATCGCCAACACAAAAATCAATACTCGATTACCTAATAGCTTAGTATTCAAAGCTCCTAACACGAAGCGTTCGTGTTTTGGTTTCATTGTCCCAGCTCTTCGATATGAAATCAGGTTAAGTGGAATCATGTGCATCCGCACAGTTACATCTGTACAGAAATAACAGATTTTCTTGGCTGTCTAACGCTACAATAGTTAGAGCAAACATGAATAAATTGCTCAATAAAACCGGCTTTGTTCTCAAGCTTTGATTAATGACAGCTCAAATTGAAGTAGCTGGTTTGAGAATTTCTCCTGACAGCTCTTCTGTCAGATTCTCTGCTCCATTAACTCGACCGCAGAGATTTCAAACGCCTTGTGTAAATAAATGACTCTGATGGGTCATTGAAACTTGACGGCTCTTTTGCATGTTAATTCATCATGTGAATTCTCCGGGAGCAGAAATATCTCAAAGTGTATTTGTCTTTGCCTCCAGGCTCGTTTCCTGCTGTCCAAAGTAAACCCGTCTCAGACGCACAACAATATGTACGCATGGGGTCAGGTAAGAGCAGCACAGCTCAATCTTTGTTGATTCAGCCACACTTGATTCACACTGCATCTGTCTGCATTGCGTGGCCAGTGCGTGTTTTATATCGATGCGCATATTAACGCATGAACGCTTTCACGTAGTGCGCATGCAGAGCATCCCAGATATGTTGTGTCTCTGAGTGCATCGATCATTTTGGCACCACCTTTATTTTTTGACGCACTGACAGATTGCAAAAATCCCCGTATTAAGCAATTTCTAAGTTTTAAGTGCACCTACACATAAAATTCCTTATGAAATTAAAACAATTACTTTTAGTTAATGTAAAAAGTTCGTTGATGCTGTCGCTGCTGAAGGGAGCTATTTGTGTTTTTATCTGTTAATGAGCGCATGAGGCAACTCAATTTAACTTCACATAAACAGATGTTGCTTTTTAATATGGGAATATTGATGAAAATACTGTTAGTTTAAGTGTTTGTAACTATACCCATATTCTGTTGAGAACATTGCATATCAAATGTAAACAGATCTATTTTTTCTATGTGGATTATTTTTAAGCTTTTAGCAATGTAACGTTAATATTGGTAATTAAATGTTATTTTATGGGAAAAGATATTTAATTTTTTCTGTCCCATTTGCTAAACAACCATCATTGTGAGATTTTTTTTTTAATATTTGCTGTATTTATTAAATTTTATATTTTCATTCTCTGTACTTTTATACAAACTAAGTTTAAGGCTTTTATAGCAACAATTCTCATGATATGCTCTAATATGTAATGAATACAAAAACAAAAAGATGTAAAATAATTAATAAAAAAAAATTTGATATGTAAAAGCTAAGCTCTATACATGTTTAATCAAGAAATGTAATAAAAAGTGCACGTTATACAGTTGGTCACGGTGTAACTGACGTACGCACTGAAAACGTGTGCTGTGTGAATGAAAAGAGCTGCTTGCTCTGTCGATGCGATGCGATGCGGATCTCACGGACACAGATGCAGTGTGAAAGGGCCGTTAGGAGACTGCTGCATATAAGCACATCTCAGGATATTTCCAGTCCTCACTGCCACCAAGTTAATCCCACTTGCTTTGTTTGTGTAGGAGTCCGGAGCTCCCATTCTAACCGACGACGTGAGCCTTCAGGTGTTCATGGATCACCTGAAAAAGCTGGCCGTGTCCAGTGCTGCATAAACAGCCGATGCTCTTCAACCTGTTCCGGTCGGGTCACACTGACACCGCTCCGTTTTTCCATTTATTCCCTGCTCACATCCCCAAAAAGAGATTGATGAGCCTTCGTGATAATGCTAAATTGAAGCATCAGGAGAAGCTATTTGTCAGTTACTTTAGTTTAAATGAACTTAATTAGCTTTGAGTGAGGTTTCTACATATAGTATCTTTGTTCCTCATTGATCCAAACCCGGATGCTGTGTTCTCGTTTATCATGGTCGCAAAGTTAAACTTCTTTATCCTGGTTTCTTGAAGCCATATAAAATGTAAATCCAGGTATACGTTTTCATTTCTTTATCATAGATTGTTAAACAAAGGAAATCATCTCATCCATGTTGTATGATGTCCCACACCAAGAAAGCAAGAAAGAGAGCAACGTAATCAATTAACGATTTGAGTGAGCAGCACTGGGGCTTGGATCATGAAAATAACGACTGAACACTGTTTTCTTGGCTGAAATGTTCCAGTAAACCGGATGTTAAGCATATGACGCTCTGTGTAGAAACCCGATGTTAAACAGAGCGAGGAAGCTAGCAGCTTTAAAACACCTGCAGCAGATTCCTCTGTTCAAGTCGAGGAAGGTAAAAACGCTTGCAATTAAGCCTGAGCTTGAATGCGCCTGTAGCCAACAGCGCATAATAATGGCTTATTTTTAGCGTTCCTCGTCTCGTTGCAGTTGAAGGGTTTCTTTTCAGCAGAGTTGAGCTCTAACACAGACTTGCAGAATATGTAGGCTGCCTTTCTGTCTGTTGCTCTGATATTTATGAGCCATTTCCAGCAGTATTGTATGTTTTGTTTCTAATAAAAGCAGCTTCATGATCCCAGTTGGTCTGCTGTGTTGAATTCTGGAAGCTATTCGTTCTTTGAAAAGTCTTTCAAGTCTGTATCCTACAGCTGCGAGGCTCAAAGGACATGCAAGATCCTGGTTTCCAGAGGAGTAGTTTAAAAAAGTGACTTTACTTTTTATATCTTAATGTCAAACTGCTTGACTGTTTTTCTTTTGTACCACAAAGATCTTATTCGTCACCTCTGAGCTATTGTTCTTTTCGATGCAAGAGGAGAGCAGCTTTTTGCATCCGAGTGGAGTTTGGATTAATGAATAAATACCATGATGTAATATACCCTCAATACACACAGCTATGTTCAGACTACAGTCCAAAATGACCCAAATCAGATTTTGTCCATATGTAACCTGTCTCAGATTTTTTCATGAACATCTAATTAGCTCTATTCTATTTTTTTTTTTTTCAAATCTGACCCAGATTACTTTCATATGTGGTCATGAATTCTATAAAATCTTGCAATAAAACCACACTGTGAACAGCCAGGTCGCTTTTATCTGACTTTTAGATCATTGTATGAAGACAAGCGTCACAATTCTTGGTTTGAGCGGGAAGTTTAACAACAACAATCATGGTTAAGGACGGGGCTGAAATCAGTCAGTGGAAGGAAAGTGAAGTAATAGAGCTTATAAATATTTCTCGTCTTCTTATTTATATGATGTAGTTGAAATGATGACTCCAATTAGAAATGATCTGAAATAAAGCCACAAAATCCCTTCAAATCATAATCTCGTTCATGTTTACTTTCGTTTTAATCAAAGCCATTTTCTGTGCATCCACACCTCACAGCGAGCTGGTTACGGTCATACACTAGAGGTATGTAAATAAATGTATTTCATTCTGAACAGAGCATTAGGACCTGATGTCTGAACGTAGCCTAGGGTTTACTATAGTTTTCTAGTTTGTGGTCGATTTAACCAATGGCCACATGGGAGCAGCAATTAACCAGTTTGAAGTTATTTTTGCAAAATTTCATAGTGAGCCTTTTGTAGATGATAGATCTCACAGCATTCAATCCAGATTTCCCACTTTCAATTTCAGCAAAGAAAAATTACTTATTCGTTCTTTAATAGTTCCATGATTTCCAAACTTGTCCCTTTCTTCGCTCAGTCTGTGCTATTATGGATTGTGCTGTCAAAGTGGCATGCCTGGATGTCCTCGATTATTAGGATAATAAATTCTCTTCGTTAGATTTGTATTCAAATTTTAAACTGTGCCCAATGTGCTTGATAATTTTTCATCTAAATTCTTAAGATGTATTTGAAAATTCACATTGTGACGCATCTTGCACTGTTTTTGCTTAATTTATCTAAGTTATTTAGGGTTCCTTTGAGTGCTTGGATAGCCTTCAAAATGTTTAAAAATTATTGATATTTCATTGTCTCAAAATGGCTTGTTGTAAAGTAGGAGAGTCTATAATGAAAACGTCACAGGGCAAACGTTGGGTCTTTAGCCACTTGCTAAGTCCAAAACAAGTGAGATGTGATTTCTGGGAGCCAATGTTGATGTTTGATGTCGTCATAAAAAAGCACGCCCACAGACCATTAGAATATAGATTTTGACAACTATACAAGTTTTTTGATAGTAATAAGACTTAGTGCATAAACGTTTTTTCTATTTATTTATATTTTAGACCCCTGCTCAAATTTGAACCTGATCTGGTGCGAAATGCTTCCAAAATCTGTGTCTGTGATTGGTTAAAATGTCAATTTACTGTTAGGATCTTAAGCTCCCACATTGTGGAGCCATGGCTGGGTAAAAAAAAACTGTGCTAATGTTTTTAAATTATAAATTATCACCGTGGTTGTCTACATACAAAAATCTGAGAGATCAAAAAAAGAATATTACGTTTTGCAAAACGCCTGAACTAGAGATGATTTTTTTTACAGTATTACATTTCTCAAGTTTATCGATTGGAACCACTAATTTGTGATTGTTCAGTCTGTGTTGTTATTAAAAAATAATCTTGAACACTTCCATTAGAACCCAGCTTTATTAAACAAGGGTGAGAAAATCTAGAACTAAGCTCACTTTCATATGAGGATAATTTAAGGGATGCAACATTATGTTTTCTTGTTTTTCATGTTCTGGCCACAGATTTTTGTAGCTTTTGTGTGAGGATTTGCTTTGAAGCAACAAAAATGACATATCTGAGTCCATTCTGGACATTTTGTTGTACACATGGGATAGAAGCCATGAACACACTGTGAACAAGCAACATACTTTTAGAGAACTCAAAGCATGTGAAATTCACATCTTTAACCAAGATTTAGTTAGAAAAGCAAATACTAAATTTATACAAAAATCTATAAATACCAAAATATTCATACTAAAGATACTAAAATGATGTGGATGCTAGTTATTACCACTTGCTGGATATTTTTCGTAAACTTTATCACCAAGATCAAATGTAAGATAATTAAACCGTTTTAAATAATTCCAAAAAGCAGTAAACCACTTAATTGCAAAATAATGGTTACAAATGAAGACATCTAAATCAGAATAGATATTAAAATGTGATTAAAACCACTGTCTTGTAACAATGAACGGTGACGTTGAGGACATTTTGATGATAAAAATGCACCGTAAGCATCCATTAGGCCCATTAAAGTATTGGAATACTTTCAATGTGATCCATCTCACTTTTCCAATTCCCTTGCTGTGATAGATTCAGCTAATAAACCACACAGCAGCTCTTCCCTCTCACAGACGGATGGAAATTCACCCATTACAGCAAATGACAGCACACCAGACACAAATCCTCACAATATTTACTCAGATGTATACTTCAGCCTCATTCAGAGCGATCACTTCATCCAATAGAAACAGGTTTGCAATAGCTTCCCACAGTGAGTGAATGTGAGAGAATTTTAACTGGACTTTTCAGCTGCTTTTTAATTTGTCCTTGTGATACTAGCAACCTTTAGCAAAAGTCTTTTGAAAAGAGTGAATAGTATGGATACAAATTTTAAAAGTGTTCATCAAAGTTACATAGTAGTCCTAAGAGAAACTTGTGCATTAAAATTTCAAGACATTCTGATCCTGTCACATAATAGAGAGTCGATGGGTTGCAGCGCTTTAGAATTTCTGTCAGTGGAATTTTCTGTATCTACACAAAAACTGCTTTATAATCTCGCTCTCTCTCGAACTGACATGTAGACTTCAAGTCAATTCTGCTCACTCCTTTGGTAATAAAAAAAGATGGGATATTTATACTGCTGCTTTCAGTGTTATACAACATATAATAGCCGTTAATTTCACATTTGCACAACATTCTCGGCATAGTAATGCTGACGTGTACAGATCTTTAAAACCTTTGAGATAGAAATGTTCTCAAGTTCTGTTGAAATATTTTATAACTAAATGCATTATTGAAGTGAATTAAATGACATGTTAAATCAGTTAATTGCCAAAATATCCTTACTTTTTTAAAACACACTGATGTATGTATTTTTCATTAAATGTTTGCTTTGCTATGATGGTCATTTACCTATATAAATTCAAAATAATGATTTTGCTAAATCTCTGTATTTAGCCTTTATATAAAATTGTATATCAAACTTTATATCTATTATTTATTTGATGGAAGCTTTTCACTAAAAGTTTGGGGTTTGAAGTTAGATTAATTACGGTGATTTAACATGATGAAAAAGTGTGTTTAGGTAACTCAAATGTTCTACTGTTACTATAGCAACGCTGAATTTCGGGTTATTTCACTCAATCATATAATTAATCTTGCATTCACAGTGTTCCTGTCATGCTTGTGCTTATTTTTGATCAATGGGCGGTGACAAAGTATCTGGAGAAAAACCACGCGATATGCTAATTCGGATTAAAAAGAATAAATACCCAAATAACAGAAATTAGTAATAACATTTTGTTCGAACTAAATTAGCATGGAAATAACTGAGCGATCACTTAAAAATGCACTTCAATTAAAATCTTTAACGATGCACAATCCCCAGTTTAACAGAAAGTACAATGAAAACAGTCAGTTTTAGAGGTAATTGTTAGCTTCATTTTCCAAAGACAAAAGAGAAAACACAAAAGATTTTAGCTTTCCAAATTGTGTCCAATAACCTACATGAATAAAACAAAAAGATTGCACAATTAGGTGAACTGAATTTTAGGCACAAACGATCAACATAAATTCAACATTGAAAGAGAAAACGACGTGCGTCCTTCCTGAACTCCCCATTTCCCCCCCGTTGCAACTCTCCTCCCTCATCATCACCTGCACCTGCGCCTCTCATCACCCTAGGTACTAGGGCTGAACAGTGCAATCACATTTGTAATTAAATCACATCATAAATAAACATTCATTTTCAAATTGATAAAAACTGCAATTACAGCCAGGTGGAAGTTTAACAGGCAGAAAAGTTTTACTCTAACAACATTCATTTATTATTAAAATGTGCTATCCACAGATTGACATGTTTATTACAACAACTTTGAATTAATAAACAATGAGAAAATTACAAATTAGAGTTATACAAATACTTTCTTACAGGAACAGCTATAACAGGAAAACCTTGAGGTAAAAAAAATAGTCCATATTGGTAAAAATAATCACAATTCAGATATTTTAGGGTCAGTGGCCAGTACCTAACCTTACCCCAGTTCTGTTTCTGAGTACAAAAAAAATAAAATAATAATAAAATCGAAAAGGGCATTTAAAATTGTGCATTGAGATCAAAGAAAATAAACTGCAAGATATGAATCACTTCTACCATTTACAGTTGTGCTCTGCACTCAAACAAAAAAGCTTTGCTGGAAGCTCTGAACAAAGCATGGCAAAAGTACTCTTGACTACTTGACTTCTGTGTTTAAGAATTACATAAACAAACTTTGCTAGAACAAAAACATACAGTCCACTTCCAGCTTCCTGCTGCAGTCAACTTTCTAAATTGGTTTGAAATTATGAAAAGGTGAACAAACAGTAATAGCATTATTTAAGAAGCCATGATTTAGCAGTTATAGTTGCCCTTTAATAGCCATCACATGTGCACTTTCATATTTGCAATTTGTGCTTTGTTCTGTGTTGCCAAGTAACCAAATACTATTCATTCAAGCACTGTGCACTAGCCTTAGTCTAGTCCACATCAGTAATTTTCATAAATCTCAGCACACAATCTCTGAGGACCATCTGCCCTTTCAGGCTGAGTCCCAGCCGTCCAAAGAGAAGCGTTCCAGTGAACGAGCATGATTTCTCCACACAGCTACAGTCTCACTCAGCTCTTCTGCTGGGCTGTCAATGATTGATTGCTCTCCCGCGAGACTGACGAGTTTAATTTCACTCTTAAAAATACACTCGCCTGGAGACTTATTACACACAAAAAAAAACTTCAAGCCACGTCAGTGAATGCTTTTGAGGATATAGCTTCAGCTACATTTTCCTTTAAGCATTTTTGCTAAGTGTCGACTGATTTCTTCGACAGTTATCTTGCCATAACTCTCCTTTCACACTCACTCACTCTTCAGCTCGACTACGAGACAACCCAAATGGCGAAAGAAAACCTACCGAAATACTGGATGAAATATTAGCAAGGTGTAATATAGGGGAACATCTTTAACTGTTAATAGTCATAGACAATAATTTAGAGAAAATTAATTTAAAGGTGGGGTTGCTTAATTTATACCTTAAAGTGTTTGTATGAGGTGCAATTATATGAGTAATGCCATAGGTTTCAAATAATGAACTAGGTTTTACCCCTTTAAATGAGTTTAAAACTGAAAAAAAAAACACATTACAAATGTGACTTTCCCTGTAGGAAAATGTTATTATAGACTGTAGTTCAAATCCATTGCATTTAATCTGATTCTATAGCTGTGCGATTATAAATGTTACTTAACTTTTTTTCTTAAACTTCAGTTAATTCACAAATTTAGTTTTTTTTAAATAAGTAAATACTTAATTGAAAACAAAATTCTAACATGACAAGTAATACTTGCTTTGTTTGTAACAAACTTGTTAAAGACCATTTACAGAGGAAATTATGCCGCTGGTCAACAAGCAAAGTTTGCCTTTGACAAAACATTGTTTGATTTCGGAGCTATTTAATGTGAACTGTTTGCAAAGGAAAGAAGAGTAACATTAGCACCTTTCTTTGGAATATTTCTTTAAGCTTTCTCACACTAAGAGTTTTAACATTTCAAAGCTGTTGGCTACTGAGAGCAGGAAGTGGAGCAACCCTTATCTAAGAAACAATTAACACTAAATAAAAAATGCAGACCATTGCATAAAGTTTAACTATATAAATATTAAATTACTGAACTTTTGACATATTTGTAGTGTTATGTCTACCTAATTTATTACGCAAACTAAACTACTCTATTAAGTTTTCTCCTGTAAAGCACAATGCATTACTGAAGTGTACAAATGGTGCTGCTGTTCACAAACTTGCCTCACTTGAGCTAATCTCTTAATTTAATGGCAACCTGAACTGTTCATCCAGCAGGAACTATTCTTTTAAATCTGCGTCGACACTCATAAAACCAGTAATATTCATAAAGGTCTGTGCTTGTGTCCGGAGTTTCTGCTTGTGTGCGTGTGTGTGTGCGTGTGTGTGTGTGCGTGCATGTGTGTGTGTGTGTGGTGTTAATTATTTATATTGCCATATGAAGTGCCGTGAGCTAAAAGAGGATTTCGTCCTGTTTATCTTGATCTCTACCTGCGGTGCTGATTATTTCATTTGAAAAGCAAATTATCGGCTGATATAAAGAAGACGCCAGCGGGAGATCAGACTTAAAGACAAATAGATACGATAAAGATGCAGTCGGCACGATCTCAAAGCCAAAATTCAAACACAAACTGTGTACAGAACGAAAAAACAACTGAAAATTTTAATAATTTAGCCTAGAAGCTCTCTGTAACCATGTAAAGATAAACTGTGCTTTTTTTTTCTCTCCATCTCAAAGCACCATCTCTAAATTATTTTAGAATGGTAAAGATTTTTGGAAGAGTAAAGAACTGCCAGAATATTGCTAATAAAGAAACTGCTTGAAGATACTCCACGGTCTCCTGCTCTTTACTTCCACATTTTCTGCAGTCATAATAGCAGTGCAGGCTTTATACTGATGCTTACAGCGTAATGCCATGTGAAGGCCTCTCGGCAGGTTTTCCTGACCTTAAAGTCAAGACATTAAAGGTAATGATGCATCCACTGGCAGTGATTGTGCCCTCAGTCCAGAGCGTCACTCTCTCAGCATCCTTTAACACTAGCAGGCCATCATAATCACATGTGTCTCTTCAGTACCATCCTCACCCCCAATCCAATCAGAGACTTACAGTCAGTAGAGGAAGTCTCCTCCAGCTTTCAGGAAGGAAATGCAATTCAGTTTAGTAGAACAATATCAATGAAGTCAAATTTCCATCTTGCCCAACAATTGTGCATTTAAGATGGCGGCTGACAATCACCTGATATTTATACCACACAATTACAATGTTTTTTTAAGTTTGTTGAGATGTATATGGAAATTGTGATTGACCTCAGCCATCCTTAACAGCATCAGAATAACTGATTCAAAAATATATGTTAAAATAATGGTAATACATCATCATTTATTATGAAACAAACATTTTATGATAAGAAACATATTTTTTAACTGTGGTAGACTGTTACGGTTTCAATGCACAATTACTGTGCAGGGTGGAGCTTCTTGAGGGTCGTGTTAGGAGCGCTGTGATTGGTTGGCTAAATAGAGCCAGCCCTCAAAGTAACGAATCACGAGAAACAAGAAAGTTCTCAAAAAGATAAATCAAGAGCAATTTGTATACATGTGACTAGTTGCAAATCCACATTCACCAGTTATTTCACATTCACCATAAATATATTTGACAGGTTTATAAACATGTGATGAAAACAGGTTTAAAAATGTGTAAAATGCAAATTTGTGTGCACATTCTGAATTAATTCACCCAATCAAGACATTTTTTGTTAAAATACTTAATACGAATACTTTCGCCAAGAAACATATTTGCCGTTCTATAAACAGCAAATATACTTAATTTATTGTACTTTAACCTTATTTCTTCACATTTAGAATATAAAATTTGTGGTATTCTCAGTATTGTTACTTTGACCGGGTTGGCAGGTCTGCTAGACTCATTGCATTTTGGGGCTTTTAATTCACACAATCATAGAATTTTATACTAAAATGTGAAGTGTTATGTTTATGTGTGATTTATGTAATTTATGTAATCAGCCAATCTTGTATAATTTTTCTTTTGATGAAAACTGGTCCCACAGACCCGAAAACCATACATAGGCTAAGGTAACATTTTTCTTTCAATTGAAACTGTAAGAATTTTTGGGCAATATTTTTGTTATCACTTGACACTTTACAAACTTTGTTTTTGAATTTACAAATACGCATTTTGCATATTTGAAATGTTATATGCATTCAGGAACATGAACCTACACATTCTAATCGTTCTGTCTCCAATCAAAAGCACCAGCCTCCACTCTTTTCTTCAAAGCAAAAGCCTGCTAGCATCTGCTGACAAGTTGGTAATGTAGTAAACAATGAACGTCATGCAGCTCAGAATCTACTCTCTGCAATCCACAAATGAATCAACGCTGCATTGATCTGAGCTACCACTGATTTGTTTTTCTGTCTATTCTGCAACTGTCTCTTACGCTACACTAGAAAGACTGACAAACACCGTTTCTCCTCAAACCTGCACAAGTAGCATCTCTATTAGTGCTCCAGCGAGAATCTTACATAATGTGTCAATCAGGTGGGACAAAATGAACTATTTCCTTAGGGGTGTTATGACAGTCTTTGTCCTGCCCATCTCTTGCTGAAGACACAGGAAACATGTCACTTCCTTTCATTTTGGAACATTTCGAGGCAGGAACATCAATCACTTGGGATTTAATAGAAAAGTACTGTTGGATTTCTCAGTGTTTGATCTGTCCATAATCCTTTCCACCAGGCAGCGGAGAGACTCTACACATAAGAGCGCATGCATTATTCATGTGGTTGCCTCGAAAACGGCAGAAATGAATATAGCATGACGCAAAGTTTAGGCTAAAGGTGGAAGTTAATTTGATTTGTGGCATCTCAGTTGGTTCCCCTGTTGTTATTTCTGAACCGGCTCATTGAAATCAAAGCGATTTGATCCATTGAAAACCCAAAGGGCAATGCATTCGCTTCTCAAGGCATGAATATTTACCTGCCATTCTGGAATTCACTTCTTTTATTGGACTCAAGGGAGAGCGGAACACTTTTTGAGCTCATCCGGGATGGATATGACAGCATAGTAATGTGACAGCATACTATGCGCATGTGACTGATGTGACAGTTTTTGTATTGACTCCGGTCACAGTCGGTTATCTGTTATGTGTGATTATGAATTATGCAACAAAACAATATGGCTGTACTCTTTAAAATAAAACATTTGTTTAATTTTTTTAATATAGGTTTGACAGATTTGTTTGATTCCAATGATGCAGGTGGTATTTACAATAGAGTTCCGGTAGCACTTTATAACAACTACACACTACTAATCATTTACTAAGTATAAGAAAATAGTTCATTAATAATTTATAAAACATAGTTTCTATGATAAAACACATTTGTAAGTAGTTTATATACTTATTTTTTTAAGCCTTTATTGTTGGTTTATAAGCATCTATATAATTAATGTTATGGTTTAGTATATAGATGCTTATAAACCAGCAATAAAGCCTTTAAATTTATATTTATAAACATCTTACACATGTGTATTTACATAGAAACAGTGATTTACAAATGATTAATTACCTATTTGTTAATGCTTAACTAATGATTAGTTGTGTGTTATTTAAGTGCATTCCAATTAGGTTAATTTCAGTTTTATTTCTATTTTTTGCAATTGTTTTGTGCAGACTTGGACAGAGATCTGTTCAGCACTCTGGCATGCATGGTAAAAGAGTGAGAAGTCATGTTATTTGGCACAATAGACAAGGAAATTAGCACAGAGGAGGTAAATTGTGGCTTGCCTGAGGGGTTGAGGGATCACTTTCTGGTTGCTTTAAAATCACAAAACAAAATCACATCTGAATCTGAATTTTTGCTGAGCTTTATTTTAGAAGTTCTGCTTTTGTTTTGACTTCTTGTTTATTCTCAATTACTTATCAATGATAATCTCAATCACCTGTGCACTTCATCGCCTCCAATACAATAAAGGTCTCAGCACTTCCTCCTCTTTAATCTTTTTGTAGTTAGAAGATGGATGAATTAAATAAACGATATAATGTATGCAAGATCACTTTTTATTTTTTTTGATCACTTAAGAGCAGTACACTAAGAGCAAAGAGAGATTTTTTGAGAGGGTGCTGCTATCGGAGGCTTCAACATCACCTTCACAATTTCTGTCGGTTGCCATAGTAAAGCCATTCTGCCATCATCCAAAACACAGAGCTTTTCCACTTTCCCCATGTGCTTCAGGCATCACTATGGCAATGCCTGTTGGAAAGCACCTTTGATACTTTGAGTTATGAGCTGTAAGAGCAGGAAACAATGGCCGTGTTTAATATTGCAATCAGTTAAAAGGGAAAATGGGGCAATCACAAAGCAAGCTACCCTATCTCATCTGAACACAAAGTATCGGCAAACACTGCAGTGCAAACTCGATCCTGATTCAACTTCCTGTCGGGAACACAAGTCTGAGAACACTACGAAATCTCAGACGAGAACCTCGAGGGGGGAGGTATTTTCTGATGCATCAAGATCATAATTAATGATGCGAAATTGAACTACGCCTCAAGTTTAATTCTTATTTAATATAAATTGTTACAAAATAGTGTGCAGGTTTTTTATTCTAATTATCATTTCCATTTTGTTTATGCAAATCCTTTTAAAACTCAGATTTTAAGAAATATTGTATTGAAAAACTGATGTCGTATTTAACTCAAAATAGTGTAGACAGTTTCAAATATCACTGCTTTAAATGTGATTATGATTGTGAATGTTTAGTTAATTTTCTTACATATGAGTTTAAAAGATGTTTTTCAGTGTGCTTTCAGTGTTTCTGGCAATTTCTCACATAACCTCTCACACAATTTTGACTATGTTTCCCTGAATAGCAAGCTTATAAAATAAAAATGACATTTATAAAATCTAGTTGTAATCATCTTTTTAAGTTACTCTGTCACTGCTGAACTGTGACCTTTCCTTATTTAATAATAATAATGCCTTCAATTTATATAGCGCTTTTCTAGACACTCAAAGACGCTTTACAATAATCAGAGCATTATTCATTCAATCCACATTCACACTCTGGTGGTGATAAGCTACCTTGGTAGCCCTCAGCTGCCCTGGGGCAGTCTGACAGGACGTGTTCTGCGCCTAGTGCCTCCTGCCCACCACCAAACACACCCCACCAGTCACTCACATCCATACAGGGCAATGTGGGTGAAGTGGCTTGCATAGGGCCACAACGACAGAATGGCCCTAGCGCGATCGAATCACCAACCTTCCAGTTACAGAACGACCAACTCCACCACTGCGCCATCTTTCCACCCCTGCGCCATCTTTAAAGCCCTGCTTTGTTACTTGATTGTAAAAATGTAGCACAATAAATGGCACAATTGCATCAACAACTATATTTTTTCCAGTAAAAAGCAGGTGAATTCACCTGCCCAATATATAAACAGGGAAAGCTGCTGTTCAGGGATACTCCTGGTTCCTCTGATTGTCACTCCAGGCCTGAATGGCTCTGATGTGCCAAGAGACATCAAGGAATCACTTCAGTTCAGTCCTATTATCACCAGTGTTGAGAGAAGTTATTACTTTTTGCAATATGCAGTGACTTTATTTATTACTCTCTGTAATAAGTCACTAGATACATGCTCAGTGATGCAAAAGTTTTTCATTTTTAAAACTATTTCCTGTTCACACTTGATTGTGGCCAGCGAGGACGGCAGAGGAAGAGCATCTGCAAGATGGTCCTACTCAGTTTGTCTGAGATCAGGAAGAGAAGAACGTGGCCAAGTACAACTTTGTTCAAATCCTGAAAAACTATCCATCAAATAGCACCAACAACTTAAAAAACACCTCCATCAACACTACTAACTGCAAAGTAAAAAACAACAGAGGTGGAGAGGGAAAAGAGAAAGCTTGTTTCGCCCATCATTTCGTTTGATATGACACTCTTGAATTCAAAGAAAGAAAATATTACATAACAAATTATGTTCTGATACAATGATCTTTAAAAAAATGGATTATTCCTAAATTCCTAATGAAAAGGTTGTATATATGAGAAGCTTTTTAGTGAAAAAAACATGACAGTTGTCATTTTTCTCAAGATCAGGAAAGTTACAGCTAACTTACTGTAGGTGAAGTAATTTCTTTTTAAATATAAACATGATGATATGATATTATAATATAAATAATAGACAATAAATATGATTTTTCCAATACTTTCTACTGTTATGAGTGTTTATTCAAAGTACATTTGCCCATATTGCAGGGCATCAACATAGGTGGATCATCCAATATTTAGCGTTTCGTAGATTGAGAACCACAAGTGTCAGCCTGAAACGTCATACCCATTTATATTTGTATTTGCATTTATAATCTTTATATTTTGATCTGATTGCTTTCATTTATCCAGATTTCCAGGAGAAGTCCACATTTATTTTCGTTCTGCCTCGAAACTAAGTGCAGCCGTACGATCAAGAAAAATGTATTTAACTCGCTGTGTGCCCCCTGAAAAAGAGCTATTCTTGTAACATTGCATTATCTCTGGCCTTTGTGCCTTTTTTTCCAAGGGTAACTGGTTACGTATTGGTCATTTGTTGTAGTAATGCCTAGCTAGGAAACAACATTGGATCCTGGATGGATTTGTCCAAAAATAGTGGCCACACAAGACTAAAGAACCACTAACTTTGACTCTTTAATGCTTAAATTAGGAATGAAGTAAATGGAAATGTTTTTTCAAACATTAAGTCAGTGTATAGAGCAATTTTCTTATCTGTAACATCAGCGTGAGAGGGGGCATATAACGCTGTGTATGGTGTATATTGTGGTAGTACTGGTATATACTCCACCTTTAATACACCAATAAAGATTAAATTAATGCAACCTATTTAATTTGCAGATTAATTGTCTGGAGATTATTTAGATTTTCACTTGAATACTAAGTTTTAAAATAACTACTTAATTGAATACAATAACCATTTACAGAGCAAGTGCCAATTTAGGCTCATTTTAATTGATTTGTTTAGCTAGAAAACCAAAACCATTTGGCAAGAATCTAAAATGAACAGAAGAAGAGAAGAGATTTCAAACACCTTTAGAAGAAACTGTCAGCTTCACAACACTGACAGCCAAAACAAATGATTAAATGAAATGAAAGATGGCACTAGAAGTGTGATAACACCTCATAGAGAAGTGTCAAGTCATGATGAACTCTGCTTAATTAAGACTCATTTGGAGGTCTGACATGATGGCAAGTCTTGAATTCAACAGCAAATGCAAAGCACTTCGGCATTGAGGAGAGCAATCATTTAAGTTCTTGCAGAGTATTTTGAAGCACTTAGCATCAAAACCTTAAGAGGATGTGTCGTTCTTTACTGTTAATCGATCAAGGACATGCTGGTGAATCCATTCTTAAACATTATCTCCAACAGAGATTTAATTAGAAGTCTGTTTTCCATTCGTGTGGTTTTGCATGTTACTGCATGTTGATAGCATCCACTGTAAGAAGCAAAAACTATAAAGCAAGACATCCAATTTACAGATCCTCCAAAGTGCCTGACCATCAGTGACTAAACATGTAGCCCACCATTCAAAGGCTCCTGGTTTTTTATCGGTTTGCCTCTAGCAGTTCTATCTCAATCCTGCTGTGAGAAATGTCATTAAAGATCTAGCCTCGGTTCAGAGGTCTTTCCGAAGGCATATATTCCTGTGTGCAGTAACTGGAACAAATTATTTACAGTACTGCTTGTGGATCAGATAAAAAAAAGAAGGGAACTAGATAAACATCAGCAGCGCACAATAACAGATCACCAAATGTTAATTAGAATGAATTTCTTGCCATTTTAAATTGGCCTCAAAGTGTTATTCACCAGCTCACTGAAGTTACTGCATTCACCTTGGCCTCAAAATACTAACCCAATAGTTCGTGGAGAGAAAATACTTTAAAATAAGCAGTTTATGCTATTGGAAAAGGTCCATCTGCTTAATAAGATGGTTTCGTGTGCTCTGGTAGCAACCAAGCACAAGTGTCCAGTGGCAGAAATTTACTAAAATGGTTAAAAAGCAACAAAAAAAAAGAACTTTCTCCACAAATGTGAGGTATTAAATCAGACTAAGATTTCTAGCTTGAGTTTTTGCTTTTCTTTAGAATTTTTATGTTTTAATTTGCAAGTTTCTATTAGTGTAATTCAACAAAGTACAAATAAGTGTTGAGGGTTATATAGTAAGTACCCTAGCAACTTTTTTCAAAGTTCATTATCTCAGCTTAGGAAATGAGTTAAGATATGAGAGTTGGTTTATAAAACTCTTTTGCTAACAACATGATGGTTTGTTTCTTATTTGATCAACAAACTAAGCATAAAGTATTAAACTAAGCATAAACATACAACTTTATTTAAGCATAAAACTTTTTAAAAACTTTTACACTTGATAAAACTTTAAACGGCTTCAAGCTTTACACTTTTCCTAACTGGCCAAAGCTTCAATAAACATTTAAAGATCAGCTTTCTCAAATCAACATAAAAGCTTTTTTTTAATATATACAAAGATCATTTAATTGAATGCAACCGATCAAAACTGTATGGTAAATTGTAAAAGACAACCATGCTGAAAGTTAATCAACACTGAAAGTGAATTTGTTAGGGCAACTGTAATGCTAAATGTTAAAGTTCATACTGTTCAGAATGCTATATAAAATATTTAAAAAAAAATATAAAGAAAATAAAAAAAGCATTATCTGCTCTCTAAAGGCATTGGTTTCTATATGTATTCTGTGACAAATCATGTTTGTAGCAACTATATAGAGATCTGAAATTTCACACATGCCAGATGTGATTACAATCAGCTGTGTGTTACTGATTTAATACATACCATGTCCTCTCTCCCTCTCTCCCTCCCTCTCTCTCTCCCCCTCTCTCTCTCTCTCTCTCCCTCTCTCTCTCTCTCTCTCACACCGACTCCCTCCCTCCCTCTCACCGAATACCTCCCTCCCTCCCTCCCTCTCACCGAATACCTCCCTCCCTTCCTTCCTTTCACTCTCATCTCTTTCTTCCTCTCTCTCTCTCTAAATTAAACGCTCTTGCAAATAAAAAAATATGCAAAAGTGGGGCTAATTTATTTGTTTAAAACACTTACAAAATTTAATGATCTATCAGCGTTGCTTCCACTGTTAGAAGTTCACAAGCTATATATTATCAAAACAATAGAACTACACAGCGTTCGCAATTTTTTATTAACATATCAGTTTGCTTCACTCGTGGAGTGTTCCAAACTGAAAACATTGCTGTTTATGACCATTTAATTTTATCAGTTGTTTTGCCATCAGATGCTTAAAATACAAAGGTAACAACCAAGTGTCGGCAGGAAAGGAATTTATTTTGATTAGGGGTATTTTACTTAATAAATGTGTGTCCCTAAATTGCTATCACTATAGTTCAAATGTACATAATTCTAATACATACCCCTTGACAAATGGATGAGTTAATAAATTACTTTTCTGCTTTAAAAAATGCCTAACAACATCTCATGGGGAAATCCCACAAACATCTGGCCTTTTTTTCACTTTGTTTAATATCATGCAAGACCAGAAACCTATTCACATGCAGCAATTAGGGTTTTAAAAAGGGGTGCATCTGCTTTATATTAACATATAAAAGACTTACTGCTAAAAAATAGCTCTGTTCCCAAAGGTAACAAGTACATTTGGTGCCTACAAACATTACGAGAGCCTTAATCTGGTGCTGCCGCTTCTTTGTAGAGAGCTCTCGAAGGACAGGTGAGTGATTTGCCACCACTTGAGATGTAATTAGAACAGAAGAGCCGAGTCCATCAACACAGAAATATTTTCCAAATATAGAGTGAGGTTAATGAACTAATGACAGTCTGAGCAACAAGCAGTGACTTCAGTTAATGATCCACATAAACAGGAATGACAAGATGGAAGCACCACCGGGTTAATCATGAGGCTCTGAAGATGACCTTCATGGGATAATTGTCTGAAAGAACACTATATGTAAGATGTATTCAAAAGAGAAAAATCCAATTCCAACCAGTTTAGTGGATCCCAGAAAGATTTTTTAATGCATGAGCACATTTTCTTTGTTCTCTGTTGGAAGTATAAAATCACATTTCATAATAATTCTATGTGATGTAGATACAAAATGTAAGATCTATCAAATGCATTTATAACTGTGTCTGTTCACACTCTGTGTAACTGTTAGTTTTCTTACTGATCAAATGGTAACCTTTTGATTAAGAGATCTACTCTGCTTCTCACCTTGAGCTGAGGCACTGTGGCGTTTTGCTTTTGTTATTCTCTTATTCTTTTTTGCGCTATTGTGACTAAGTCCCTGTAATTGCTCCATGTTTGGTTTAAGACAACGCTTTAACCGCGGGACTTTTTGATTTCGAGGGATCTCCTTTCTTTCTCTGATGCATTGTGTTTCTATGTGCTCTCAATCTCCTTTATTAAAAATAGGTACCATAATTAGCCTGTAAAAATAGGGAATTTAAATGATCTTTAATTGGCTTTTTGTTGTCAGTGTTTTATCAGTCTAACAATCGACATTTTCAGAATACAATGTGATGGCTTTTACAAAGTCGGACATCCAAATCTAGTATATGTTCCTAAACTCCATAAGCTTCAGATGATTTAGAGATAAATCTCTGATTTAAATAAATTAAATATCTCCTCAAAATCTGCAAACTTGTACTTCTAATGACCCTTGTGATGTAAGTTTAGGTATATCTTTCTTTAGTGAAATTGAAAACAAAACAATCCACAAAATAGTGAGGCCACTATTGTTGAAAAGTGATGCAGCATTATGAGTAAAAAGAGAAATTAGCCTGTTTAATGTTTTTATGTGTTTATTTATTGGAGTTGATCACAGTGTATCATGTGATTTATCTCATGAGGCTCAACTTGTTAAACTCTGAAAAAATAATTTTATGTAATTATTAAATACAAATTCACATTAAATTAAAACGCGGATCAACTGAAATGACAATACTTATTTTTAATTGGGCCCCAGGCCACTTTGAACTATCGGAAAATTGGGTTTAGACTCCAGATGTTAAAAATGAGAAGAAGAAAAAACACATTCTTGGTTCCAGCTCCACATCTTGGTTCCAGCAACCAATTCTCACATTCTTGGTTCCAGCTCCATTAGAAGTAAAAAATTTGTTGGTGACCTCTAATGCATTTTAAATACAACACATTTACTGGAAATGGTGACGGTCCTCCAACTGTGGCTTACATTCACAGCTCTTCATTGACACCATATTGATCTTGTGAAACCTGACATTGATAATCATGGACAGCAGCTATGGGCTTCCAACAAAACGTCATTGAACCGGCACTAGCTTAGCCCAAATTTAAATCAGTTTCTCAAGAAAATAAATAAATCAAGTTGCCTTTTGTTCAGATTATGCATCCATAACAACCTTTTTTCTCACATGAAAATAATTTTAAAAGGATCTACCTTAAGAGAAAAAGACTTTCAGCAGTACTCTGTCTCCCTGTGTTCTCTTTGCTTTTATAATCTCTACCTGTGCCAGGGGCTCCAGATATCCTCTTCTCACATCAGCTGCACAATAACTAAGCAGACAGCCAGGTACAGGAAAAAGACAATTTGTTCTTCTCTTTACCCTTATCTCGCCTGTGTAATTTTATCCTTCAGCCATTGTTTGATGGATTGCTACTGAAATTGTCTCAAAGAAAAACACAACGGTGTTTCTTTTATAACACGTTTTCTTATGCAGGAAAATATTGTGAATGGTCTTATTATAGTAAGATTATGAGCAAGATGTGAAAATCTTCTTTACCTTGAAACTTTCTGAGTTCACCGAAGAAAGCTAGTATCAGACGTTGTCCCCAGTTGCTTCAGCATCCTGTGAATTCAAAACGAACTCATTAGAAATATACGTAACGCTATCTTTAGCTAATACCACAAACTGTTGAAATTTAGCAAACCTTAATTTTATAGCGCTAGTTAGAAGGCAGTTTCTCGAGGAATTCCTTTACATAGAAAAAGAGGTCTTACACAGTGATACAACGCTCCATATACATTTATTTTGTCGAATTTAATTTTTTTACCAGCGAACAAATACCTTTAGAAAGCTTACGGTTTTCCTAAGATAACATTAACTAACTAGCGTTAACTTGGATGAAACCTTTCGCACATTAACTGTAATGTTTATAAACAGGATTTCGCGCCATGTTTAACGGTTGTTTGTTACTTGTTCATTAAGTCGTAGCACTCACTAAAGTTGACCTTTACGAGTACTGTTGTTTAAACGTGCTTTTTTCACGTTCATTCATAATTATTTTCCAAAAGCTTTGTCTTCTTACCATCTTAACACAAACAAACTAGCATACTGAATGTACGTCCCGCCTTAAAACGAACCAACGTCCTTTGATTGGATGGCAATAATCAGTTGCCATCATTGGTTAAGCACATTGTCGTATAATGAGAATTCAAATAAAGCTTTTATTTTTTATTTTTTATTAATAGATGATTTATATGTAGCCATGGAGGCAATTTAAACTAATAGAATAAATGATCAAGTCGGAAAACTTTTTCTTTACTGAACGGCATTTTTTTTTACTTTGCATCTGTTTTAAATTTTCTCTTCCAAACATTCATTTTTAATGATTGTTTTAACTGCCATGGGCAGCTTTTAGCCCTCTCAATTTACTTCTGAGTTTAAAGATTTACTCTGCCAGTCAACGAGGGGACCAAGTGCTATCAAGTAACTGCCAAGAGCAACCAGAACTAATAATCAGAGGGAAAAAAGAAAAAAATGTCATCAATTAAAGAGAAGGAAATTGGAAACCGATAACCTCCCTCAGTTCAACAGAAAACAACATCTATAATTGAAGTAATTGCACCTAATTCTGATTTTTCAAAAGAGAGTCTGTATAACAAAAAGTAATGTCTTCTCTGGATGATCAAAAAATTCTCTCTATATATTTTCACTTTCTTTCAAACATCTTCTTAAAAGAAATTACACATTTTTTTCTGAAGTGATGTTTATAACATCTTAGCAGTAGAAGACTCCTGTGAAAATAATGAATATGCATTGTCTAGATAAAATATTACAATCATTAAACCCAAATGTAATACAGCTGCTTCAGCGTGGCAGATTTATTGAAGCTCCCGGAGATGCTGCTGTGAAGAATCAGTGCTTACACTGCATTACTTAACAACAAGAGCGGGTAACATGTGGATTACATCAGCATTACAGATATGCATCCCATCAGCATTCATAGCCCTGTGTGATCATCAGAGGAGATGGATAAAAGGACAGCGAAGGTGGAGGCATTTTAATCGAGATAAATGGGAGGGAGTGGCGGCTGCGTGGCCTGGAATTAAATGAATGCTCTCTCTGTGTTACACATCATTCTTCATTTTATCTGCCTTTCTGTGTTCAATTTCTCTCCTGCTCTGACTATAGCAAAGTCAAATCTCTGACAGTGCATTAATATTCATAGATTGTCACCTTTAATAAAATATATCCTTCAGTGAAGACCGCCCAAGTACAGAGAGAGGAAAAAAAACTTTATTATTCAACATTTTCTCTTGCGGGTCTGATGGACCCAACGATTTTTAACCCCATTCAAGACATGTTATGTTAAAATACTTAAAATATATTTACTTTAGAAATGAAACAAGTGATTTAAATATCAAATATACTTTATTTATTGTTTTTTAACCTTGTTTCTTCATATTTAGAATTTAAACCATGTGTGGTGTTCTTATCATTGTTATTTACAGCAGGATTGGCGGCTCTGCTAGAGCCTTGCCTTTTGGGCCTTTTAATTCACAAAATCACAGAATTTTATTCTAAAATCTAAAATGGTATGTTTATGTGTGATTTATGTTTGTGTGGGAGGACAGAACAAGGGTAAAGAGTCTACCATTTTAACATGGCTTGAGCCCAGAAGACCCGAACACCTCGTGTGTTATGGGGATACAGTGTGGGATCATAAAAAATGTTTTTCACAGAAAAGGTCAGTGAATCTCAGTTTCATATAATATTGGCTTGTATAATTTTTCTTTTGGTGAAAACTGAAAACGGGTCCCACAGACCTGAACACCATACAAGGTTGTACACACTCCTCTCCTTCCCCTGCATCAAACTCTTAAGCAGGTTTTTGAACCTCTGAGTTAGAGTAAAAGTGATTAAATTGACATTTTTGGTTGAACTGTCATTTTAAACAGCTCAGATGCTGGGACAGATTTGATTCTGTATTGATCAGTGGACATGGAGACGAGAGCGAATCTTGCTGGAAGACTGACGGATGACCTTTGGGGGAGTTATGGTCATCATTCCTGATCAGTGCACGCTGATACAAACCCCTGAAGCACAGACTGAGTCACCTTCAGTGCAGTTTCCTGCTGAATCATCACCCGCCTCTCTGCAGAACAAGGTGAAGATGTTAGGATGGCTGAGGTTAAACAAAGTGTCAAAGTATAGGAAAAGATCTTTACAGTATCAATTATAAAAAAAAGCTAAAAATACTTGTGATATTGATTACTACTAATAATTCAATAAATATCTGGTCCTAAAACAAAAAATAATCAATATTTTATTTCTGTATTGTTTTTGCTTATTAAATTGTACTCTTTTTATGGACTAATGAGCAAATAATGTGGATATTTGTGTTCAACATGAATAATGTTAACTTAAACTAGTGTGTATATGAATCTCAGCAAAAACAAAGATGGCAAATGTAATTAAATAAACAAATTAATTATTCTCTCTTCTACACATAATTAAAAACATCACTCCCTTTTAATTGTAGTAGAAAACGTAGAATCTAATCTAAAAGTAGAAGAAAACGTAGTAGTAGATTCAGTAGTAATAGTACAATTGGAAGTAATACAATAAGTTGTAGCACAAGTAGTCATAGTATAAAATGAAATTAAAGTGAAATTGATGTAAACTGTAGTAGTTTATAATTAGTAGCAGTAGTAATAGTAGTAGCAAACTTAAAAATAGTAAAAAATAGCAATAGTAGAATTTGTACTGGTAGAGAACTTTTTAATATCAATTGCTGAATCAAAATTTCTACTATCAGTACTATAAGAATTACTACTAGTTGTAAAAATATACTAAGTAGTAGAAGTAGTATAAAATTAGTAGTATAAGTACTAGGAGTAATAATAAAGAAGTAGTGGTAGTAGAATTTGCGATATATTTGTACACTAGTAGCAGCAATAATATCAGAATTTAAACTACAAGAATTAGCATTATAATTACTACTAGTGGTATAAAT
Source organism: Danionella dracula (assembly GCA_900490495.1). Lineage (NCBI taxonomy): Eukaryota > Metazoa > Chordata > Actinopteri > Cypriniformes > Danionidae > Danionella > Danionella dracula. Next base: position 3,676,255 of record UELW01000223.1, read on the forward strand.
AAAACTGTCACGGTTCACAGAAGGCAGAAGCGAAAGGTGTGATTCACACAGTGTTTATTGAACACAATAGGCTTCGTACCGAAGTACTAGTGACAGTACAATAGAGAGTCTAGGTGGTAGTAGCGTTACTTCCCTCGAGCAGAGCAAGCCGGTGACAGGGGTTAGTCTCTGGGTGCAACGAGTAGCAGAAGCTCCTGGCAGAAGATCGGGATGAGAAGACGGAGTGAGATACGATCCAGTGAAGATGATACCTGACGGTGAGTGAACGGCGTGGGCGAGTCTTTATAGTGTGGTGTTGATGATTGGAACAGATGACGGTGATGAGTGCCCAGGTGCGTCTGGTTAGTACTCGGGTGATTGAGTGCGTCGAGTATTGGCTGGAGACTGTGACTGGTGATCGGGGCTGATAGAACGTGCAGGAGGTGTGACAAAAACATAGTAGAAAGGAGTAAATAAACAGTTGTATTAGTAAAAATGTAGTTGTAGAATTGGTAGTAGTAAAACAAGTAGAGGTAGAATTTGTAGAAGTAAAACTACTAGCGGTAGAATTGGTAGTATAAAACAAGTAGTAGTAGTAGTCAAATTAATAGTAGTAAAACAAGTAGTAGCACTAGTAAAATAAATAAAAGTAGTAGTAGTAGTAGTAATAGAATTGGTAGTAGTAAAACTACTGGTAGTAAAACTACTAGTCGTAGAATTGGTAGTAGTAAAATAAGTGATAGTAAAACAAGTAGTAGTAGTCTAAAATTAGAAGCAGTAAAAATAGTAACAGCAGTGGTAGTAGTATCAGTACATGAGATAGTAGTAGTGTTAGATTAACTAGAGGATGAAGAGTTGAAAATTAGTAGTAATATTTGTAGTAATAATGTAGTTGTAAAATAGTGCAGCAGCAGTGTTAGTAGAAGCAACAGAATTCAAATTAGTGGTAGTATTATCAGTGGTATTAAACGTAGAAGCAGTAGTATAAGAAGTGGAAAACACTGCAGCAGCAGCAGTAAAATCTGCAATATTATTTGAATTCTGTTGATACTAAAGGTTGAGGTTGCAGCGGTGTGTTCCAGGGTTGTTAAGTGCACGCTCAACAGCCTCGAGCAGAAAGACTGCTGTGAACCGCATCACGACTCCAGTCATATCTGCTTCAATTCAATAACCACAAACGATAGCAGCATTCAGAACATGACCAGAGCAACAGAGGCTGGCAAAATCCCATCTGAGAGACGACTTATCTGACATTAGGCTTGAGCACTTAAAGAGCTGAAAGGGAAAGACTGTTTCATGATTTATGAGCAGAAGGAAACATGGAGACTTTCTCATGTGTCAGCAAATTTATCCTCGTCTTTGCTAGACTTTCCAAAAACATGCAAATTCATACTTTTCTGAATTCAAGACTACAAGTCTTTGAACAAAGTGTACTGATCTCATGAAGGTTCTGTTTGGTTTATGCATCTGATTAGAGAAGTTTCACTTGATCACATGGTCAAAAGCGCTTTTCTCTTTATGTTACATTAGCTCTTTTCTCAGAGAGTCTGTAATGGCTGATTGAAGAATCCAGGTTCTCTAAAGTCCACCCATCAGAAACTGTTCTCCACTCTGTTTGACCGTTGAATGTTCAGAGTGCACTGGATCTCAAGCAATAGTTCCTCGACCTTCTGCACAAAGTACTCATAGGTTTTATTTACCCTAAAGGTCAAAGGAGCAACCATCTTTACTCAAGCTACAATATAAGAGAGACAACTCTTAACCTATATCGACCTCTTAACACATAATAACCTTGTGTGACGCATCTGCCTGAGTAACCAACTTTATTATTCTTAAAAAAAGAATCAGAATGTGGAGAATTTCTCTTCTAAGATTTTAATTTGTTCATTACTTAAATCCTTTGTAGAACAGGTAAAGCTGATAAATCCACTTGTTTCCATATTTCTGGAAACCACAAAGAATGGCCATTTACAATAATATTTTGTGGCAGATGCATTGAGGATTGTCGAGACGATGTTCTGGGCATGAGAAGCAGCATATTGTGTGGCCCTTGGGGTAAACTTTATGACATTTTCTGCTGCTGTCTTGCCCTTTTCTCCATATGCTGTAAGAAAAATAAGATTTTTTTTTGTTTGTTCAGATTGATGAGGAGTATTCTACAGCAGTTATATTGAACCACAATGAAGTGAAATGTGCGTCAAATTCCCCATATTTATGAAACAAAAACAATCTGTTTTGTAGGAAAAATAATTTGCAAAAACAAGAGTTGAACCCGAAGAGAACTTGACTCACAAACAGCTCGCACAAAAAGTCCAAAAACAAGAGTATCTCTCCATGACTTTATTTCATAATCATTAGAGTGAATTCATCACAAAAATTCTCACCAGTTTCACTCAAACACAAAGCATGATCTTCACACAAATGCAGTGACATTATTTGCATAGATTTCATTTGTGTGACCTTACTTAAATAATTAATATACATTTAATATACATGTCTTCATGTGATTGCTTTATTTATAAGAAATGATTTATTTTCTCCCTGGCTATTGTGGTTTTGCTGACATTATTAATATTATACAGTTGGAAAAAAACTATTAAACATGTTTTTGGAATGTAAGTTCCAACCTCTGATTTAACTCTGAGAAAACCCATGCTTAGAACACAAACTCCATGCAGAGAGAGTTCACCTTTATTATGACTCCTTGACAATAAATTGTTCATGCTGTGGATAAGACCATTGTAATTCTGAGGAATATCTGGTTTGAGATTTATTAGTGAAAAGTATTTATGTGTCGAATTGCAATCTTTAAAAAGAAAGCTTTTCCCAGCGATGGGTTGTGGCTGGAAGGGCATCCGCTGTGTAAAACATATGCCAGAGAGTTGGCGGTTCATTCCGCTGTGGCGACCCCGAAAGGGAAGAAAGCCGACATGAAGATGAATAAATGAATGAATGAATGAAAAAGAAAGCGTCGACTCAGATTTGCTGAAACGAGTTTTTTTGGAAATTGACGTAGAACTGTACAAAACCTACTAAGCTCCTCCCACCGCTCGCGCAGGGTTACCTGGAAAAGTGTTCCTCAAACAAAGCTGCTAGCGGTTGTGATTCAGTTGCATTATGGCAAGTAACTGTTTTTTCTTTTGCGAGGGATTCTCTTCTTGATATTCTCTGCTGAGAGAAGAGGCTGTAACGGAGCGAGGGTGAAGTTTCATCTTTCACCTGAACCTCAGTAGTACAACGCCAACCTCCTGTTGTGTTCCCACCCTTTATATGAGGACTGCTTCACGAATCCACATGTGCTCAACTCAGGTTTTGCAAAAAGGCTTTTGATAAAGAATGGATCAGGTCCCACTTATGTGATGCTAACAGTTATTTCTGAAGAGCTAGACGCTGCATCTATCCAATAACAGCAGACTTGAGTCTAACCACCAATCACTGCGTGCCTCACGAAAGAGAGGAGTTTTGTACAAACGAGTCACAAAGCAAACCATTTTGGAGTAATTTAAGAGGTCAGGTACAATTAAATCCATATTATAACTAACAGGATGACATCAATGCAAGTTCAACAAATACTTGGCATGATATCCTCTTTTGCATACAAACCTTTTTTTTATACCCACCTATTTTAATCTTTCCCTGACAACTTGGGATTCCATGGCTAGGTACTATTGTAGTTTGTATCTATAGTTATTATATACACTATACAGCATTGATTTAATTTCTGTCAGGTCAAACGAACAACTTGGGCAGTCTTTGTAACCTTGCTTTTTAAAGTCTCAAATAAAATGTTCCTAATGTTAGGGGAAACGTAGGAAAAGGCATTAAAGATAAAGTTAAAAAGCACATTTCCTTTGCTGTTTAAAAAAAAGTTAAAAAAAAATCTCAACAAGATAAAAGTATGCAAACTAGTTCATGCAGCACAAAAAGCTCACGCTTCACCCATTTAGACTGCGTTTCAGTCATTAGTTCATTTTAATACATTAGTATTTTTCTCCATTGTACGTTTGTGTGCCCTTTGCTCCAGAAAAGTTTTCCATTTATTTTCCACAGAGAAAAATCCATATAAGAATAATCCAAAAGAAGTGCATTTCCACTTTGCCAAACTTCCTGAAGAATGGACACTTCAGTAAGGGACAGGGCCGAATTACTCTCAAATGGAGTTCAGTGAATGGAGATGGCATTAAGTAGACTTAAAACGGGGAAAAAAATCCATTAGACTCTCTAAGAGAGAAGAGCTGATCAATACACACAGAGAGAAGGAACAATGGTAGAGTCTGACTGTGAGTTAGAAGGGTACAAATGTTCTTATGTAGGGTACCACAACCATGGGTTCATGGAGGCTTTTAGATGTGGGCAGAAGATGGTGTGCTGCTATTTGCTGCTTTGCCCATTTCAAGCGTAAAAAAGCGTAAATGAAAAGGTCAGAGCAGAGATGTTTAGTGCACAACAAAAACACGAGCTTCACAGAGCTTGCTGCAAGAGTAAAAGCTGTATGCACTGCAGGATTGGTTGCCTCTGTTTTATACTTGATTTTCAGTTAGTGAATAAGTCGGGGCTAGGTGAGGGTTGGCAGAAAACTAATATATAGAGCAGTGTGTAACATATTTGACCTGAAAATAAATCTGTTTCCATTTTAAACTGCATCAAAGTCCTGCCTTCTGGTCAAAAGTGGCTTACAAATTCTGATTTTAAATGTGACTGCAACTTTACATCTAAAGAGCATTTTTATGAAAAAAAAATTTAATGTATTCTACTATATGATACTAAATGATACTGTACGGTATGATACGATATGTACGTTACTATACTGTACTATACTATATGATACTGTACGATACGATACTGTATTGTGCTATACTATATAGTGTAATATACGATGTGATACTATATGATACTGTACGAGACTATATGATATGAAACATAACACTACTCTATGCTCGGATATGATATGATAATGTACTGCACTATACTATCGGCTGCTATGGTATATGATACTGTATGATACTGTACAATACTGTATGAAATGATACGTTATGCTACGATACTATACTATAATATAATATACTATGTGATACCTACGATATGGTACGTTATGCTACTATAGTCTTCAAATAGTATTAAACTATGCTATATAATACTGTATGATACGGTACAATAATTTTTTGAAACAAATATATACAGCATTAAACATAGTTTTTTCAATATTCGTTTTTGTCTGTAGCAAGTCTCTCATTAAATAAACTCATTATGACTCTCACAGCAGCATAATCTGTGTCCCTTCCGACTGGTCACCGGGTAATTCACTTGAAATTGCAATTGCTTTAAGCATTAATTTTCTGCATTCCATGATAAATTAGTTTCTAAGCATGTGTGGGAGAGAGAGAGAGAGAGAGTTGCGTGTAAACGGAACACAAAAGGGAGTCATCTCAGCTTTGGGGTTTCTGGATTATTTGGCTTCATTATAAACTTGCAGTATCACTACCACACCAGTAGTTCATTTAAAAATTCAGTCGCTGTTAATTAATGTTATATAACATACAAAAAAAATACTATGGAAAAACTATGATTAATGAAAGTCAATCTTGTAGATGCCCGGGGCCAAATAGCATCTGAAAACCACAAAGGAATATTGAGCAATGTATTTTCTGCTTTCCAGCATCAGCTCACCCAGCTGACTGACTGTAAGAAGTTTTTTTCCCTGCGGTGTTCTCAGGGTTAAAATCCATATTCATCAAACTAGGTTGCACACTATAGAAATTCTAAGTATGCAGGTCTATTATAAGCATTTGTATTGATTAAAATCATCTTAATAATCCCATTTCAGTTAACATTTCCTCTTTTGTCCTGTTTGATATTTCTGACTGAAAACAAATATTTCATCAACAAAAAATGAAAAAAGGAGAGGAGAGGAGAGAAAAGAAAAGGAAAAAAAGATGAAACGAGTGGAGAGAGAAAGGTGGGGAGGGGAGGGGAAAAACAGAGGAGAGAAAACGAAGGTACAGCAAAGGGTAGGAGAGAAAAGGAGAGGAGAGGAGAGAAAATGAAATAAAAACAAGAGAGTAGATTAAAAGACAGAAAAGAGTGAAAAAAGAGGGGAGAGGGAAGAACGGAGAGGAGAAGAGGAAAGAGGAGAAGAGAGGAGAGGAAGAGAGAGGGGAGAACCGAAGAGAGAAAATAAAAGCAAATGAGAGGAGTTTAGAGGAGAGGAAAGGAAGGCAAAGGAGGGAAGATGGTATGACAGAAAAGGAAAGGAAGGGAAGGAAAAGAAAAAAAAGAGGAGGGATGGGAGAGAGAGGGAGAGGAGAGGAGAGGAAGAGAGAGGAGAGGAAAGGAAATGAAAGCAGAGGAGAAAAGAGGAGAGGAAGAGAGAGGAGAGGAGATGAAGAGAGAGGACAGGAAAGGAAATGAAAGCAGAGGAGAAAAGAGGAGAGGAGATGAAGAGAGAGGAGAGGAAAGGAAATGAAAGCAGAGGAGAAAAGAGGAAAGGAAGAAAGAGGAGAGGAGATGAGAGAGGAGAGGAAAGGAAATGAAAGCAGAGGAGAAAAGAGGAGAGAGAGGAGAGAGAGGAGAGGAGAGAGAGGAGAGGAGAGGAGAGGTGGGAAAAGCAGAGGAGAGGAAAATGAAAGTACAGCAAAGGATAGGACAGAAAATAGGATTGAAAAGGAAAGGAGGAGAGAAAAAGAAAGAAAAATAAAACAGAGGAGAGTAAAGGAGAGAAAACAGGAGAAGAGAGGAGAAGAAGAGAGAGAGAGAAAATTAAAGCGAAGGAGAGGAGAAAAAAGGAAAGGATGGGGAAGGAAAAGTTGAGAGAGGAAGAGGGAAGGGGGGAGAAAAGAAGAGGAGAGAACACAAATATTTCGGCATCAAATGTTTGTGCCAGAAAACATATTTTATGCCTTAAAAATCCACCTGATCAAAGCAAACTTTTTAATAAAAGTCCTTACTAACCTTCCACTTATGCACCACTTAAAGCACTGACACATCTTTCTCTCGCCAGAAGCAATGGAGGAACAGATTTTCAAAGGGCTTGAGACTAAATAACACAGTTTTATTAAAAAATATTAAAAGGAAATGAATTGCTTTCAACGCCAGACTGTTAATTAAGCCCCTGGGGTTCGTACTAAATGGTTACATTGTCGAGTCTTTAAAGATATGCTGGCAATTTCAATCACATTTTTATAGCTTTCTATTGAAAATGTGTTCATGGTTTAATTAAAGAGACCTTTAATTTTCTTCAAAAAGCAAAACATATTCTTTAACTCTGTTTCAATGCGACAACAACATCGCTTTTACACAAGGGTGAAACAAAATCAGATTTTTGTTATTGCGATTTTTGTCATTCATTTCCGCTTTGACCCGCATCCAGGCCTGACACCAGGAAACAGTCAGAGGCAATAAATCTCAGCGTGACGGGATTTTGAAGGAATAGTTTAATCAAAGTAAATATCAAGATTCAGCGCTCTGATAACGCTTTATAGTGCTACATTATCTCCTCATCAAGCCTTCTCCTCACCTTGCAAACACTGACTGAGAGAGAAGCAGCGGGGCACTGAACTTTAATTAAATATCCAACGTTAACCCTTGTGGAGTCAGGATGCTATAAATAGATGCTGTTAGAAACTGAGGGCTAGAACAAACTAATGTGAGACTAAAACTCAAGGTAAAGTCAGGTAGCTAGTGTTTCAATCTTTTATTCAGTGGCAAAATAAGCTTCCATCTGCTGTATTTGTAGGAAATCCCCTGAGCTTGGAAACATTTCCTGCGGGCGTTTTGAATTCAAGCATCAGGATTTATTGAAGCTCAGATTTGTTATCTCTTCCGCTGCAATTACGAGGTCTTTTTTGGAAGAGAAAGGAGGCAGCGTGTTCAGACAAACAGAGATCTGCACCCCAGGCTGGGGTCAGGACATTTCATGCTTCCCTCAAATATCAAAACAATCTGTTCAACCTGAATTCATGCCTCACAAGAAGCAAAGTGCCCTCAGAATTCGTCAAAACACATTCTGGCACATCGCTGCGCTTGCTGAGAGGAAATTCAGAGAGAAAACAACTAATTAGAACTAAAAAGGCACACACCTCTTTGGGGAGATGCTTTTTGAGGCTGCTGCTTGTTCGTCAAGCCTTCTGTGGGGCATTTTCATCCTGGTCAGTGGATGGCTCTGTCTGAGGAGAAAGTAAAGAAATGAATAGAAAGAAAAGGAGATGAAAAGAAAATAATAACTATTATTAATACTAACTAAATAAAATATAAATAAAATAACAAATAACTGGCTGAAGGAAAGAAAAGGAAACGAGCTTTGAGAGTAAATGAGAGGAGAGAAAAGGAGAGGAAATGAGTGCAGAGGAGAGAGTACAAGAGGAGGAAAGAGGAAAGGAAATGAGCAGAGGAGAGAAGAGGAGGAAAGGAGAGAAAGGAGAGGAAATGCGTGCAGAGGATAAGAGAGAAGGAGAGAGGAGAGAAGAGGAAATGAGCATAGAGGAGAGCAGGAGAACAGTAAAGGAAAGGAGAGGAAGAGAGACGAGAGAAAAGGAAATCAATGCAGAGGAGAGGAAAGGAAATGAGCGGGGGAAGAGAGAGGAAGAGAGAGGAGAGGAGAGGAGAGGAGAGGAGAGGAAGAGAGAGAAGTGGAGAGGAAATGAATACAGAGGAGAGAAGAGGAGGAAAGGAGAGAAAGGAGAGGAAATGCGTGCAGAGGATAAGAGAGAAGGAGAGAGGAGAGAAGAGGAAATGAGCATAGAGGAGAGCAGGAGAACAGTAAAGGAAAGGAGAGGAAGAGAGACGAGAGAAAAGGAAATCAATGCAGAGGAGAGGAAAGGAAATGAGCGGGGGAAGAGAGAGGAAGAGAGAGGAGAGGAGAGGAGAGGAGAGGAAGAGAGAGAAGTGGAGAGGAAATGAATACAGAGGAGAGGAAAGGAGAGGAAGTGAGAGGAGAGGAAAGGAAATGAATGCAGAGAAGAGGAAAGGAAGGGAAGAGCAAGGAGAAGAGAGGAGAGAAAATTAAGAGAAAAGTGAGGAACGGAGACAATAAAAAAACAAAACATAACACAACAACATAAAATATTAACATCTTAAAGATTGTACACAACAAAACGTCAAGTACATACAGTTTCAACTCAAACAATTTTGGCTTTGTGAAATAATAACATAAAAAACTTTCTTTTGTTTTGTCTAAATTCAGCTCATTTTGAAGTTTAGTTGTGACATTTGTAGTTTTCTGTATCGATCTGTATCGATTACTGCAGTTTGTTTAGTTTTGTTTTAAAAGTGTAGCTAATCAGCAGCTCTTTTACAGAAACAGAAAAGAGTGAATAATTAATGACATAATTTCCATTTTACCAACAACAAACACCTACACTATAATCAAGGCGGTCCAGGTCACCATCTTGAGTCCCTCCCCTTCCCACTCAGCTCTGCCACTCATGACTACAAAACTGTTTACACGAGTCGTTCCTCTCGTGGTGAGGTCAGTAAATGTCAGCATATTTTATTCATGTCTTATGAGAATTTGAACTGACAGTGCAGCCTTCTATTAGCTTGAATCTTATATTAATTAACTCCGACAGGTCGAGGCTCATGGACTCGCGTCTTTAGATGATGCAACTCAAGCTCCAGGAGAGACAGTTAGCGGATGGTTTCTACCATGAGGAAGACTACACTGGAAGGTTCAATTCAGCGGCAGTTCATAATGTATATTTCACATCAACGGTTGAAGGACGTGATGGATAAAACAGCTTTAGTGCTTCACTCGATCTCTGTTTTCCAAGTGTGATGTGTTTCCAAGTATTTCCAATTTAATGCTTACATTTTCCAAGTGTGATGAAAAAAATATATAATTTTATTCCACCAATGAAAATCTTCCCCAGGTCTAGAAGAAACTGCTCTTTTATTGCTCGGGTAAATTAAGGAGTTTATCAGCTATGAAGTATCAGCTCTGGAGCATTTTAGAGTTGTTTTATGAGACAAAACTTTGATTTATCTTTTGATACATCTGTGTGAAAACATAGAATACTTAAATGGTTTGCTGTAAGGCCCATGACCTTACAGCTTCAGCCTAGTTAGCCTTAAATTTAACATATTGCTTATGTCGCATTAAATACAATTTTACCACTTGGATACTAGGGCCATGCTTCGCCCACATACTGTGAACCAGTGCCAATTGAATCCCAGATGTTCTAGACAATAGCAAAATTTCTGACTGCGAAGAGATGAGCAGACAACTGAGGTCGGCAGTAGTTAACCACTTTTAGGTTTTTAGGTGTACAGAAAATGGCATTAAATGCTAAACATGAATTCAACATGCTTTTCTAACTTTCCATTTGTGCTTGAAATATGCTAATTGCATGCAAGCAAAATCCAAATGTATTCCCTGCGGTTCATGAAATATAAACATGTCAACAGCATTTGAGCTTCCAGCAGCTTTGGCAGCCTCTGGTTTCAGGGGAGGAGTGAGAATACTTGAGGGATGGATCCCTAGAGAAGAATTTCTTTTCATGTGATCTTGTAGTTTTCAGTTTGGAGGAACCTTAATCATTCATGACTCATTTGAGAAGTTTCGTACAGATCTCTCCATTCAACTTCTCCAACATGAGAAAACATCTTAGCTACTTAGCTACTAATCAGCTACTTAGGCATATCTACCAAAACATGGACAGTTTTAGGCCCTTTTTAGGGGTTCCCCAAAACCTAGTCCTAGCACCCCTAAAAAAGGATTAAACAAATGCTTATTCAAGGTACATGTTTGTCATTTAAATCAGTTTAGAATTTAAAAATGTAATTTATATTGGTTATGCAAGCTTAAACAAATAAATGTTATAGAATTGCAATTAATAAAACAAACAATAAAAATCCATACTTTTATGATTTGTTTTCTTCAATTCAGCAAAATAATTGATCATACAAAAATCCATTTAAATTAATTGTATTAATATCTATTAAAACCCGTTGAGAGCATGCCACAGTGCAAGCGTGTATCTAACATTGACTTGTGGAACAGCCATCCTTCGGTAAATTGCATTAATGTTGCATCTTCTAATCTAGCCGATCTGCATCTTTGTGTTTTGAAAATGCTTTACTGATACCAAAAAATAACTCTTATCCTCCAAGTAAAAATGAAACAAAACAGAAACAGAGACATCCCTAATTAGTCAATGTACACTGTGAAGCCCAGCAAGTTGATTGAACTTAAGAAAGTTGTGGAAACTCGCCTCCCTAAAAATGTGCAGTTGAAACAGCAATTTATTTAAGATTTTGTGTACTTAAAATTTCGTATTTCCTAAATGAAAAAGAATTAGTACATTAAACGAAGTATTCTTAATTCATTGAACTAAAAACTTTAAGTTCAATTAACTTAACTTTTGAGTCTATTAAAGATACAGTAAACCTTAAAAATATTGTTATTGAAACAAGACCAAATTAAAACATTTAGGGCAGAGAGTTTCCTTAACTTTTTTGTAATGATTCACCGGAAATCTAAATTATTAAAGCGAAAGAACTAAAGAAATTAAATTCAAGAACTTTCTATAAAGAATGTATTGAAGACACAACAACAGTATATGGATGACATCTAATAACTTATATAAAAAATATATATTTTGTTACTTTTTACAATTCTAAAACATTCCCAAACATTAAAAAACTACCTGAAGTCATAAGGCATTAGTGAAAATGAAAATCACAGAACTTGAACAGAATTTGAGATATTTTGGATTAAAGCCGGGAGACCAGGGCTACTGCATTTACCTCACTTACCTCAGATTGTGTTCTTGTCCCTGGGTTTTAAATCAAAATATTAAAATAGTTTTACAAGAATGAATTAAATCTTTACAGTTAGGAATGACACAAAGGTAACTGATTAATGACAACATTTTCAATATTTACATAGACTATTTCTGTAAAACACATTTTTAACTTTAATGACAATTTACTAGTGTGAATAATTCTCAGGCAAAATAACCGGCTGCTTAAAACAACAACAACAACAACAACAACAACCACCTTGAAACACAGACCAGAGAGGTCCTTAGAAAGTTCTGGAGAAGTTAAAGCAGCATCAGGAGAATGGTCAAAAATCCCATGCTTACATCCAGATGACATAAGATAGATTTGAAGACGTGTTTTGCAAAGCTATGTAAGGAAGCAGGCCCACCAAGGCTCAGAGCTTCGAGAGGCTTTCAGAGGACGTATAATGAGTTCCTCGAGATCTGCTTTGACTCACCAACATCTATCGACTGCTTCAACGGTGAGGATCAAGGTGTGTACGGAGAAAAACAATGCTGATGCCTGCCTTTCATTTCCAGCTTTTAGGAACACGTAAAAACATCTTCACTTCAGATGCCATCTTTTTTTCTTGTTTTTGGCATCTTAGCAAATAACTTTTGTCGAGGGGGGACTGCAAGAGAAGGTCTCACATCTCAAATTTAAAGTTGCTTCTAAAAGCTTCTGGCAGAGCGATTCAAAGAGAGTGAATGAATTTTATTAGCAGGTCCATTAGGAGTCCTGGAATTGTTAATTGCACAAATGAAAGAGAATTGCTTGATTGGAAGGGTCTACCATTAGTGAGTCACATTGTAGAGTGCAAAATGATAATCATTTATAGTGATGATGCAAACTCTGTTTGTCGAAAACATAGGATTGAACAAAAAACTTAAAGGTCCCCAGAAGGCAAAATAAAAAGCAATTGGATGTGTTCAGTACTTATTGGCGTACTTTTTTTTGGCAGTACTTAAAACCGCAGAAGAAGTTCATTGTTTGTTCCTCATTAAAAAAAGCTTATTCAAGTAAGCCCCACTCACCACCCTGACGCTAGTTTCCTGATAGAGTTATGATGCTAGGACTATTAGAATTATTGTTCAGATTCAGACGTATGTGAGCGAATCAATTGAAGGTGTATCTGACAGAGGGTTGGAGCTTTCAGTGTGCCACGGAAAGATGCTCCAAGCTTGGATTTACCAGCGGAACCAGCGCTAAAAGATTTAATTGCATCAATAGCAGCCAATTTAATCAAAGTATAGCATTTGCTAACACTATTATTTGATTAGTGAAAGCTGTTCCCAGTTCAGTTTCTGCACTCACAGGCAGAATGCCCCGCTATTTATGACATGACAAATTTTCGGAAAGTTGATTAGATTTTCTGCTTTTCTGATTCTATCTTCAGTAGTCATCTCGTTTGGACAGCGATTTTATGAAAAACAAGACGACTTCTTAAAAAAAATCGCTGCCCTGATTTTTAAAATTCAGTATTGTTTTAATAACAATATTTTTTAGGTTTACTGTACCTTTAAGAGACTCAAAAGTTAAGCTAATTGAACTTAACTTAATTGAGTTGTTTTTAATTTAAGAAACTCTGACATCTTCCACTAATACATAAAACACACACTTAATGCTACAGAAACTAAAAAAAACATAATTTTCAATGAAGAGTGAACAGAAAAAAACTAAACGCACAGAATGACTAAATAAACGACTGTCCTCTACACACTCTTGTTCTCTACACACTTTTGTTTTCAAAAAGACTGTAAAAAAAAAACAGCAAAGGCTGCTCTAACAGCTCGTTTTCTTCTTGTGACACCAATGGGACTCAATTGTAAAACTTGACATTGTTGTGTGCTCAATACTCATCATTTTCCTACATGACCATGTTTTACACGTGACTGCAGATCAGCAGCATCAATCAGATTAGAGGAAGGTGAAGCTACACACCTGCCATGCAAATGAAGTTTGGGGGTTGTAGAAGCGGATGCTGGATGCTGCTCTCTGATGGAATAACAGCCACACTGTAAAGAAAAGATCAGAATTGCCAGAAACTATCGGAGCAAAAAACACATATTTTCTTGAAAGCTAAAAACATAGCTCTTTGCAGCAATTCCATTCTGCTAGAGCAGAGATCACCAAATCCGGTCCTAGAGGAGCAGAGCTCTGCATATTTTTGCTTCAACCATCATCAAACACACCTGTTGCACCAATTAAGGTCTTCTTGACTATTCTGAGATTAGTAATAATTCTCTGTGATCATTTTATTTTATTCTATTCTATTTTTCATTTTAATTTATCCTATTATTTTGTATGTCATAATATGTTATTGTGTTTGTATTCTTTTTTTTTCCTTTCATTTGAACATTTTATTCTTTTTTTATTCTTTTTAAAATAATTTTGTAAAACAATTTTTATTATATAATTAAAAGTATATATATATTATTTTTTTACTTTACTCTACTTCATGTGTCTTCCATAAAAGCAGATAGCCAATCAGTAGAAGCTTTTAGATATCGAAGAGGCGGTACTGCGATTTCACACTTCAACATTGCCTCCAAAAGATTGCATTCCTTTAAACTTATAAAAACATTTTTTTTTTCACAGAATGCGTTTCATAATTACAGGTACAAATACATCTCATAAAACTAGAATGTCCTGAAACAGTTCAACATTTGTTGCCACTCACTTCAGAGAGTTAAACCTAAATATTCTGTAGACTCACAAAACGCATTGAAATATTTCATGCCTTTGTGACAGAAAAATCCTCAATGTATTCCAACTTTTGGAATTTGAACTACAACCGGCTCGGAAGCGGTCTGTGTAAACAAGAGCAGCAGTTATCAGGCGGTGTCAGGAGGGTGGATGTGATGCGAGCAGAAGTTCACGCATCTATTCTTTAAGTGAACAGTTTAGCAGCGTCAGCATTCAGAAGTGCCATGGGCTGCAGCTTTCAAACCCACTCTTAATGAAATCATGACTCGAGCTCTTCCTCTTCTTCTACTTCTTCTTCTTCTTCTCCTTCTTCCTTCACGATGAGCCGTGGGCGGAATTCTATGAACCTTTCAGAGTTCTGTTCTTAAAACACACACACACCGCCCACTAAAGAACAGAGCAGAGCTGCATTGCATAACAAACTATTTTAAACCCAATCCAACTCTTAAATCTGTGATCAGATAAAAAAAAAATAGAGCTAAGAAAAATCATATATTTACCTTTTTGCAGTCTGTATCTTCTTTTGTATCTCATTAGTTTCGCAGCCATCGGCTTGTTGCAGTTTTACAGAATGCTTTTTCTTCTGTAACAGATATTTATAAAGAATATATACATTTTCAACTTGTTTTTCTGAAAAACATGCAAAAAGTGTTATTTTCTTATAAAATTGTGCTCTTTGTTTTAAATTATCTTGCATATTAATAGTTATAACTGTAAACCAATGTTCAAATAAAATACAGCCATTTGACATTTTTCTACAACTATAAAATGAAATACTGTAAAATAACATTCGGTGCTTTACTGTAACTAAATGTTAACTTTTTGGTAAATTTTCTGCCAGATGTTTCAGGGTTTTATCAGTGTATCTTACAACAGCCAGAGCACATGGTTACATCATGGGCAAAATACAGATGCTGTTCATGTATCATGTAAAAATTTATTTATTTCAGCAATTCCATTAAAAAGGTAACTTGTACACTATATTCAATCGCTACACACATGAGTAAAAAAGCGGACAATTAGCTTTTTAAATGCTCCCTCAGAAACCCCCAATTCACCTACATTTCAACTCTTGCTCTTTGTTCTTGTGTGGCATACTTGTTGCTCTTTTTCCTGTTACCCATAATTCTATTTCCTGTGCTTCATCCCCACCCCCTGGCACTCCAGAGTCTAGAGCAGAGATTCAAGTGCTACAGCGACCTCATTTCCTGCCATTCATTGCCATTTCCTCCAGGAAGCATCTGCTGGCTCGCATGAAGCGGCCTGTTAGAAGAACAGAATAATAGTGTGTTAGTCGTGGGACATTCAACACTGCATTAGTCCCATGTGAGCCCTTGAAAACACACACTCAGGTCCATCAACACCCGATGGAATCTGTTGGTGCGAGTGTGAATGTAAACAGAGGTATAGGACTACTTTAAAAACCCCCCCGAATCAATGAGCTTAACTTCCGAGAATTTTTCACAGAGTTCTTTTGTTACAGACTGAGAGACACCGGGATGGGCAGAGCTTCTGTCATGCGGGGGTGGAACCAAGAAAGTGAAAGTTGTTTGAATTGAACTGACTTGGGCAGTCGACAAAATTCATTCCAATTTGTATATTAATGTAGTTCAGTGAGTAAAAACACAACCTCCTGACAATTAACAGATAAACGCATCAAAAAAGATAATACAAAACTTCCAATGAACAAAAAAAACCCACATACGCACACGCACACGCACACACACGCACACACACACACATATATATAGATATATATATATATATATATATATATATATATATATATATATATATATATATATATATAGATATATATATAAGCGTGTGTATGAGTGTGTATTTTCATTAAAGAGAAGCACCAAAAAGCAAATAAATAAGAACAAATAGTAAAGGTTTTTTTATCGTTTTAATCTAGATTTAAAGCTAAAAAAAGAAAGTGTGCAGAGGACAGATAATAAAAATATGTATTGCATGAGCTTTTAAATAAATAGTAAATACTATTTAAAATAATTTTTAAAAATTAATTTTATGGTGTACTAAAATGACTTTAAAATGGTGAAAAGAAATTAAATGTAAAAAAATAAATAAATAAACAAAAATATTTAAATGTGCAACAGACAGTCGAAAAAGTCGAAAAAAAAAGTAAAGAAAACTTGAAAAAACAAACAAAAAAAAACCACACAATTTATTAACAATTATTTGTATCATAGCTCAATGGGGAAAAAGGAGCAAGCTTGTGCGCCTTGAACTGCTTAAAGCTACGGAGCTTTGTTTTACAGCTATATTTAGTTGTGACGTCACCATGTTACTCCTGGGGCCTAGCGCCCATCTCGCCCATTAGAATGAAGAGAGTGCAAGATGAATGAATTGAATTATTATTAGGTCAAACATTTTTTTAATCCAAGTATAATTCTATGTGTCGATCACCACTCATGCTTCTACAAATAGTCCTAGTGGTGCTGTTTATAGGGCTGGTGTGTGGTTGTTATTGTTTTTAGTGTGATATTCCTATCAGAGCTGATCCCCTGAACGCTATCTGGGTTCTCCTGCATTTAAGCTGTGGGTCTGCAGTCAGCTGGTGTCAATGTGTTTATCCAAACCATGTTAGCAGCAGTCTCTGTTCTGCTTGTTTCTCCAGCATTCTTGTCTTGTGTTACTAGATTTTTGAACTACTACTTTTCTGAATTTCTACTATTTGCAGAGCAAGCCACCCTGAACCTCCCTGAAACACCACCGAGACCCCTGGATAAGGACTTTTGACCAAACCTCCTAGCTAACAGGAATGTTCCCATAACATTCACTAATGCTCTTTAAAGGTTGTCTAAATGTTAGGTCATGACTTTCCAAAAGAACGGTCTAGCAACGTTCTAATAATGTTAAATGAAATTAATTAAAAACATTATCTAAACAGCATTCTCAGAACATTCCTAGAATGTGATGAATATTCTAAAAATGTTTTAACAATCTTGAGAGAACGTTCACAGAATGTTATAAAGAAAAACTGGACAAACCATTTCCCAGAATGTTCCTGTAACATAAATGTGTAAGCTGGGCTGCCACTGTCCTTGAAGTTCTTTGCCTGGGAAGCCTTCTTTATCTTTTCTCTTGAGTTTGGAATCCAATCGATATCCAATTCAAACATGATTTTCCACTCAGAGAGTGTATGTTTGGAATTGGAATTTGGAACTTATGATGAATCCAGAAACCCTTGAGGAGGTGAAGGGAGTGGATGGAGTTCTCATACCTGGTTCACACACTGGTTTCTCCTCACCTCAGACTCATCCATCACTCCACTCAGGCAGTTTTGCAGAGTACAATGGAAGCTTTCGTCCGAGCAGAATCAGATTTTGCTCATAGTTTGTGATTGTTTTGGTTCAGCAGCCCCACACACCCAAGAGGAAGTCAGCGGCTGTATCAAGGCTGAACACACTTCCTGTGCTTGTTGTCTTGGGCGGACTCTGCAGGGGCAGCTAAGAAAGTCCGAGGGGGAGAAAGCAAACGTAATTTCAGTTCCAGTCTGAGCGCCTGCGAGCACAGACATGGATTTCTGGACGGCGTTGCACCTCCTGTGCCTTCTCAACGTGGCATTCAGTTCCCCCGAATCGTCCTACACCGTCCACTTGAACAAACTCTCCTTCAAGAATGCTCAGACCTATTGCAAACCTGGAAGCTTCCTGACCAGCGTTTTGGAGAAGAAGGAAATGCAGAAGATTGTGAGAGCAATCTGGGCCAAGAAAAACACCACAGTGACTTCTTTCTGGGTCGGACTAAAGAAGGATAAAGGCGCCTGTGTGAAGCAAGGTTTACCTCTTAAAGGATTTTACTGGACGGTGGACAACAGCACTCAAGCGGATGCCAACCTGTGGAGATCCGAACCTTCAGACACCTGCACGGACATCCGCTGTGGGCTGCTTTCAGTGGAATATGGGGACTCTGGTGTGAAAACCAGTGGGTTAGTGGACTCCACCTGCAAGCAGGAACATTCATTCATATGCAAGAGGAACATCAAGATGGTGTGTCCACAACCTGAGATACTGGGTTCTCACGATCTAACTCAGTATCCTAACGATCCACACACACGTCAAGTTGCTTGCCATTCTGGTGCAAAGTTCAACTTGACATGCTCCCATGAGCTCTTGTGGATCGTCGTTGGGAATGACAACATGGATGTTTCTCAACTCTGCCTGGAGTGCAAGGCAGGCTACAAGAGAGATGCATCCGGAAACTGTGTGGATGTAAACGAATGTGAGTCCAGCCCATGCAAGCACAGATGTCAGAACACAGACGGCTCATATGAGTGCTTGTGTGAGAACAATGACAAGGACGACTGCGATGAACCAAAGCCGTCCACCACTCATCTGAAAACCAATGACAATTCATACAACGAAAGGGGAAGATCTGTGCTCACTCAGCCAACATCTCTCCCTGATGTGGTCAGAAGGAACGAGACGGAAGTGAAGGTTGAGGAGAGCGACTTTTCGAATATAATCGTACCTGTGATTATAGCGCTGCTGATTTTCATCGTGCTTCTGGTGATCGTGGCAGCCATCGTGAAAGGATGCCTCCGGAGAAGAACCATCAAGCGGGCACGGAGGAAGGCGGAGGCGGTAGCACTGAACGGGTCCAACTCAGTGGAGAAAGTGAATGAGATAGAGCGGACCTGAGAGGGAGAGACTGAAGAAATGTTGAAGACTTTGGGAAATACTTCACTGTTATTGAACATTTGGGTTAAGTTTTCATTTTTTTGTGTCTCTTTGGTTTAAAAAAGGCTTCTCAAAAATGGACAATCATTGATTATTCTTTGTATGATTTTTCTGTGTTTTTAGAGTACAACATGAGACCATTTAATTGAAATGTACTTTAGAGGTTGAAACAAGGGTCTACCACTTTTACTCACTCTAAAATAATGTACTTGACTTTGGCTAAAAGTTCCACAAAAAAGTTACGTAAAGTTAATTTTGTCTTCCCAAAAATGAATCTCAATGAATATTTTTTAATTGGCTCAACACATATCTCTGACACAATAATTGACTCAATATTTTTTATACACTCACTACAAATTTTAACTTGATTAGAAAATATTATTTCATTCGAAAACGTGAAAATTGAGGCAACAAAAAATATAATTGCCTAAATGACATTTTTAGAAAAAAATGAGTCAAGCAACTTTACTTAGTTGGATTTGTTACAGTTGATTTCAGACAACAGAAAACTCTAACGAAATAAAAGAGGACATCAAGAAGAGAATATTTTATAAGCTTGATGGCCTGCTCGACATTAGAGCCTAGAAAAAAAAAGTTAATTTTACGTGTCAACATCACAATTACGTTTAATTCACCTTTGCTTCTAACGGGTTAACATGAGAAAAATAACAGCTCATCATTATATATTTGATAAAAACTCTACTTTTCATTATAAGCTGTGTAAGCACTGCCTCATGAGAGCTGCACTCTTAAAATGTAGAAATTTTGTTTCCTACCAAAACTGTCAAACTGATAACAGAAAAGTAGAAGCATATCAGTTTTACAGGAGTTATCGTTGAGGATGACTGAAAGAATCAGGTTTTTTTGTTGCTTGATGTGTAAAATAGTTAAATGAATTAGAAGTGTACTGTTGGTTTACTCTTTCACAGCTCATATTTAAACGTGCTCATGTGAGAATTGTAGATGATTGATGTGATGTGACGGTCTGTTTTTAATGTAAATCTTGCATAAATGAATGCTGTCTAAGAGATTTAGTTTTTAAATAAACACAGATGTTTAAGCTGCTGTTGTTTTTGCATACCATATAAATATTTTAGTTACCTTGAAGACACAAATGTCTGGAAAGAGAATGATTTTTGGACAGCTGGAATACATTAAATAAATTGTATCTTAAGAGAGTGGGTTTGAGTGCAGTCAGGTTGTAAGGGATGCAGCTGAAGTGCTCTCACAACCGGTTCGAGTATTCGGGAGTGAATGTTTTACCCAATTTTTAAACTTTATCAAAGTTTGATGCGAGATTAAAGTGACCTTTAAGAGGATTTCTGAAGAAACCTTAACTTTTGTGATGCGGACGCATTATGAAGTCAATAGAAAAAAAATCATAGTATTAAATAATTGCAATAAGCTTCTTTGATGCACTAAGGTCTCATGGAGCAAAAAGAGCCGTCTGAGCGAGGAACTAAACATTATTCTCTTTAATCCACGGCTTTAGAGAGCATTCCTGAGAACATTCCTTAGAGTCTGGAGTATGAATTTATTGCAGCATGATTAAATACTTAAGCAGGCATTTTTTATGCGAAAAAAATTACTTAAATAGATGTATAAGAGCAGTTTTAATAATTAGAACTATGCTTGGATCTCTTCGAGAGGTGTCTCGTGTTATGTCAATCAATGGAAAATGATTAAAAATTGGATAAAAGTACTTTTTGAGATTTGATCTTAACATGAAATAATTATAATCATAATCATGATATATAATCATAATCTCATTAACACTGTAATAAATAAAGGCACTGTAATAAAAAAATGTCCCAGATGTTGGACACTGAAATTGGAACACAGTTTTAGATCACAGAAAACAGAATTGTCTGAGTCGAGGTCAAATGTCGTTGTTGTTCTTTTACACAGGGTTCAAATGCATTTCTACAAAGAAAATATTTAACTGCTGCCATTGAATCTCCAACACTATATTGTCCAGTGTTTTACCCACAACTTCTAGTTAACTCTTCAGTATGTGCTATGTATCTGAGTACATGAATACACAGTAAAAACCATTTTAAAGTAAACTCATCTTAAACAAATCTAAGCAGAAAACACATATTTTCTCGTTTACAATTACAAATAAGTTCAAAGATATTTTTAATGAAGTCCTATGAACAGGTTAAACAACAGATCCAAAATGTAAAGGTCTCTGATGAACACGAAGACATACTGCATTATGATTGGTCAGTTTGATTTCATGTTTGGATTCTTGCTTTGTGTCTAGACAAAGCAGAGCTTCATTTCCTCATTACAGTTTAGACTAGGATCTGCTTTGAGAGCACAGAAATCACCATTAAAAATGGTTTTCCATTTCATCACAGAATACACTGCAAGAGGAGTGCTTCCTTAAACTTTATTTCATTTAAATTAGACATCAACACTTGGCTATGAGCCTTAAAAAATGATTTATATATGTAAAGTTTGTCTTGGCTCTGCTGCTAAATGGCTAAAAGTTCATAACTACTCCCCCAACAATGCTACCAGAAAGTATTTATGAAATATTACACCTTTAAAAAATATGTACCAGAAGCTGATTGGTTAAGAAAAATGTTGAATTAATTTGCAAATAATCTGAAACATAAAAATATTTTATAATATGTATAAGAAAAGGAAGTACTGGTATCAAAAATGTTTATTTAGAAATTTACTTTGACATATTTCGTAGGTGTGTGTGTGTGTGTGTGTGTGTGTGTGCGTGTGTGTGGGTGTGTGTGTGTGTGTGCGTGTGTGTGCGCGTGTGCGTGTGTGTGTGTGTGTGTGTGTGTGTGTGTGTGCGTGTTTACACTATTTCCTCCCTGGGGTTGTCCAATCTCAGAAGCACAAGATCAGGTTGCCAGAACCTCACACTTAAATGGTCACTAAAAAAGTTTGGTTTTGTTTATAATTGTAAATTCTAACAGCAATTAGTCATTCTTAACAATATCAGCGCACTATGTTTGAAAGAGCTTGCTTGGTAGTATAATATGAAACTATAACTACATGTATATATAATCATGACCTCAACAGGTTTTAGGAGAGTTCTGGAGCAGGGAATCCTGAGAAGTTTAACTGCTTTAGTTTGGTGCAAAAGAAGAGATGGTCTTCATGTTCGGTTCTTAATTTTGAAGCATGTTAATGGTAAAAAAGTGCGGGTTTCAAAGTTTCCTTTTCTGGTAAAGTTTTAAAATGTAAACATTTTCTTAATAATTGCTCATGCTATAATAAGGGTAATATGTGCTGCCCCCTCTGCTGTGAACGTTCAGATTAAGTTCTTAATTTTAAGGTAAAACGGTTGATTCAGGGTCTTGGAGCCTCTTGAGATTTGGTGAATTTTAGGGCAAACGTGTTGGTCTTGAAACATGGCCTCCAGGGAGAATTTTAAGGGTAAATGCTTGAATTTAGAAAATTTCATATTTATTTTTTTTATTAGTTATTACAAGGTGCAAATTTTACCATTTATTTTATGCAAACCTGTATAATTATTTACTTGATTGAAACAGCTATAGGGTACAGAATTATTATCCTCTTAAAAACCTACAAAACTTGCATTTTGTGAAATGTAAAGAAACTTTGGCATTATGAAATAAATGATCGAAAATACCCATCTCTTATTTTAATATGAATGCATTTTTAAAATTTCATCAGTAACCTTAGTGCACTTTAAATTGAAAGCTCACGTGATTTCTATAAGGTTGAAATAACAAAATGCCCCACTGAATAATGTTTTAATGCCATGGTTTAGTTTTAGGGTTGCTATAGCCCTCCTAAATAAGACCTAAAACCGCTCATTCTTGTCTCGTCAGTTGCCTTGATCGATAGCCACTACGTCAATCTGGCAACCCATCGTCTGGGGGAGGAGGGAGGGTCACGGCGCCCCGTCGAATTTATTTGTTAATGGCTGTCCCGCAATTAACCAAAAACTCAGAGGAAAATTTTTGATGTTAAAAGAAAATGATCTATTATAAATTTTGGAGAGTTATGTCATGTTGGGGTCGTAATATATTTATTTATATAAATGCTCCAAAAACCACGAATGCTCCAAATACCATGTTTTTTTTTTACTTATTTTATTTGTATTTATTTGTTTATTTTTTTTACAAAAGTTGGTACAAACTTTCACCAACGATAAACACAAGTTCCAAGCACAACATAAACAGAATGGTGTCCATACAATCCTCCTACAGAGTTGTAGTTCTAGACGTGCACGTGCCATTCCGGTACGTGCTGTCCGACTCCAGGTTGTCCTGCTGGAAATCATCCACACTGTACCCCCGGCTCTTCAGAGCCGTGGCGTAGTAATCGATGGGCTCCTCGGTGGCGTTCTCCCACCACCGGAGGCATAAAATCCGCTGAAAAGAGCGCCTGAAGTTGTCCGACAGGAAACCGTACAGGATGGGATTGGCGCAGCTGTTGGCGTACCCCAAAATGACCGCCAGCTGACTCAAGGTGGCATTGTGCTGCTGCACGAACACGCTGACCAGCTGCACGATGTGAAAAGGCATCCAGCAGCAGACAAAAACAGTGACCACCATCATCACCATCAGCGTGATCTTCCTCTCGGACTTTCTCCGCTGCTGCCAGCCCGCTTTCAGCGCCACCACGCGCATCTTGACGATGATGAGGATGTAACACATGCAGATGGCGATTACCGGGAAGAGAAAGCCCATGAGAAAGGCGTAGATCACAAAAACTGCCATCCACTGGCGCTCGGGCTCAGGCATCTGCATGTTGCACGCCACGGACCCGTCAGAATTGGGTGCTGTGGTGGAGAAGATGACGATGGGCAGGATGACCAGGATGGAGAAGATCCAGACTCCTAAGTTGACGATCTTCGCGATAGTGGGTCTCCGGTACCGGGCGGCTTTGATGGGATGCACCACGGAGATGTAGCGGTCGATACTCAACACCGTCAGGCAGTAGATGCTGGTGAACATGTTGATGGCATCGACGCTCAAAACCAAGCGGCACAAGAAGGACCCGAAAGGCCAGTGGTGAAGCAAAGACGAGGTGACCAGGAAGGGGACGCTCAACATGAGCAGCTCGTCCGCGATCGCCAAGTTCAGGATGTAGATGTTCGTCGCGGTTTTCATCTTTGTGTATCTGAAGATCACGTAAATCACCATCGAGTTCCCGCAAAGTCCTACGAGGCACACCACGGAGTAGATGAAGGAGATGAAGATCGCGCTGCTGCCGTGCGCCTCTGCGCTATGCGTCTCGTTGCTGGAGTTTAACAAGTAGAAAGCTTCCTCCAGGTTCTTGAAGGAGTCGTTCTGCAGCATTCCGAGAGTTTGTAAAGTCCGACCTGGCTCTCGAATGATTAAAACGGAGCTGATAGGAAGCGCAAAGGGACGGCGCGCGGCTCCGGAACGCGCATCGCGACGACGCTGCGGAGGTATCAGCACCATGGACAGATACTCCACAGCCACATGCGTTACAATCACAGACGTCACACGTGCTCAGTGACGCCATCGACTACTAATGGATCCGAGAAACAAAAATACTTTTTGGACACCCACGTCTTGTTTTTTCACTTTTGAAGCAGAGACAGTGAGAAATAATTTTAAATAGTGAAAGGAAAATTAAAATTGTGAATTTTCAATCGCGTTTTCAAGGGAGAATATGTCTCAATATGTCCCTCGAACCAGTGACCTTCTCCTGGGAGGCAGCAGTGTTAAGCCACTTAAATAAATTAAATATATTTTGACACAATACAATGTTAATAAAGGCATATAATT
Organism: Danionella dracula; assembly: GCA_900490495.1. Taxonomy (NCBI): domain Eukaryota; kingdom Metazoa; phylum Chordata; class Actinopteri; order Cypriniformes; family Danionidae; genus Danionella; species Danionella dracula. The sequence goes on from UELW01000223.1 coordinate 3,701,159, forward strand.
ACAACTAATGATTTGTATCTTAGTGAATGCACATCTACTTTTCTTGTAGATTTGTTTTTTAAATAATCACTATATTCAGAAACATTATTATTAACTTGATCAAGTGGATAAAATGTATTTCTATAGCACATATCGTACAGCAAAGCTGTCCAAAGTGCTTTCCCATAAAACAGAGAGTTTTATATTTGAAGCAAAGAGAGTAAGAAAGATTTTTAAAAATGATTCAAAGATGCTCTTCTGTCACCTACACTAAAAAAAGAATGCAATGACTTTGTTTGAGAAAGGAGATTTTTTTTTTACTTTTATAGACTTTTATAATTGTTTTCCTGATGTAACTAGTAAATAATTACCCTATTAAAATATGTCTTTAAAATACTAATCAAATTCATTTTTAATAATACAATCAAACTGTTGCATTATTTAAGACATTTTTAAAAAGTTTTATCTCTTATTTTAAATCGAATGCATTGTTAAACTTTTTCTTTACTTTGATCAGTAACCTTTTAAGTGTTTGATGCTTTAAAATGAAGGCTCATATAATAGGTTGATTTAAAAAACAAAATTCCCCACTGAATAATGTATAATGACATGGTTTCGTTTTAGGGGCGCTAAGTTTTAGGGGTGTTTTAGGGGTTACAGCCCTCCTAAATAATGTCTAAAACAACCCATCCATCCATTAACTTGTCTGTTTAGTACTTTTCGGGGTTGCCACACCTTATGCCCTTCCAGCCGCAACCCATCCCTGGGAAACATCCACACACACACACACACTCATTCCCACTCATACACTATGGACAATTGTGCTTACCCTATTAATTTAAAATGCATGTCTTTGGACTTGTGGGGGAAACCGGAGCACCCGGAGTAAACCACATGATCACGGGGAGAACATGCAAACTCCACACAGAAATGCCAACTGATCCAGCCGAGGCTCGAACCAGCGACCTTCTTGTTGTGAGAAGACCGTGCTACTAAACCCATATGTATCGTCAGTTGCCATTATAGATAGCTGTCGTTGTAATCTGGCAACCCATAGTCTGGGGTAGCAGGGTTACAGCACACCGTAGATTTAATTTTTTTGGTTGCTGTCCTCTAAAATTAGATCTAACTGAGACAACTCAACATTGTGTAGAATGCAAGCTGCTTAGCTGGAATTAAAATCAAATAGTACTTAATAGACTAAGGCTATTACGTATACTTGATTTTTACTAAAATGTTGAGTTTATAGTTAAGTTTTTGGTAAAATGTTTGAATACAAATTTTAGATACCTATTAAAAAATAAGTGAAATTACGCCACATTTTTATTTCATGCATGTCCTTGAGCATGCTTCAATGAAGTACAACTCCCCTCCCCCATACGTCCAAACTTTTCTAAAGCACATGGCCTGAAGAAAATGGTTTGAGCAACCATCGATTAATATAATGAAAATTACATGTTAGATTTTTTCTGTATAGCAATGTTGGAAACAAACATTTATGTAGTTTTTTTGCACTTAAGATTTGTAAAATTTGACTGTTTGTTTACTGTTTAAGACCGTATCTCTTCATTTTAAAATGAACTCTATAGTTTTAGATTCATGCTGAGTGTCTTTTGTCCTTTTGGTCAGCATGTTCAGTTTACTTTGAAAAACAGGAACCCAATTGCACTTAGATTTTTAAGTCAGCATCATAAAATTGAATATTAAAGTACATTAACTTGATATAGTAAGCTTACCATAATTTGATATAACATTATTTGCCGTTAAGTAGATTAATTCAATTTGCCTGTAAATATTTTAAAAACTTACTTAGATTTTGCTTCTAAGTTTGCCTTGAATAAATAAAAAAGGCTAAACATAGCCTTATTTAATAAGGCTTGAATTTACAGTTTGGTAATTATTTGAATTGGAATGGGTAATCTGTACATCAGTAGATTGATAAAAAAAAAGTCTTTAGGGATCATTAACAGTTCAAGGTAGTTTATTTACCAGTATATGTTATGTTATTGTTAAATAACCCTACCAGACCTGAATTATAATTAGACCTCAAAAAATTAAAAATAAGATTTAATAATATTCAAACTCTGAGTCAATTTAAATGAAAATCAGATGTAAACACACATATATGCACTTCACAGATAATATACAAAACATGCAGACATTTGGCCAAAAATAATACGCAACACCAAAACCATAGAATATGTTGGAGTTTTTTGTTTGAAAAAAAGAAAAAAAGTAATACCATTGAAGGACATTTTTCTACTCCAGATCAAACCATGCTTAGTTTTCCTAAGAATTTACTGTTTAAAAATTCCAATGTCTAGAAAAATGACTTAAAAAAATAAAATTAAAAGAGGTGTCCATTATAACTAATAAAGACAGCATGGTCTGAAGTTCAAAGCAAAGTTCAAAGTTCAAAGTTCAAAGCAGGTGTTCAGCTTATTGGCCTGGTTAAAGGGGTTCATTTATATTGCTTCTATTAAACCAAGTACTTTAACCTTAACAGTAAACTAGATGCATTTAGCAGAATAGACTGCAGCACTACAGAGTTCAAACAGCTCAGCTTCCAGCGTTAGAAATTCATAGCTTTTCCTTTCCAGAATTGAATGATACATGAGGCTCATTCCATGACAAAGGAAACGCTTCAAATGGCCCCGGAACCAATGAAAAGCACAGTATTTAGTTTGGATTCATCCAAAGAACCTCACACTGGGCGCCTATTGTGACTGTTTCCATAGTGGCACAATGTCTAATAATAACAGATAGAGCATTTATCTGCGCTTATGTCTGGCACCACCTAGTGATGGCTGCAAAGCTAATGGAAATAATCCGGCAGCAACAGATTCAGAGACTAATTAGTAAAATCCTCGATTAAAAGAGTCTCTGAAATTCATAAGCAATGGATTAAATCCTCTCAGTAATAAAGGACAGATTGAAAAAATAAAACAAGACAAGAGAAAACAAAGAGCTTAATTGATTTTCCAACTACCAGCTCACCAGTCCATTATATCAACGTTCATTCAGACACTCCCTCCTGTGGATAATTAAGAGCAGGCATAATCAACTATAAGGTCTAGATTACAAGATTTTAATATCTAAATATTTACTACAATATATTATACATGACTGTCAAATTGAGTTCATTCACAATTTAAAAACCTCTAAAATTGAACTCAGCATATAATTACAATGTTATCTAAATTATGAAATAAAGCAACAAATTACCCACGAGGGTAAAAACCTCCAATAACTACAGCGCTACATTTAAACCTAAAATAAAATAAACGCAAGACAGCAGGGTGTACTAGACAAAAGGTGTGAGATTTGCAATGCATCAACACTGAAGGTAGGAAGAAGGAACATTTTAAAGTGAGATTAATTAATCTAAATGAGATCTAACTCAAGTAAATTAACTCAACTGAACAGGAAATGACTAGACACAGGTGGAAATTAATCAGTAACAGGAAGAATAAAACAGGAGTGCCAATAGAAACCTGAACGAAATCAACAAAAAACTGATAACCATGGCAGAGGAAAATTGATTTGACTAAACAAGAATAATGTGACCTTAACATAAAGAGTAAAAAAAACATAACACTTACAGGCTGTTTCCAAATAACCAAGAATAATATATTAGGAAATCTTCATCCCTGATGCTATTAAAGCGTGGATGCAACTAAACAAAAAGGTAGATTTAGCTATCATTTTTAAAGCGACGAGTACACATCAACAGACTTTCTGGGTTTTTTTTTTTATGAGCATTTTAATAGAAACATCGCTGTGTATAATTCTGCTCACACCCTTGGTAATAAACAGATGGGATATTTGATCTGTTGTTATCAGTATTATACAACATGTGATGGATATAAATTCATTATCCAATGTTCAAAGATATTTACTTTAACGTCCCATATGCCCAAATACTATGCTTTTACTGCCTAAATAAAGGATATACATGCATGCACGTACATGCAAACACACACACACACACACACACACACACACACACACACACACACACACACACACATGTTTAGAAATGGTAGTTATTTAGTTATAACATAATATAGTTCCACACTATAATATGAATCAAGGCACTTGGTTTGGTGTGTAGCTTTAGGTTCGTATGGTACAGATTCTACACCACAATCTACTTGTTAGTAGGTGCTGCTTTAGCATCTTCAATTCAGTTCAAGAATGTTTGGAAGGACACCGAAGTGCCTAAAGGAACCCAAACAAGCAAGTAGAAAACATTAAAAAATCCACACAAAAAAAAGTCCCTCGAACCAGAGACCTTGTTCTAGGAGGCAGCAGAGCTAAGCTACTGCGCTGCCCTTAAAAAATCTAATACATTTAGAAAATGTTTCATAAATATTTGTACATTATTTGTACCAATCCAGACCTACAATACAAGCAAAAAGACCCTTAAAATAATCTTTTAAAAATGTCTTAATATTTACAAAAACTATTTTTTTGGACACATTTGAATGCCATCACCCCATTGGATGAAACATAACCACGATGTGTTTGTCGCAATAAAAGACTAAATTTAATCAGAGCAAAATATTGAGTGATATCACTGGGGCAGTTCATATCAAATCTTGAAAATAAGAAACAACAATAGAAAAAAAAACCTGGAGTCAGAGTTTCAGTTCTACCTCATTCTCTTGCAGACGGAGACTTGTGTTGCCCTTGAAATGTAATGAGTTCGGCCAGAACACAACATGTGAAGAGCAGATGGCCGTCTTCACACTCTCTCCTCTGCCACTCCATCTCTCCCCCTCTCTGAACTGGAGGAAAGCCAGATCCCTCACCAGGTGTTCCCATCTTTTTCCCATCTATTTAAGACCAGTGTTTCTGCTCGGTGGCATATCGAGTGACCTGCATGCTTCAGGGGAAAAGGACTGCAGACATCAGGTGGTTTGAAACCAGCAGCTACAGTTAATGAATAAAATCTACTGAACAAGCTATGTTTGACATTCACTGAAGCACTATGAATGACTAGCATTGAATCTAAATGTGCTCTGAATCAAAATCACAAACTTGGCTGCATTTTTAATCAAATGGTCAAGCTGAAGGACCACAACTAAATTCTTAGTTTGAACTCTACTTGAAATCTAAAGTAATGCTTTGGAATTTGTTCAGCTTTGTATAAACAAAATAATTTTGAGTCATTGATAAATCAGGTAGAAAAAAATGCTTATTATAACAAAATTAAAGTACATATTTTTACTTATTTTTACTACATAGATTTCTTACTGTTGTTTGAGACACCAAAACACAAATAATCAACATATATATTTATTTATATTTTACAATATATAAATGTTTATATTACACAATAATGGCTCTTTAATTTTTAAACCTTGAGTCAATCAGACACCTGCGCAACGCCTTTGTCCCAGCTCTCTCAAGCGTGTTACCGGGAAGTGACACATTTACACAATGATGCTGGTGGGCTACATATGAAACAATACATATCGCACGTACATGTTATATACAGCCAATGTAAAAATCCCCCTGTAGGAGCCTTCTACTGTATCATGACTGTATTAAACCTCACCAGAAAATAGACAAATTATCATCAAGAGGTTATCATTTAAAAAGAAAATCATCCAAAAAGATTAAATGATTCTGGTCAAACCTGACTCAGAGATCTATGCTAAGCTAAGCTACGCTAAAAAAGACACTACCACCCATAACAGAAAAAGTTTTATGTTAATTAAAGAGACAACAACCCATCGCAGTTGTCAAAAAGTTGGATCTTTCTGATATGAATTAGAATGAATTAGAAATTAGATTGGTACCATGATTAAATTGTAACATTTTAACGTTAACGTGAGGAGCCAATGGAACTCACTTCTGGTTTCAGCCAAGTAGTGAGTCAATGATTTGTAGTTTCAATCGCATCCAATTATGCATCCTGACTGAAAGAACACCGCTCGAAGCTAATTGCTGCAACTAATCCTTCAAGTAATGTTTTAAGGGGGCTCTGTATTTGTCATTAAAATAAGAAACATGCTGGCCAATCAGGTTACAGAATTAGAATTAGAACTTTTATTATATAAATCACACATATTCCATCATGTCAAAGCAGACGCTTCACTGGTCACCAGAACCACGTGTCAACTGAAGGTTGATGAGTCAGTTTGATCTTCATATAAATCTGGTGACCTTCTGTTACTGTGAGAAGACAGAAGACCAGAAGAAGAAGAAGAAGAAGAAAAAAAACGATTTAATTGTATAAAGCACATACTGCAACCTACGCTTCCTTTACACACTCGTATTACTTTCCAATAGACAAAACTAAGATCAAAGTTCTATTAATGCGAGAAATATCACTGAGGGAATTGAGTTTCATTATTTAAAATAAATGATTTTGAATAGTAAGATTTATTATTATTTCACTGCTAAAGCAGCATGTTAAGTGTGGTAAACTGGTAGTATATATTCCTCTTGGAATTCTAAGGTTCTACCTGCATTCTGATGTTTTGGATTCCTTGCTAGAATACCTCCACAACACATGTGTAATAGGAGTTCCCAAAAGCACTATACCATACTTCAAAACCTGCAAATCAGGTGCCTTTTATCTGAGTGCCCTTGCAAGAAATTAGGGCACTGTACAATGAACTATAATAGACAAACTATTATTCATTCATTCATCTTCATGTCGGCTTTCTTCCCTTTCGGGGTCGTCGCCACAGCAGAATGAACCACCAACTCTCTGGCATATGTTTTACACAGCGGATGCCCTTCCAGCCGCAACCCATCGCTGGGAAACATTCACACACACATTCACACTTTAACACTATGGACAATCACGGGGAGAACATGCAAACTCCACACAGAAATGCCACCTGGCCCAGCCGAGCCTAGAACCAGCGACCTTCTTGCTGTGAGGCGACCGTGCTACCCACTGCGCCACCGTGATGCCCACACAAACTATTATTCATTACAAAACTATTACAATAAAACTTAGACAATCTTCACATTCATCAACGGAATTACATTCAATCCACGTTAAACAATAGTGATTCTTTTGCTTATTTTAATTAAAACATCACAAGTCAAGAAGTTCCACCGCGATTCTATAGTCCTCCATTGCCTGCTCTCTCCATCCGAGATGACCTCGAACATCAGCCCGAAGCTTACGCAGGAGAGCATCTCCAGGCTCCAACATCAGTGCTTGAAGAGAAAGAGAGAGAAGAGAGAGAGTCAGTGTAAAATACAGTGAGACAAAAAGAAAGAAAGAAAGAAACAAACAAACAAAGAGATAGAGGGAGCGAGAGAGGAAGTTAGAGGAGGGGAAAGAACATAGCGAAAGAGAGAGAAAGAGAAAGGGAGGGAGGAGAGGGAGAAAGAGAGGGAGGGGACAAGAAAGGGAGCGAGAGTGAGGGAGGGGGAGAGGGAAAAAGAGAGGGAGAGAAAAAAGAGAAAAAGAGACAGGGAAGTAGAGGGAGAGAGAGAAGGAAAGGGAGAGATAGGAAGGGAGATAGGAAAGAGAAGAGGAGGGGGAGAGTAAGAGAGAGAAAGGAGAGAGTAGGAAAGAAAGGGAGAAAGAGGAAAAGCATTTATCAGTCTGTCAGCAGATTAAATCTACACTAGGATGATCGACATTTTTTTCTCAGAAATAAATCTCTAGCAATGTTCTTTTGTCACTGACAGTCAGATCAGAAACATCAGCTGCAAAAAAACAGTGACACTACTAATTAGTTGCAGAAGTGAACAATTTAAGAGCATGTTTCCATCCACATAAACTACTGCCTCTCTCCTGGTGCTCTTACAGATGTTGTTTAGGAGCGTGAAGAACTAATGCAGGGGAAAAAACTATATTCAGACTCACACTCAACAAAATAAGTATTCAGAGTGTCTATTTAGTACCAACATTACATCGTTTGTAAAGGCATACTGGAGCATCAAGTGATTACTCCGTTCTGAGAGAACATCCTCATTAGATACCGAGGGCCATCTGGTCCCTAATTTCCCACCTGATTTAGCCCCAGGCGGCAGTGAATTATGAGCAGGTTTTAAGAAACTCTACATTTTCATTTCAGAACTGCCTGTACATCCTAGCACTCGTCTTCATCGAAATGCTGCCTGTCATGAGTAAACCTATAATTGGTTTACGGCGTAACCATAGTAACCACCTGTCTGGTGATGTACTGCAGTAAGGGGACATCACTGCACCATTTGTTTTTCTTATGTGCCTATTTTTTCTCTCCAGGCAGCCATGTGGTCAAATCCATCCTCGTGCTCTGGTCCTCTAGAGTGTGAAAGTATGTGTCGAAAGCATCCATCTGCCTCAAACACACGCTCGTGATTTGAAGAATCATTATGCACTTAAGGCCATGTAGTGAACTTGGGGATCTTTCTGTTTAAAATGTGTACTACAGAGGAGGGTGTTTAGTCATTGACCTGCCTTGTCTGATTGCTGTTTATATATTTAGCAAATCATATTATGGTCTATTTACTGATAATCCAAAAACATTTTCTAAATACATCAAACAGTCAATGCAATGTGATTACTTTTTGAAAATGTTATTCACATTAAGGCAGATTTATTGTTTGCACTCCCTGTGGTGCTTGGGCATATATCTATGTCCTTATTTATTTGTTATTTTTTTACGTGGAGCAGACAACACCTTAAAAAAAATCAAGCAGCTGTGACGACTCTCTATTTGGGAGTATTTGATTTGGCTTTTTCTACATTCACTCTGTTCAACTGAAACAGTTTACATCATAGTTACTCTTCATTTAGTTAAAAATAAAATATTTTATGATTTCTAGGTTAATTTGGATAATTCCCACTGAACAGTATGTCTGCTTGGTCTCCAGATGAAGGATAGAGCAGGAAAGTTAAGATGCAGCAGAGTTTGTTACTCAGGTGAGCGAATCAAGTTTTGTGTTTGCTCTATTAATGGCTGAGTTAGCTGTCAATCACAAGCTTCATTTTATGGGTGCTAAGAGGACATTTAGGGGGGCTATAGCACCCATACAAAGAATAGCATCTCTTAACAATAAAAATTTAAAACAATAGTCTCAAAATAGAAACATACGCTTTATAGTTTGTCTGACTCCTACAAATGTTGAAGGATGTTGTGTGTTTTGTGTGCATTGCGTCAGATGATCGCCACACGCCGCCCTTGTGTGGGGTCCGGAGGCCTGATAGCATACAGTATATGAGACTGAGCCTCTCAGAACAGGTTCAAGATGAAAACAATTTCGCTCTCCTTTCACCTGCTCCCCATTCATCATCTTGACAAAAGCCCTCTGCAGAGATATCGGCCAATGTTATCTGATGTCATTAAGTGGATATGGCTCTGAAAGTCAGTCTGATGAACAAATCTCACTGTAAGCCATAAATCATTGCTGGCATATTGAAATAAGGATGTTTTCAAATCAGAATGTTAAAATGTTTAACATCCATGTCATTAAAAATGAAAAGCCTATTATTCTTGCACTCTGCTGAAACATGTGCTATTATTCCATGACATGCTCTATGATGATTAATATGACCTTCAGCACTAATAGATTTGTATTTAAAATTCAATTAAATTCTTTTTCAAAAATGTAGAAACTTCTATAAACTTTTAAGTAGGATACATTAATATTGATATCCACAGAGGAATCTTACTTTTTTTTTTACATTTAATATATTTAAATAAAGAGCTGAACAAGGGCTGCTGCAGTATACTTCTATACGTTTTGTCTGAAATGTACACATGTTCTATTATGGAAAAAAGTTTTTTAAACAATGAGAAAATATGAAAATTATTATGAACACTATTTGTTGATTACATGCAGTTTTGGGCAGTTGTGATCTGGTGGATAAGGAGATAGACTTCGGGATCGAAATGTTGCTGGTTTGATTCCCAGATTTACTTTCACTTTTCACTTATGAGTTTGTAGCAAGTTTTAAGGGGTAAGGACCGCTCTGCTTCACCATAACCCAGTGCTGTGTATCATGTAATAAATGTGTATAACATGGACGTAGTGTGACGATATCACCCAAAAGGTTTTAGCAAAATGCAAATCTAGTTTGGACTGTGGGTGAATTAGCCACTTCCTCCTGTATGTAAGCACCCAAATACAGTAACGTCCAGTGATCACATGAATAAGTTTTACAAGTTTTGATATAAAAACATTTCAGACAAATTAATTCTAATCAGAACCACAATCAGCGTTCTGCACATTTATACATTTCTATAAAGATGTACTTGTTATATGGTTTTCCAGATCCCCTCAGTCAAGTCTTCAGTTAACTGCGCTCATAGCATTAACACATTAACATTAATAAAAAATAAATTACAAAAAGGACCAGTTTGTTCTCCAGTCATAACAAGAGGTTGTTTGCATGTTTGGCAGCTGCACGAGTCACATAGGTACATTTACATTTATGCATTTGGCAGATGCTTTTGTCCAAAGCGACTTAAGCAATTTGTTGAAGCTGAAGGCTAACTCAGGCATCTCACACTTGAAGTTGTGTCAGCTGACCAATGAAAGAAGGAAGAAATGAGCACAAAGTTTTAAGAGTGTAAGTGTTTCTTGTAGAGAAGAGTTTTCAGTTACTTTTTGAAAGCTGTTAGTGTAGCTGCTTTCCTGACTGGATCAGGGAGTTGGTTCCACCAGCCAGGGACAGTGAGAGAGAAATCGGACACATCCAAAAGAAATTCTCATTCAGTTTTCTGGTGAGCCGAAAGAAACGATTTTCAATTCAGTGTACTGGTGGTTCTGGTTGACTGCTTGATAATATATCTTGATGGAATTCCTTACAGTCCTACCGTAAAGAAGATTCTGGATTTGACAAAGATTGTAAAATACAACCTCAATACGTTATACAAGATCATGTGTCATGTGTTTTGCTACCGCTGCGATTGTACTATCAAAGACTGCCGCATTGCTTTCGATTCCTTTTACACATACTATTTTTACAGACAAGAGGTTTGGAACAAGTGGAGAGGGATAAAATAATGACAGAACTTAATTCTCTTGCCAAACTATCCCTTTAACCGGACTGTAGGGGGCATACTAGGGCACAGGGGACTAATTTGACTCCTTCGATAAATCTTGGCAGTGATTTCTGCCTCCTCCAGCTCACCTTGAGTCAGGTCTCTCTCGGCTGATTGGAACTGTCTGAGAGAGCAGTGCAGGCTGGCTCTGTTGAAGTAGGCGTGTGCAGACATGGGATTGAGAATTAGAGCGTCTTTGAAATCCTGAAGGGATTCTGAGACCTTCCGCAGCAGCGCGTGAGTGATGGCTCGGTTCAGGATGGCAGCCTCATCTGAGGGGTCCAGCTCAACAGCTCTGCTGTAGTGCTCACATGCCTGAATCACAGATAAAAGACTCAACTCTGGTGCAAAATGTTTGATTGACATAAGACTCAACTCTGGTGCAAACTATTTGATTCACAACATGTGCACAATAGTAAGTACTTCCTCTTTTTGCGAAGAAAACGTATGTTTTGAATTGTGCAGTGGGTTATTGTGCGTGTTTTGACAATTAAGTAACTAATCAGGCATTCACAGGCCTTTGACATGAGGACAGTTTTTTTTGCTTGGAACAATGATGTATTTAAAATATAAAGAAGAAAAAGATCTTTATGAAGGTTAATATCATATGTTTAAATTACATCATCCAAAATGATCACTATCACTAATGATAAAGAATTACATTTTAAGTAAGACAAAGGTAAATACAAATGCTTTAAAGGTCTGGCATATAAGTCTGGGAGTTAAAAACAGAATGGCTGATATACAGAGTGGCGTCGGCTCCGTCGGCCGCTGCTAAAAACAATGGTGTTGATTTTCTTCCCTACTTCTGGGTAATGAAGGTATGATTCTTTTCAAACATTACTCAGAGCCCTGAATCCCATTCACTTCTACGGAGGTTGACTTGCAATCTCAATGCTGTTTAATTTACAATCTTAACAATAACACTTTATTTAACTTTTTAGAGGAAGATAACCACAAGCTTGGTCAAATCAGCTCTGCGTACCTAGAAGCACACAGAATAAGATAAGCTTATTCTAACCCTAACCCTAACCCTAACCCTATTGTATCTCAGAGTAGAAATTCCTCTGGTTTTACCTGCTCAAACTGTCCATTGTAAAAGAACAGGTTTCCAGCATTGACGTAAGCTTGAGCATGTCCTGGGCTGATGCTGATTGCAGTCTGGTAGTCTTTCATGGCACTGGATTTATTTCCCATTAACTGGTGGATCAAACCTCGGTTTGTGAAGAGTTGTTCTGAACATTTCTGGTACTAAAAAACAAATATGCAAGGTTTTAAAGGAATAGTTCAAGTCAAAATGAAATATGCTAGTCCGCTCTCTTTAAAAAAATGTTAAATATGTACAGTACATAAAAACAAAATGTAATCACACAGTGACAAGTAATCACACAGATCTTTGAACGCCACCCTAGAATTGCTGCTCGGGCAACTAGATGCAGCTGGCCCTCATCCTCAGCACCACCTCCAGCTCGTGGGATGGAGGACAAAGAGCTATCCAAGACAGAGGAGAGCAAATCAGTTCCAACCTGGCCCCTCAACAAGCTGCAAGGAGGGAAACCACGCCAGAAACAAAAGAGACCAGCCAGAAGAACAACGCAGATGAGGACGGCAGAACGCCCAGGCAGAGGAGAGGGGAATTCCGTCACGGTCGTCATTGCCCATTACCCTGTCCCCTGCTGCACTGGTCACCCAGCACATCGTTTGGACTTTTCCCCCAGCACAACACAGCCCTGGATTATCCTTTGCACAGCCTTCTACGTCACCGTTTTGTTGTTTATTAATTTTATTTAATAAACCACTCTCAGTGGATTTCTGTTCATCCGATTTTTGACTGGCCTGCATCCATGTCTCTATGTACCTTGTAACTAAACACAAAATATACCACTTACATGCCATTATAAAAAGCTGTTCTCCATATAGTTTTAGCATGTGGAACAAAAAGGGTGACTTTTAGAATACATTTAACACTATTTATTCCCAAGCACATTTCAAAATAAAGCAAATGAGAGCTGTTAAAAAGTTAAATAAACAATAGAAATTCCTATATAAAATAAGACCATATAACTTGTAAAAATTGAATGTTTAGCATTCAAATAGTGAAATAAGCAATTGTATAAAGGTTTTGGGATTAATACAATTACAGATTAAACAGCAAGAGGACACTAAGGAGTCAGGATCATGGTTGCAAGCTTTTTTTCTTAAAAAAAAGTCACACATTATTTCAGTTTCTAACAAAAAGCAACAACTTTCAACCAGTTTGGAACACAGAACCAGAAACTTAACACACAGGATCGGACATTTAAAGTGATTTTTTCTTTTAAAGGACAAATGTTCTACGATGATCTAAATATATGTAAATGAAAAGCAGATTTTACATTTTTGGGCAAGACGTTTAAGTGCCCTGCACATGCTTGGATGTGTGTGAATGGTGGGGGGTGTTTGGTCGTGGGCAGGAGGACGTAGGCTTGGGTCCTGTCCAGGCAGACTGCCCCAGGGCCGATGAGGGCTACCAAGGTAGATTATCCCCTCCAAAGTGGAGTGAATATACTATATAAACTGAAGGCATTTTAATTATTATTATTAATATATTTCATTAAATAAATTAAACATATATTTAATTTAAATTACATATTCCCACATGTTCGCATGAAATAACAAAACAAACACACAACCACAATAGGAACCCATTCTACAAACCACCTCTAGAGCCTTGTTGATGTCCTGCAGTGCTGCAAACGTGTTTCCCATCTGTAGATTGGTGACAGCTCTGCCTTCATACCCCGCCCAGCATTCCGGGGTCACTTCTACCGCCACCGAGAATTGATTCCAGGCTTGTTTGAAGAATCCCGAAACCTGAGAGGGCAAAATTTTCTCTGAGTACAAATGAAAATCAATAAAGACTTGAGGCAAAATAGTGTTCACTCTGGGGAAAGAAACCAACGAATTCAACACTAGAGTGTGAGCAACTAATAATATGTTCTTGTTCATTCGCTAACAGCACTTGGCCAATATTTTTAACACATTTAATTCAGAAAGAGTTATACGTGGATTAAACATTCCAGACATAGCAGAGAGATCAGACAAAGGACTATCTCAGAGGAACGGGAAAGAGGAGCAGCAAATCCTCTAGAGTTTAGAGATTTGAGGAGATTAAGATTTCCAAGACAGCAAACACAACATTGAGTTTTCAAGAGTTAAAGAACATCCTCCAAAATGCAAGAATAGTTTCTAAAAATCAATACTTTAAAAACCATATGCACCATATACACAATTGTCTTACCTGTAGTTCACCCATCGGACATTTTCAATTAAATTGTTACTCCACGAGATCATTATGCAGGTTATGAGACATCGTAAAAGTGATTTAAGAATGACAAAATCACAGACACAACACAAAATTTCAATTTCAGAAATATTGGATACCATGACCTGGGCATTGTCACAGAAAACACATAATTGAGTAGAAATTAAGAGTTCTCTTTCAAAATGTAACAAATCCATTTAGATGAATATGAGTAAAAAAGAAAAGGTGTATGGAAAAGACAGTATTCTGTTCCAAGCTTTCATAATTCATTTCTATATGCATCTATATTAATGTAAACAATTCAAATCCAGACTTTAATATAAAACATTGATTTAAAAAAAATCCTAGAAATCCAAAGGATCAATGAAAAATATATTAACAAACAGCATAGAAAGTTGATCTATGGCTGCATCTGAACTTCATATTAAAATCTTAAATAGATATCAAAACTTAACCGTTGTGTGGCCTTTGGGTCAAATTGACCTGTTTCTAATTTTTACAAGAATAAAAATGTTACAAGAGTATATTCTTTTCTAGTAGGGACTGGTTGCAATAATTCAAGATATGTTCTCTATATTGTTTGAATTTGAGATAAGTCATATATGTTAATCTTTTATGTAGTAAAATTTTGATTTTTAATTGCTTCTAAAATGGGAATAGCTCACAAAGGTTAAACAAATAGGAAAGCAGAAAATGTTATATTAGTTCATAAGGAGAAAGATTAAACTGGTAAATAATTTATTAATAAGCAGTGGCTCATGGTCCATTTTAGTGTTCATTGTAACATCTTCTACATACCGCACTAGCACGGTCTTACAGAGAGAAAGCAATCTCAAATAAAACTCTACTATCTAAACCCGAGCGTCTCCTGCTGCTTAGATTTTTCTCCTGTGGGGACAAAGTCATTTTTGTCAGGATCTCATCTTTATATTCAAAGAGGTTCCAGGATTCAACAGTATGTAGATAAGAATTCTACATCAAACCCTCTTAAGGCCAATTAATCAAAGCTACGCAATCCATGTCCATTTTTATTTCACTTTTCTACTCTTAAGAAAGTTTGGAATAAGCATTCAAATCCAACGAGACAATTAAAAGAAACAACAAAGCCCCTTAAGCTGTGAGAGAGAAGCCTGTGAGAAATAAAGTGAAGCAATGCAATTATTTTACCTCTACCTGTAAATTGTATGCCAGGTTAATGCGGGCACTCATGCAAAGTGGATTGAGATGCAGAGCTGAGAGGAAGTCCCTCTGGGCTTGCATCCTGGCCTGATTGTGCCCGTAATCCGTGAAAACATTGCCCCTACCCACCAGACAATCCTGCAGGAGGGGATCGAGTCTCAGGGCTTCGCTGTAAGAATCCACAGCTTCCTGCAACTGGCCGAGCCTTGACAACAAGACACAGAGAAGAGATTTTGAACTACACTCAAAAATACTGAGTAATATATCTACCTGGATGTGATGGCTGCCATTGTGTGACAGACAACTCACCACAAACAGGCTAATACTGAACTAGAGAGCCAATCAGAGGAATGTACCCAATTAGCACACAGAAAAAAATGAGGAATGTTAGGGTGCGTCTTATCGACACACAGTCAGAACCCGTTTTCACCAAAGACCGGTGCTCCCTGTCACTGCACTGGGGTGCTAGGACCCAGTGAGACCATTGGGTGAGCACCCCCTGCTGGACTCACATGCATCCCTTCCCAGAGCAACCTGGTTTTCCTTTGAGGTCTCCCATTCGGATACTAACCAGGCTCAGACCAGCTTCACTTCAGGAGGGAGCCAGTCAAGGGTGGCATGTTTAGAACAGACTTATGTTTAACTAAAGGATCTCAGTTGTGAGACAGCTCCAAGTCATCGTCATTGTGTTCATGTAATTTGTGTCATATTTTTTAAACCTTAAAATACAATGTGATAAACCATCAGAACTAAAATAATTCAATAATTCAAAACGTTTAGTTGCCTTTCAAACAAAAAAAGTAGTTTCTTTTTTTATGTTTTCTCAACTTTATTAAAGTACTTGTTTGCTTATTTATTATGCTTTATGTTGACAAGGTTTTGAATAGTTTGTACATCATTTCATTTCCACTTTTGATATTAAATTGTAAGCTTCCACATTCTCAGTGCAAGCTTTTGAACAGTTTAAAAAAAAAACCTGCAATTACCTCAAGTGATCTTGAAAAGAGTTTTTATTTGAGAGTGCTCCTTTACAGCCATGAGCATGCTTTAAATGGTCATTTAGTGCTTTAGTGGCTGAGAGCTAACAGGAAATGATATGAAAGACCTCTGTCTGCCTCTGGATGTTAATACGTTGAAAGCAGATCTAAGCAAAGTCTGGAAGCATGGAGGCAATTTTGAGTTGATCAATAAAATTAATAGACATGCTCTGCAATGCACAACTCAGATCCAGATCGGTATGATAAGTGTGAAGTAGAGGATCAATAACGATTCATAAAAGTCATTCAAGGTTTTAGGACACAATAAACAATGCAGTTTGTACAGTGAGCCACTATTTTTCCCTTGACCTTTTGATAAAATAATTAAGATGTTTTGCATTAATTTACATATTAGATACAAATAAGCTGGGTTGGTTGAGTACTAGGTTTTATTAACAAATTGGTACTTTAGTTCACCAAGGATACACTAAGCAAATATAAAATTTGTTCAAAAGACATCTTGTACTGACACTTGAAGAAGCACAACAAAGAACTTGTGAAAATAAATGCAATTTTTTCTTAGGCACCAAATTGTACAGCAATGACTTTTAAATCATCATGTAGTGGGGAGGACAAAACGGATGCAAGCCTTTTTTTCACAGTATTATCTTGATGAGCATGAGAGGATCAGGTAAATATTAGATATGATGTGAATTGAATCCATTCAAATGTTTTCTTTATTTGTCCGGGTTTGACATTCAGAGGAGAATATCACAGAGCTGAACTAGCTGTAAGAAAATTCAGAAGAAAATTTATTTACTTCAGGTGCATGAATCATATATCCATGGAGTTTTAAAGTAAAAATGTTCAATTTATTTTCCAATTCATGGACATTTCAAATATTCTTTGAACCTCCTTTTGTTTGATCTATTTTTCTTCCTTTCTTTCTCTTTGCTTGCCAGACTAGTAGAGGCTTTAATGTAATTTGTGTTATGTTTTATCTTTTATCTGTAAGCGCCAGAAAGATGACAACATTACCTGACTGCAAAACACACCTAAGGGTATACGATAAAGAAATATGACCTTGTCTTTAAACATTTAAAACCCATTTTTAAAAGGAAAGCAGCAACTTAAACAACACATCCAGTAGTATAAGTTACATCCGCCTTCAACACAAAGATGGAACTTTCTCGTGTTCTCAAGCATGTTATTTTCAACAATACAAAAATGTCTACATTTTCAGCCTATAAAACATATTAATGATTACAAATAATTCTTCTTCATTTCAATCTGTCCCTCGTGGTAAAATTCATTTACAACAGCAATTTCTTGAATTCACTTGGAATTATATGACTGTTCAGCCACTGCTTGTTTTTGACCACTTTTAACACACACACACACACACACACACACACACACACACACGCACGCACACGCGCGCATGCACACACACACACACACGCGCACGCACACATGCACACACACACACATATACGTGCATGCATGCTGCCGTTAAACATGGCAACAAAAAAATCCGGTTCTCTCCAATGAATCCCTGCTAAATATTTGTCTGCAGGCCCAATAAAAAAATTATCTATTTCTTAACCGTTTACTGTAAAGTTTGGCTGTTTAAATTCTCTAGTAGTTTTGATACAGATTAACCTGCAATGCAAACTGAGCTAAAACAGAGAACTGCTTGATTCTTACTACTGTTAAATTGTTATTTGACTTTTATTTACTTAAATTCCACAACAATATTACATTTATAATTCTTAAAAATCTAAGGTTGGCGCGTTAGTTTCAAAAGGTGCTCATAATTATATATGAATGTAAACATTCAGTATGGTGCAAAACATTTTATTGTTGGTTAATGTGTAGCCATATCAAAATGAAACATAACCGTAAATAATTCGGTATAAGAAACCAAAACTTCGCAAAATAATTTCCTTCACTAAATTGTTAATGATCTATCAAGACACGCTATTCAGCTCTATGAACTCTTAAAATAGAGTTATTTACTCATTTTTCCCCCATAAAACTAATAAATAATTAATATTCTTAAAATCTACATTATGCGTCTTTAAGTTGCTTTGAATCAACAGCAAAAAAAACATTATAAAATATATGTATTTATTTATTTGACAGACAGACAGACAGACAGACAGACCGACAGATACGGATAGACAGACAGACAGACAGACAGACAGACAGACAGACAGACAGACAGACAGACAGACAGATAGATAGATAGATAGATAGATAGATAGATAGATAGATAGATAGATAGACAGACAGACAGAGAGAAAGATGCAGATAGACAGATAGGTAGATAGACAGATAGATAGAAAGACATGACAGAGGAGCTTTTTCGAAAGTTAAAGCCTTGACCTTTTGTTTGAAACCTCTTTGCTGAAACCACTGTAGACCAGACATTGCGACCTCATCTACTGTCGAGGAAAAAACTGGCCCCTACTTCGATTAAACCCCTTGTACTCAATATTAACTCAAACAAACCTGTGGTGTAGAACTCCTTGTGTGTGGTGAATTAATGGATCAGCTGGTCGTTTCTCTGCTGCTGCCTTCATGTCCTACATAAAAATTATCAAATTACTACCATCCAGCCTACAATCATATAATATAATGTACATTAAGATCTCTATTACATGTACACATTATTCAGATTATAATTCATCATAATTAAGGGAAACTATGGCATTCTAATATTTCATTACTCGTGTTTTACACACATGTCTGAAATGAACGAGTAAATGTATTGAAAACTGTAGAAGAAAAGCCAAATACACAAAGCAGAAAGACTAAGCTTTCACACAGATTAAAGAGTCGCCATTCAATCTGCTTTTTTTCTTACCTGAAGGGCACTGCTGTAGTCATTTAGCTCCACATACAGCAGTGCACGATTTATCAACACTTTCAGTTCAAGCTCTGTCCTGCAGCCCAAGAGCAGCATCGTGTTGTAGTCTCGAAGAGCCTTGAAGATTAAAGAGGAATGATGCGGAGGAAGAAAACAAGTTTCTATTAAGATGCAAATGAAAGAGTGCAATTTTGATGAAAAGACATCATGGACTTGAGTGTGCATTAGCGTAGTTTATCCCACAAAAATTGCCTACTTTAAAAAGAAAAAAAAAACAAGAGAAATATTACTGGATTGTAATCCTGCATCTTCTGAAAACATATGGCACGGTTGTAATAAATAAAGGAACATCTGGGGGCTAGTTGTATAGCCACTGTTAGATCCTCCACAGCCCTCTCATACGCCTGAAACGAGATGATCGATAAAACATGTAGAATCAGCCTTGAGTCAAAGACATACGGCTCAAAACTGTACTTTTACTAACTTTTAAATAGAACTTGAGAGCCCCGCAATACAAGTAGGCTCTAGAGCTCTTTGGCTGAATCCTGATGGCATCATTACAATCAAGTAGAGCTTTTGCGTATCGTCCTTCGGCGCCATAAAGCACAGCACGGCTTAGATGAACCTGGAAAAACTTTTAATCTGAATCTTGGAATTTGAAAATCTCCAGTAATTCATTCCGAAAGACCCTCCTTTGAGCATGAATCAGGGCGTACCTGATAGAGGTCGGGATTGATTCTGAGGGCTCTATTAAAGTCCTGAACGCCTGTGGAGTCATGAAGATGAACGCGACACAGGCCTCTCTGATGGAGCGCCTGAGCGTGGTTTGGGTTCAGGTTCACAGAGCTGTTAAAAGCAAAAAAGGCTTGAAGGAGGAGGGAATCTTCACTCTCCTGTATTGAAAAAGGTGAGTGGTGGGTTAATACATCTTCTGATATCAAGAAGGCAAAAATGTAAATTCATTATGAGGGTTATACACCATATAGATATTTTAAATAAATAATTTCCTATTTTTTTTTGTATTGGCAGTTTTTTACCTGTAATGAATGCTGCTGCATCATGTAGCACATGCCAATGAGATAGAAGACCTCAGAAACTTCTTGTGGAATACCAGGTTTCAATGTTTTGGTGCCCAGAAGTGAAAGGGCCTTTCTAAAACTCTCCACCGCTTCCTGTGTATGGCAGAATATAAACAATGTAGCTGTTTATATCTTTATATCTGTGGTCCCAATGAATCTGTGGTGACAATGAGGGTATGTAGCAGGGCTGAACAATTAATTGCATAACAATTAAATCATACTTTGAATAAACACAATTTTCAAAAGCCAGAAACTGCAATTGTACTGTCGCATGATTGAGCACAGCAAGAGTTATACTTAAAAAAAGATGGTTATTTTTGATGAAGTCTGTCTGATAACATTAAACATTCCTTAAAACCTGCAATACATAGGTTTACTTTTTTACAAAAGCTTTGAATTACTAAAATATGGCAAACTACATAAAGAGGTAATAACTAGTCATTTTGAGGACATTCTTTTTTACTTTTACTCAAGTTCATTTTTGTTTGTGAAATTTCTGTATTTTTGGGTACATTTCACTGTGTTTTTCCATTTCTACTACAAAGGAACTAAATAAATAGTGTTATTTTTTATGGGAAGCTGTAGCATTAATTATTACTCATCAAAGTATTGCAATGAATTGTTAGTAGTCAGTGTTCAAAAAAATATAAAACAGGAAAATCTTTGTAAAAAAATAATCACAATGTAAACAATCACAATATTGGTTATAAATAATCGCAATACAATTATATTTAAATTTAGTTCACCCCTAGTATGTAGCTGGTAACATCACACAATCCCTTGTAAGAAAACTGATGGCTGTTTCATTGAAAGAATCATATTGATTTTTTAGGCAACATTTAGGAGTATGTTTTAATTAATTTACCTTTATTTTACAAGGGCTAACTCACATAAAATAGTTACACAAGTGATATTTAGTGGCAAGTTGTAGGTTTGGTGGAGAAATTTGCTGTTCAGACATTTAAAAAAAACATGCTGCCGAGGCAGAATATGTATGGCAGATAATGAGCATAATTAGACACAGCTTAAGCTAATCATCTGCACATGCTTTTCTCAAAATAAGTCCAAAAAGAACAGCATTTCTCCAGACCCTGTTGAGAGCAATATCTCTTTTTCTTTTAGATGATCGGGACAGGAGGTCCGTTATCAAAAATATTTTTTTTAAATTCACTTTAACTATGTATTTATTATTAATGTTGTCAACAAGGCATATTAAAAACATCACTATCTCAAATGTTATTGAGATTTGTACACATCAGCATGAGAATAGTATGATACACGAGGGCATACATGACATGAAAACTTGGACTTCAGATTTACACTTATCACATGTGGTATAACACTGATAACAGCAGTACAAATATCCCTTTTTTATTACTGCGATGTGCAGGTTTTTTTGGTCTGGTCCTACATCATGGTCCTGTTTCTCTTCTATGGTTATCAAAATTAATCCTGAAAGTCTGATGAAGAATGATTTTTTTTGATGAATGAATTGCTTGCCAAATATAAACTGTATTTTAGTATATCACTAAAGATGCTATGCCTGTACAGTGCATGGATTGACCTCTATTGGTCCCATCACTTCATTTAGTAATTTCCCATCTCAGAAAGCTGAGCTTCTATTTTTTGTCTCTCAAAGAAATAGTAAAGCTATTACTTTAACCACTTAACCTATTCATATCTGAATAGTTTTCTCTCCAAAAAATGAATACTAAAAATTCTGTTCTTAAGACAAGACTTAATTAATAACAATGTCAAACTCTTCAGTTGTTATTCTTCGTGAGCATTCAATATAAATGGATTCTTAAAACAAAATTCTCAGAAAATAACAAAGGTGTTAAAACAAGGCAACATAACTTAAAAAGATGTATATTAGATTTATGCACATTTTTAAATTTGTGATAAAATGTGAAATTGCAGCCATCGTTGGATATTTCTCTTCTGCTCCTGACATTTACCTGCATATAAAAAATCCAATGGCAGGAAAAATGGTTTGATTTGAAATACATTTTCCATCAAAAAAAACCTGATGAAGTTCCATTGGAATGGTCACAGGGTTTGAAAGGGCTAAAGCTCTTTGCTGGAATATTTTGTTCCTTGCTTAGCTAGGACAGAACCATTCAACAACAAGGAACTATGTATAGTAACAAGACTTTCTTCAAAAGGAACAGTTTGTGCTGTCAGTTAATTATGACAAAATAAAATTTTAGCTCATATGTGGAATAGATTGAATCAGTTCTATGATGATGTAAAATTTATAGCAATAATGACTCTCATACAAAAAGGATTGTTAACACATTATATTAGAATTCATTATAAACTGTGACAACTTCGAATTCACTGCAGGTGTTTGACATTATTTGGAAGTACTTCTGGCAGCAAGTCTGACTACACACGCAAGAATCGCGAAACCTTTTCAATCAAGAAAAATTATTTTAACTGCAAAGCATACCCATAACCCACTTTTTCTAGTTTATTACTTCGTGTGTGTGCTTCATAACTTTGGCTTAAAATCAATCGTGCGAGTGGGTATCTGAAGAAGTTTGGCTTAGTTCTGCCAGACAGAGCTTGACTTATAGACACACTCCGCAGTTCTCAGACTCACAGTATATCTGTGTTCCCTCATCAGCGTCCGCCCAAGAAGAATGAGGGTCGGATGAGAAGGCAGTGTATCGACCGCTTCCTCCAGACAGACGATGGCATTGGCATCCTTCCCCAGGAACGAATGGATGACAGCTTGCTGGAGAAGTGATAAACCCAGAGCTGAGACAGAAGGCAGAAGAGCTTTAAAGACTGTATACGTTTCCAGAGACCAATAACAATTGTTTAGAGACTCTTTCTGTTGTTTACGCTAGATAAATTTGTCTCAAAATCTCATCTTCAGTTATGTTTTTAAGATGTTTAAGAGAGTAGACGTGTGTTTATTGGGTCAAGCCAAAAAGAAAAACCTCTCCAGATTTCCCAGTGCAGCCTGATCTACGCTATTGTTGTTATGGCAACACAAATCACATTTTTTCTAGATTTGTTCACCTTCATTTGGGGCCAGGTGGCCTAACAAGACTTAATGATGCTCATTAAAAGAGGCCAGAAATAACAACAAAAGTATTTCAATGGCGGAAAGTGTGCTTCCAATGCTCTGTGGAATGAAATGAACTTTATCTGATCATTACCTGATTTCATTTCTGCAGCGTAGCGTATGCAGAGGCCAGTCAGGTCGAAACGCTTCATTTCATACAGAAACTTCCCTCTGAAAAGCAGAAAACTTTCTTTATTCGGTGCATTCATAAGGAACAAATACATACTTTTTAAAGCCTGTTTCTATGGCACTAAATCAAGGTTATATTTTTAAACAGACTCTCTTTGAATCATCTTAAAAACGTCATATATATCTTGACCAAACACACATTTACAAAAGTATTTGACACAACTCTTTAGCAATGATTTTTACTGCGATATAGTGGTAACCACCTGATACTGTTGTGGGAATTTTTTTAAAATAAGTAAAATTTTATTAAAATAACTTGACAACTAGTCGGCTTGAAAGAGTTTAAATGTAATGTTTTTGATAAAAGCTTGAACCTTGAAGAGATATATATTCTCCATTAAACTACATCCTTCATAACAGTTCTTTAAAACAAAATAAGAGAGATAACTGAAAACAAGGTGAAACCAAAACTGAGGGAAGGACTGTCAGTGATCTGACCCCTGGCGACACGGATCTACAAACAAGATACTGGGCAGATCCTGACACCCCCATAGATTGAACAAGAATATTTATACATATTTTTTCATTAAAACTATGTTGATTCCATTAGGCCTCTTGTTTGTGAAAAACAAGCCAGCAAAAAAAAAACTAATAAATAAAACATTTACACAATAGACTATAAAATAAATAAAAAACAACCTCATGATGTAAAGATCACAAGCATCTGGCTTCAAATGAATGGCCTGAGTCAGATCTTTCACTGCTCTGCTCAGATTTTTCACCTGTGAAAAACAAGTTTAATGTTTTGTTTAGTAAATGTTGAAACATAAATAAAAAACTATATGATAGCACTCTGGCTCTTTATATCAGCTTGGACATTGTGTGGATGAAGTTAGCATTTACTTGCCATATTTGAGTTAAAAACATGGAATTTAGGATGATGAATTAATGCAACTTAAAAAAATGTACACAGAAATGGCAATAAAATCTTTGGGGCGATTATTTATTCATAAGCAGTTACTCACACAATAATAGGCTCTGGCACGACATACGTAGGCTTTCACATAGGTGGGATTCTCCTGCAATGCCTCATTGAAACATTTGATAGCTTCATAATGTCGCCCCAACTTCAGCATGCTGATCAGCCCCAAACTAACATGAGCAGCAACTGTAGACCTGACAGCGAAAGATCATTAGCTCTGATTGACCATTGATCTTAAACGTACAGCTGTTCAGAGATCACCACTCACAGAAGAAAAAACAATATTTGGAAAAACCTTCAAAGAGTTTCAGACTGTATGCTGTATTCGCATATATGGCCTTATGCTGCAACACAAGGTATTTTTGTGACAAGAAGACTGTGAAAATTACCTGTCAAGTTTGATGACAGCTTCAAAGTCAGCCATAGCCTGCTGCCAGTGACTGAGTGTAATATAAACCAGGCCGCGGTGAAGAAAGGCATTGAGGTTTTCTGCTCTGTCATTGATGAGCACTATAAAGAGAAGCACAATCAGAAAAATGTGATTCAACTCTGAATACAGTTGAATTTAAATCTGGACTCAAACCTCAGCCTATGAAGAGGTATCAAAGGGTCTCATTTTCAACAAGCATTGATAATGTTCAGGGATTGAACCAATATTTATCCAACACAACACTTTAATTGAAACTGTAATGATTCCAGATCATTTTTAGGATTCTCTCCACATATTTATGGCTTTTGTATATGTTTTTAAGATAATGAATTTGTTTTAAGACAAAGTATCAATATTGAATTACTGGGAACATATTATAGAAGATTCTAATAAAAGATTCTAGATTTACTCCACTGTGTATTACATTAGATATCCTTATAAATCAAGCTTTCGGAAGACAGAATACCCCCCCCCCCAAATTCAGCTTTTAAAATATTTTTATAAGATCTGATGTGTAATTTGACTGGAAACTTGGCATGTCCTGTAAATCCCTAAGATTAATTCTACATAAGGCATGATAAAAGCAATAATAGGATACCTATAATGTTGTATTCACTCCTTTTGTTCACTGGATTATGTTGATCAAGTACATTCTACAGATAATGTAGTATCCTAGAAAGCCTTGTTGGCACTAAAAACCTTGCTAGGCTAATATTGATAATACATTTTGATTTGCATCAAATACTCAGCTGTTTCAAATATGGAATAAATTACTATATTTTCATTTATAGATAAAAAAACTGTGTTGAAACACTACTCACTCCCACGCTTTTGATAAAGAGGCTGATGATGGTTAGGTGGAAAGTGTGAAACTTTCACATGAAAATGTTCAGCTTCCAGAATGGAATGCTGATGAAATATTCTTGTTAACGTTGGAGATCAAAGCAGCTGATTACAGCTGTCATAATAACGTAAGATAAGACTGGATGGCTCTTATTTGATCCACGGGTTGAGTAGTGAAATTAGCATCACTATACGACCTGATTTACCAGATGCTGCTGTCTGTGATGTGATATTATGAGCAGCCTCACTGATGCAGCTTGATCTAAAATACCAAAAGACATGCAGAAATACCATGGGAAAAAAGATTTTCTCCTCCAGACTGTTTATGAAATCTTTCCAAAATAAGAGCCCTTTAAAAAACTGTTGTCCAGAGTAGGATGGAATATATCTGGAATTTTCTTCTGGGAGAACTACTAAGATAATTAATACAAAAAATGTAGTTCGAAGAACAGTTTTCTCACCTGATACGTTGTCATTGAAAGTATGAATATGTTCACAAAAATGTTACATTTTATTGTAGATTTTATGACCTCTTCACCTTGCATTTTGCACTAAAGCACACACCACCTTGCATTTTGCACCTAAGCAAACTAAACTTTATAGACTTCTTGTTCAATTGTTTACATATAATCAGTCCTTCAAGATATTCTTCCTCATAGCCTTATGTTAATTGTTTTGTTAGTCGTGTTGCACTTTACATATTCTACTGTACTTATGTTGTTTGGGTTGTACTTATGTTGCTGCACTGCCTGCTACATTGTAACACAGAAAATTCCTTGTGTGCACACACACACGGCAATAAAGCGGATTCTGATTCTAAAACAAGTAAAACTAGAGTTTTGTGTGTGTTTGTGTATATGCCTACCTGTCCTAGATGGGACTTTGCCATTGATACGCACTCACCAAGAGGGCACATTTTTCAAGTCCCTTCTTGTTCATGTCTTAAAGCTTGTTAAAATAATCTGAAAGCCCCTATGGTGAAGGTTTTTCATTTTTGGTCAACAGGGGACCTGGAGTGTGCTTTCAGGCTCTTCTCAGTGCTGCGTCTGCTGGCTGAAGCAGGACTATTGGAGGGTTATTTCACACGTCACATTTCTGCAGAGTGCTCTATTGACTAATGTGAGTAGCTGCAGAAAGTGTCGTGCCTCATAGAGGAGATGAGAACCCTACTAGAATTTTCTATCTGTACGAAAATGTGCTATACAAATAAAACTGCCTTGTCTGCGTGTGTGTGTGCGCATGCGTGCGTGTTCATGTGCGTGTGTGTGTGTGTGCTTGTGCATATGTTTTCAAAATTCATGGACACTTCATTTTTAATATCAGAGTAGCGACACATCTATTACAAACATATTGCTGTCTTATCTAAAAAAATAAATAAAAAACACCACCAATTTTTCATCTTGGCACCCAAAGGAAATAACAGACAATAAAAACATCCGATTTTGCAACTTTCCTTTGAGCTTCCTCAAAATCTTATAAAAAGCATCAACTATAGTTTAGTTCAAACTGTGTCTGAACCACAAAACATGACTCTCTCTCTCACCGTGCATTCCTGTCTCAACAGTTAAAAAACATTAAAATAAACATCTACAGGCATCACTCAGCCTACAGAATTTGGCATGATCTCTTTACACAGAAAAAGTGCAATTAGAAGCACTTCAAGCTGTGCATGTTACCAGACGTGCTAAGATCCCTTAAGGCCATCTGAGGCATTATTTCCCTCAGCAGACAGCCTCTATGGTAAAACGCCAACCAATCACTGGGATTCAACTGCACAGCCAGAGTGAAGTCCTCCACAGCCTTCTCAAAATGACCCAGCTTGGAGAAGACTCTTCCTCTGTATGTCCTGGAGAAAAAGGAAATTCTGCACAGTTCAAGCTTATGCAGAGTAGTTGAGTGAAAAGCAAGGAAGAGATGAAACCTGACCTGGCTTTAGAATTCCCAGGTTCTTGCTTTAGGATCAAAGAAAAATCTTCCAGAGACTCAGCCCAGCTAAAGCTCTTGAAGTGATGCATTCCACGAATCATCAGTGCATCTGTCCTTGTACAATCTATGGTATAAGCCTGGAAAGAAAAAAAGAGATTATTTTGTGAATGCAACAGATCTTGTCATTAATTACTTGAATGATTGATCTTGTCTATCATTAATTTAAAACAACTTGATAATATTGTTGTGAAGTAAACAATATTACAAATAAAGATTGTTATTGATGGAAAAGCACTGATTGAAGAAAGGACACCAAACACATGAATGCCTAGTCTATTTCCTTGTTAGTGAACCTTGTTTGGTACCTACAGAGAGACTTACTCGGAGTTTGGAGACTCGACATTCACCAGTGAAAGAGACTGAAAACTTTGCTCAAGAGAGTCAGCGATCATGAAAGTTTAGCCAAAACAAGATCTGGTGTCTAAAGGACTTGCCAATCACAATCAGTCAACTTGTCCGTCAGACAAAAGACAGCTTTGGTATAAAAAAAAACTACTTTTCACAAACAATAAAATATGATTTCAGCTAGTTTTACTCTTTCAGGGAAACATTTCGGGTCCTTAACTTTCAACTTTCAGAGACATTTTCAGGGAATTTTCATGCTAAAAGCTTAAATTAGCTAAATTTTGTAATGAAGAAAAATTGTGAATTCTTGAATGTGATCAAAATTTGAAAATTGACAATAAAAGCATACTTTTGCACATTTAAAGGTGAAAAAACAGAGTCTTGTGAATTTTTAGGTTAAACATTTTGTGTGATTTAATGTAGTTTTGATTCTCTGTATGTGTTGAACATGTGACAGAATTGATCAAGCTTACAAGCTTACTTGACAGGACTGAAGAAAAGAAATACCAAGCAATTTATTTGTTTCATTAATTTAATACAAATCTATAGTTGGAGGGATGGGAGGCAACCTGTGTTACGGGGCCCCTTAAACGTTGGGGGCCCAAGGCAGTCGTCTGCCTGTGTCTTTCCCCCAGTGAAAGCCTTTGACTCTAACCAGGAGTGAACAAGTAAAGAAAATACACAGATGGAAAAAAGAAGCCTAACTTCGAATGCCTTTACACAGCATTGTTAACAATATGTAATGTAATGCATTGAAAAAAAATATTACATTTATTAAAGAGCCTCACTTTGGAATAGTCCTCCATGGCCAGCAGTCTCAGGCCCATCCTATCATACATCTTTGCTCTCCTGAAGTAGATTTCTGCATCATCCGGCCTGACTTCCAAAGCTTGAGTGTAATAGAACAGAGCTTGTGTAGTTTCCCCTCTTTGTTTGTAGATGTCTGCGCTAGACACAAGAGCATCTGAAACACAATAGTCATAAAAATTATTTATATAGGAGCTTTTTTGAGATTGCTTTGAAGCAGGTTCAATAACAATAAGCCTAATGTGGATTGACATATGTGGATGGACCTTTGAGAATCAAATTTAAGACCTATATTATAACATTAAAATACTTACACAACTTGTTTTGCATAACAAAATGTTTTAAATCGATTGTTTGAAACCCTTACCATCCCTTCTAGATTTTTGAGCACTTACGAAGGAGTTTTCTCTGACAAACCTAACCATGCCTTTTACAAAGCTGAGTGTTCTGTGTATAATTTTTTTCTGTTTTACAGCAAGACTGTTGTCCGAGCAAATGCTGACCTTTCACACCCTCATTAAAAAATTAAAAGTCAGAGCATGAGAAACATTTTGTTTTCTGTGAAATAAGTGTGATCTAGAGAGCTTCGCCTTTTATTTAAACCAGTTTGAAATATAAATTATCCACTAGATAGCAAACTCTAATTTCTTGTTCCTAAACTAGTATAGGTGAAAATACTTTTATGTGTACAAAAGTTAAACAAAAATAGCGATTTATATTCTCTCTCTGACCTGGATTACAAACTAATGGTTTAAAGCTGTTGTTCGTGTCAGGCTGAGGTGGCCAAGAGAAAAATGCAGACCTCAATTGCATGACAGTTTCTTTAAATGGTAGTTTATTAAAGAAACAAGGAACAGCCCAGGGTAAAGTGGGGCAAACACAATAAAACCAACCAGGAGGGAACACAAACACAAAACTAATGTAACTAAAGAAAAAGAAAAAAAACAAAACAAAAAAAAAAAAACAGAAACTAAACATACTCACTGATACAGCATTAAACTCAACGGTTTTCACAAAATCAGTAGTCGTATATGCCCACAAGGAAG
The DNA here is from genome assembly GCA_900490495.1 of Danionella dracula. Lineage (NCBI taxonomy): Eukaryota > Metazoa > Chordata > Actinopteri > Cypriniformes > Danionidae > Danionella > Danionella dracula. Next base: position 3,731,202 of record UELW01000223.1, read on the forward strand.
AAAAAACTTATGAAGGTGAACCAATCAAACATACCGACAGGTGTAGTAACTGAAAGCTCTAATTAGAAATCGAGAAGGGCCGGGAAAGGTTGGAACACAACAAGAACACTGCACCGTGCAACCTTAAAGTAGATTCTCATTTTCAGAAGAAAATGTACATACTTTTCAGTGTGTGAGGCAAGAGAGTGCACTATCTAGGACGCACTAAAACTTCACATGACAGAAGTAGTTGTACCATGTCATCACGCACGACATGTGTGAGAACTTATCTGCTTCTTTTCCATTACTTCATTAAAAATAGTCTTCTAATAAATATAACACTCTATATATTGATATTGTTTATTTATGTGCGTCTTCATTAAAAATTAGTCGTTTTACAGAGAGAGCTTGTTTGTTTGGGTCCCAGAGAAAACTCTTTCCGCCGGAGCGAAGGGGATTGTGGGTAATATCAGCCGGCTGAGCATTCGTCGATCTGCACTTCAGAATCTAACTGGAAAAAGTACACATCCAGGCAAACTTTTTTAATGTACAGTATGGTTTAGAAAACCCTAATTCTCATTTCATCCTTATAAAAGTGTGAATAGTGCATGGATTTGGACAAAACAAATCAAATATGGCCACCGTCAGTCACATGACCTGAGCCATGTGTTTTAAGGTGGCAAAGGAAAACGTAAACAGAATAAACAAAGAGTGATACCTGAAAACAAAGTACACCAAAAAAGTGGGAAGGACTATCGATTATCTGTCACTTAAAGACAGGGATTTACAAAATAGATACTTTAAAAAAATAGATATTTTAATTTCACTTTTTAACCTTTAAAACTAGCTGCTATATCAAAAACAAAAAAATATTTAAAATGAGTTACAGTGACTTTGAACCATGTCTTTGTTGGTAGGTCAAATTTTTAAACTTCTTCTGATATCTGCCTTTTACCCATAGAAGGCTTATTAGATTCATGATGGAGATCATCATGTACAAGCATCGCATTGACGTCTTGATGCCCTGCAGTCTGGTAATGAAAGTGTCCTCAAGCACACACCTGCATGCTTCGTGTTGTTCTCAAGGATGACGTTCAGATCGTCCAGAGCTCTATCGGGGTTGTGTCTCAGCAGGTGGATTCTGTGTCTGTGCCAGTAGGCATCCAGTAAATGGGGCTCCAGGGAGATGGCCTTTAAAAATAGAAAAACAACAGATCGATCTTTGCTACACAATAAACTAAGCAGAAAATCAGGTTAGATCATTAGAACGTTCTGCTACGGTTAGGATAATGATTGCTGAAATGAAGCGTTTTATAATGAGTTAACACACCACACACAGAACATCTCATGAGCGAGAGCATTAGCCATGCTTCGATTAGCAAACAAGAAAAAAACATACAGCGCTGAGATCTTCAAGGGCCTGGTCGAGGTTGCCAAGTTTGATGAGCAATGCTCCCCGTCGACACTGGTCGAAAGCACAGCGTTGTTCACATTCACTCAAAGATTTGCTCAGTTTAATTACTTCCTGCTCCAAATCAGCTGCACTGAAACCTTCATTCAAAACCTTCTGCACTCGACCTGGTTCCTCTTCATCATCGTCATCTAGATTCTGTTTGTCCTCCAGAGCAACTAAACTCTGGAAATCTTCCTTAGGGGGGAAAACCTCATTGAACCAGGCGTTCCATATAACTCTGACCCACTCTCGGGGTGCTGTTGGTTCTGGGTTCTCAAAGTGATTGGTAGAAAAGCTCTCAAAATCAAGAAGCATGGGCAGACTGATGCATGAATCCTTTCTTTTGGACAATTTTGGCTGCAGCTGTAATTGACGCAGAGATTTGCTCCTTGAAAAAAACACAAACGAAAAGATTAGTTCATTATACAGAAATCATACCAATGATGTAAAGGTCAGAGTTGTTACATTGATGTTCTAATCAGGACATTTATAAAGTGAAACCTTCTTGATGCAACAGGAAACAGTTTATTTAGACTGTTATTTACTGTTAATGATGTGCAAAAAAAAAGAGGCAAAAAATCTGTTAAAACAATCTGAAATAGAGTGCTGTATTAAAATTTGAATTTGAATTTTGTAACTTGAATGTTGAACATCTGAAATTTCATAAATTCATTTTTAAGGCATACATTTTTAGAGAAATATTTTCTAACTTTTTTTAATCTTTATCCAGTTTTTTTAAACAGTTGAACGTTTTAACAAGTCAGTATCTACTAGCTTCATCGACTGTTTGATGATCTACTCTTCTCTGAATTCTGCTGTTTGAATTTTGCAATATTAAATTTTTTAACTGTATTTTTTTATGAACTGGACATCGGCAGTCCAAGAATTTAGAATTAAAATGGGAAGCTTGAAAAAAAAGAAAATAACATTTTCAACAAATTATGCTTGAAAAAATGAAAGTCTTAAATTTTCGATTTAAGTTCAATATTCCAGCTACAAGTAAATTTTTCAAATAAAAATGTAAATTAACAAATTCTAAATAAAAAAAAAAGATTTTAAAGGCATTAAATGTTACACTTATTTCATTACATGTCAATAATTAAAATCAATACCACTCAAAATCAGATTGTTTTGGCATATTTTAAGCTTCACAAGCTCCCACAAAATAGAAACAGCGTTTTTACATTAAGGGATACTGTGTATATTTTCAATAATCTAATGTGTGTAACATATCTGCAAATGCTATCTGTAATAAAAATTCAAATTTATTAAAGTTATGTTATGTACTCCTATGATTCAAGTCAATAGTGAAACATAATTTTTTTTTTTTTTTTTTACTAAATATATCTGAAACTAAGGCGAAATGAAAGTAACTTCTTTTACAAGTTCCATAAAATAAAACTGACCTTGTGAGTGTTGGAGTTGGCTCATTCAGTTTTTTCCAAACATAGGACTTAATCTTTTTTCTTTTTCTCGTGGCTTTGCCTTTGGAACAAGACATCCTTGCCCTCTCTTTGGCTTTGTGTGGGTTCTTGCTGGGGTTTACGGTTTGGCAGGCGCCCTCTGATGAGCTGGGTTCTGTCTGTTTGGCATCAAATAGTGACTCTCCAGCCAGAGCTGTATTCTGCTGGCATCGCACATGCTTCAGCTCTTGGGAAAGGCTGGTGAAACCAGACTGCAGGCGAAGATGGGGCTCAAGATCTGGGGTTAAGAGCGGTGCAGATCTCGGCCGTCTGGCCTGAAACCCCGAGGGGGGACAGAATATTAGAAGAGGTGAGCGTCAGGCTGCATTCTCTTGCAAAAAAAGGCACTCAGAGTAGAAGCTATTTAAAACTATTTCAGATGTTAATCTCACTGGTGGTAATACAGTTGAGGTATAAGGGCATCCATACTTTACAATTCATAACAACAAGGAAAACTTTTGAAAAGTATCAGCAGTTCAAGAAATGATCCTTGAGGAACAACACTGTAAAAGGTTTTCTAACCTGTTTGTTTCTGATGAATCCGGAGGGAGTCTGCAACACTGCTGGTCTGAAGTCTGCCACAGACTTGCACTTAAGAGGCAAAGTGTTTCCCTGAGAACAAGACCATGTTTTAGAGAATATCCAACACAGTTTTATTCAGAAAACTCTCTTTGGAACTAGAGAAAGTCGAGCTTATTCTGTCAAACGCTTTGGCAGTTCAAGCTGTGATGGCTGTTCTTTACAATGTGCCCTTAAAATCAGTATAAATGCCCATTTACTAATTTCTGTAATATGTTGCAAAGAATTTCAATTTTATAAAGAGCCTCTGAGAATAAATACAACTGGCATCGTTGTTATATTTGCTTTGATCTTTAAAATGGTTCCTAATAAACTGAAATGTTTGTGAAGAATTTTAAAAAAGCAAACTAAATCAGATTCACAAATGTGTTGCCATACAATAGCCCTTCACCCCCTTACTCAGCCCAGTCCTGGGTTCCTCAAGCCTTTGCTTGGCCCTAGTAGCATGTGAATTACAGTATAAGTGTTACATCCAGTAGTGGTCGTAATATGTGTATCTGTGTTGATTTCTGTGTTAGTAGTGTTTAATCATTGAATGTAATCACTTTCTGTTCCTGTGTCCGGACATCACTTCCTGTCACATCTGTGTCTCTCCCATTGGTCCCACTATAAGAACTCTACAACTTCACCAAACCAACAGCCCTTGACAATGATTTGATGGTGTTTTGTGGGTTAAGTAGGAAGTTAAGTTATGTTTTTACTGTTGATGTAGTGTTTTACACTTCCACTCCTGAGGTAAATAGTGTTCACTGTGTGGTATTTGTTGGGCTCACTGATAACTCAAATCAAACTCACTTGGTGAGTCACTCAATTTGGAAGCCGATTTTGGTCTCTGTGTCTTTCTTTCTTTTTATGAATGAAACCGTAAACCTGGTTTAACAACATGATTTAACATTTACATTTAAGTTACATTTATGCATTTGGCAGACGCTTTTGTCCAAAGCGACTTACATTAGGGTAGAGACGATATCCAATCTGTTACACCGTCAAAGTCTAGTTACACCGTCAAAGTCTAATTTAACCCAATCCTGATTCCAGACAAGGGCCAAAGATGGTCCACACTTGGCACATGTCTGGCCAAAGTTTCAGCCAGTTTATCCTCACAATTCTTGGCTGGCCAATGCTTTTTGTGTCACACTAAAAGCACTAAAAGTTTGTTCCACATATGCCAGTTCCATATAAAATTCAGATGTGCCAAACAAATCTCACATCTGTGACAGTCTGTCTCCAAGCAGACAAGTGGAGTGAGTACCTGTAGATACAATGGCAAGCAGGCTTCTACTCTAAAACATGTCAAATTTTGTGGGTTTTGATTTTTTTTTTGTAATGTAAAATGCAGTGAGACAAAAATCCACCCCTTTATGAGTACATTGTACAATGTCTATCACTGCAAATTAAAAAAATAAATCAGGGATGTCAAACTGAATTGCTAACACCCTGCACAGTTTTGTTTCAACCTTGTTTCAACAAACAGAACTTTAATTTTCAATCAAGCTTTAGATTGAGTAATCAGGTGTTTATTTAAAGTTCCAACAAAAATCTGTATGGTGTTTGCCCTCCAGTTTGACGGTTGTGATTTAAACGGATATCAGGAAATGTAAAGATATGTTAATTAAGAAAAACATGTTTGACTTTAGTGGATCTGTCAATAACTAACATCATTATTTAATGTGCTTTTTCAAAAACAAAAATTAGACAGTACTTGAGTATAAACATTATTTTTAAATGACAATATTCTGAAGAAATTTTAATAACAATAAAACAGACCTTAGGCGAACACTGCACTGTTTTTCTCACACGGCAAACTGATCCCTCCATCATCTTGTCCACCTCATCAATCAGAGTTTCTTCCCATGTTTCATTGTGGCTTTTCTGAGGACACAATGTTTCAAAACAACATAGTGAATCAACAAGCAAAGTAATGTTAACATCTATCTGTATGAAGGTGGAATTAGAAGAACACATATTGAGGCACTATTAATTGTAGAAATATATGTGATTTGGAGGCATTAATATAGTCAAGCACATATCCTTTTGAGTAAACTCTTAAAAGATCACTCCTGTTTTTCATATGAAGTGCACTGAAAATAGGTGCAATTAAGGTAAGGTAATAGAGCACAAATGTATGATTGGCACATGCCAACAATTTGCAACCAAAAGAATTCCTAAGAAATTTTGAAAAGAATACCCAGCACCTCTTTTCATTTCTTTACCTGGTATTTTGAAAAAAGAGTGTCTTTCATTACAGATGGCGCACAGAAGAATTTAGGAGGCATGGGGTTCCAGAACATTCTGAGCTCATTGGGACACAGCGTTGCCTGTGGGGAATAAGATAGAATTATTCATGGTGTAAAGCACCTTAAATTTACTGAAATGTTTATAGAGGTCCTAATGTGATATGTACATAATTATATCCTAACATTTAAACAATAAGTTATTTAAAACAAATTGTAGTGGCATTATCAGGATAAATAGTGTGTGTCTAATGCCATCTAGTGACTGAATCTACCGATTGCATGTAAACAATAACAAATCTTTGTTGAGTCATAGTAGAGTCTATAGCTGTATATTTCCATAGAACACTCTGCAGATTGTAATATTGAAGACACTAATGTGGCTCAGGCTCAAAACAATTACAGTAATCAGAACAATTGCAGTGTTGATGTGCTTTAACAGTCTCGGGTTCTACCAGCAGAACTTGAGAAGATTGAGAAACTTAGAAATATTCTGCTGAATTCCACAGCATTTTTTAAAGCATTCTGTCCAGAGAGCCCCAAAACTTCTGCAGATTCTATATGGCCCTAGTCATAGTCAATTGAAAACATAAAAAAATATTGCAATTTGTGGTTTGATTTCTAAAACATGTAATAATAAGAACTGGGATTAGTACTCTGTCATTTACATTGCATTTGGGAGGTCAGTATACTAATTTTTGAAACTCTAGAGGTAATTATTTCTATTAGTTGTTGATGTGAAACTTTTGGGGTGCCAAAAACTTCTGGACTTTTAGACTGCTATGCTCCCAGTAAAGTAAAAAAAAAAACACTTTCACAAGGCAATGGTGGCATGTACTCCCATTTGACCAGACCTTTTGTTTGCAAAAGGCAGTCGAAATACATGTATGAAATTTCTCTATCTTGCTGAATGTGGGTTATTGTATTCGTTATATTTTTTTTTTATTCAACTTAGTATAAAATCTTATTCGTTTGAATAAAATTAGACAAACATGAGTTCAGATCAAAAGCTTGACACTCACCGTAAACATCATAATTCTAATCTATCAAGTTAAGCACCAAAGGCTTGGTTTTCATTCAAAGATTGAGATTTCAATCTCACATATTAGTCACCAGAAACCTCAAATGAAACAATAGAGCTTTCTTACAGCACGCCCACTCATAATGATCCTTGGTCTCTCCACATAGTACTCTGCTATTCTTTTCCAGTCCTCCAGAGTATCTGATGTCTGTTTAGGCATGTGGAAAACGCAGTCGGTCTGTGCAGGCAGCTCAGTAGAGTCAATGAAAACACCTTCCGACACCAGCCTGCTTTGAGGAATATTGGGTTAATGATGTTCTTATCACACAAGGATTCAGATAATGAGTCATGTCACATAAACACTAAATCACATCTTTCGGTTGACTCAAACAAAGCAAAATAGATGCCTAATAGTGATTCACTTGAAATGAGTCATGCTTCAGGGACAAAATTAAGTGGTGGATAATACCTCCGAGTGTCTGAATTGGGCATTTGCTCATCTTCTGCCCTCTGTGGGATAGAATGAGCCATGGCAGGCGTCAGGTTTTGAGTGTGGCAGATTCTGGAGACAAGCTGGAGTTCAACAGGCACAACTTGCCTGACAGGTGTAGTGCACAAATGGTGGATGGTTTTAAATCCAGTTGAGCTGTAAAAGAAATGTTTACAAAGAACATTTGATTGTCTTAAACACAGAATCCTCATATATTATAAACATATGTTTTAAACTTTGAGTTTCAATAAACCTTAACATTATGAGAGGTTGGCATATTGAAAAAATATATATCATTTCACTTCATTTTGCAAAGGTGCAGTGTGTAAGAAACAAATAACAAGTACTCATTAAATGGTGCTGATGTGTCAAGAGACATTAAGCATTTTTGGTACTTCTGTTAATGAAAGTTTATGATTATGCAATGTTGTTCTGCTGTCCGGAGGAGGGCTCCGAGCTTGAAAATATGGCCTGAACTTATCATGGAGTGCTTATAAATTTGCTTCCCAATTTCATTGGCTAATCACCTGAACATGATCCTTACAAAACTAGTTTGAAAAACTTTATTCAAATCTTTACGTTCTGCTGATTGCTCTCTCTGGTTAAACAACAGTCTTGTTGGCAGATCATCTTCAATTTGGAAATCTGTAAACGGTTTACAGCATTTTTTTTACAGATTTGAAAACTGTCATGATGACTTGAGAAACAAAACAAAGCTATGCATTGGAGAATCTCTTGAAAGATGGTTGAAAGCACAGAAAAGTGATGCTGAAACATTTCTCCTAAACATAAACTTAAGGTAGTGTTACACCTAATTAATTTAGCTATTTTAAACACAGCATTTCTGTAATATAGATTATCATTATAAGAGCTAAAAATAAATATTTATTTGATCTGTATTCATTTACATTATGTTCTCTTTGAAAGCTCTCTTTTGTTTTCATGGTGTTACTTGCCATGTAGCGTAACTAGAGAGGAGAAAGCAGACACTGAGCGCTACCTTATTTTGTTTGCTTGCAGTACCAGTTTTGACCACAAACTTACAAACTCCACATTTAAGTAATTTCCACAACTTTCAGCTACATTTAGTAGCATAACTGCAGCAGTATTTCTTGTAACGTCAACTAAATTCAGAAAACTGAAAATATGTTGACAAATTATCCTTTATCTTTTACAGAGTGTACCCTAAACATTATTCTGCAAATATTCACATTTTCAGAAAATAATACATTTTTGGAAAAACCAATTTTCATATCATTAATATGTCTTTTAAGTAATACATAGCAAACCTCAAAGTAATGAAATATTATTTGGTAAATCTTGTGGTTTATATATGGGAACCTCAGATTGTGCTTATACAATTATTTTAACACAAAACAGCCAACCATATGTTTTTTTCTGATCTCTCACTGTCATCTTTAAAAAAAAACTGATCTGGAACACCAGGAAGCTGGCCCCTCTTGCAGTGAAAATACGAGGTTGAGATCATGAGAAATAAAGATCTAATCTGCTCAAAGAAAACGTGAAGATCTTCTGGACATCACATAAAGGACTTGTTTTCTTCCAGATGTTCATATTCCATTTCCCCAAATTACTAAAATAACAGTCTGTTATGTAATATTGGTTAGGATTCTCACTGGCACCTTGTAATGTACTAAAAATCATTTTCATAGAAAAGAACTCAATGTGATTCAGGCCTTCTGATCTGGCAAGAAATGACGAGTCAGTCTATTTGCACAGATCGTCTCTGCCATAACTTCACACCAGTGTTTGAACTGAGACAGCGGGAGAAGCACTCTCAAAACTGACTTTGTGTGTGGGCTCTTTGTGCTCCTCGCACTGCAGACAGGCAGGAGAGGCCCTCTGCCACCCACGTCCCCACGGCTCCACTGACAACGCCAATTTATCGCCTACCTTTCCTTCGCTCAGAGATGTCACAGAGGAGATTTATCACCCTGCTCTGCCACAACTAAGCTTCAACGAAAGCCTTGGAAGGTCACACCAAAGTCACCGGCCCTGCCTTCACTGAAAAAAACATTCCTGAAGCATAAAGAGGAACCTTCAACCTGGCTCACTATCCATCTGCCCCGTAGGCAGGCGGTGTTCATATAAACTCTCTCAACCGCATCCAACAGGAACCTTTCGGTGACCCCAGCGAATGGAAAAAGCTAGTAATTAAAAGGTTCTTTTTGCAAGAGCGAGGGAGTGGCGCAGGTCCAGCCGCGCAGGTAGTAAATCTTGTGTTATCAGCTCTCAGGTGAGTGCTGGAGAGGTCGGGAGGACGGATGCGTGGGTGCGCTGGCTCCAGACAGCCCTGAGTGCTGTAAGTGACGGGCAATTACTCGCTGTCTCACTGCTCCCTAAATAGTGCTGATGACAGCTTTGGACTCTCTTCTCAGGTAGCGTGAAACTAGATGATCAATTTAGTCCAAGGCCACCCTCTGCGCTCTTCCGCTACAGACGCGTTGAGAGATTGACAAGCTGGCTGCAAGTGGAACACAGCAATAGATCAAAACAGAGATTAGTGAGCCAAAGTGACAAACTGCATAAACTGAGTTATCCAGCAACTGCAAAAAGATCTGAACTACATCTCTTAAATGAGAGAATATAACATTAATTTATCACCACATCAATTCTCAACAAGCTCTTGTAATGTTTGCTATAAAAAAATTTTGCAACTCAGAGGGTTTTAATTATGCAATATTCGATTTGTCTGAATTTGTTCGTTTGTATTAGTGAGGATGAATCAAAGGTTCTTCGTGGGCAGGTCTTGACCAAAAAAAGCCACCAAAACTCCTTCTCTGAAGATCTGGCTATGGGAGATCTTTATCTTTACTGGTTGCTAAATATACTAAAACATAAACTTACTAAAAAAACATATTATTTTTTCTTCTTAATCTGCCATTTATGTAATAGCTTTAAGTTTGAGGATCAGCGTTGCTACTTTATCTAAAAATTCCCTTTTTTATCATAATTATTAGCAGCCATTCATATTAATTGGGCAATCAAAAACATACTTCTTTCTTTTTTAGAGAAGTGCTACCTGAGTTAGATTTTGGTGCTTTAACAAATTGCACATTGTCTCTCCTGCTGTAAGTCGTTTTGGACAAAAGCATCTGCCAAAAGCATAAATGTAAATGTAATTTAATGTCAGTTTATCATTGCTTGTGTTTAGTTTGTTACATCCTGCACCTTTAAAACAACCGTGTTTGGATGAAAGAGGCTAAAGTCTATCCAGTCTAAGCCTTCAAAGGAACCTAAACATGCCAGGAAAATAATTCGGAGAGGCATTCTTACCTCACTAAAACAATAAGAAGAATTGTGATCACTTCTGTAATCTTTTGGAAAGGTGAGAGTTTAAACATAAATTTCTAAAATCCGTCTGCTCACTGGGATCACAGTGCTAAAACGCCCTTGTTCACGTCCACAAATGTTTTGAGGCCTTATCACCAAATAATGAATAACTTGTGTACTCTTTTTTAGGTTTCCAGGTTGCCAGCAGGGAAAGGCCTTGAATGTTCCCACAGGATTTTCTTTCTGCTCTTTGCACTGGAGTCAAGTTGCATCCAGCGGCCATGATTACATCTTCATTGGTCACCTATAAAAAATTTAAATCTGCCAATAACAAAACTAGTGTATTATAAAAGAACATTAGAACTCAACTGTGTTTAATTCATAATGTTCAAAGCATCTCCTGTTTTTAAAAGACTACAGAATATTATAAGAATATTAAAAGACTATGGAATATTAATATTACAGAAGACTACCTGAGATGAAAGGTCTCTGAGACCTCCACCATCAGAGGAATCCTTCGCTGGCTCGGTCTGAATACTGGCACCGCATGACGCAGGGTGGGACAGGGGTTTTGGGGGACATGTCTTTTCTAAGAAACACAGTTCCAAGTTGTCTCTTTTCCCCTGAAAGAAAAAGTATTTCCTTAGTCATAAGAAGTCATCGCAAGCCTATGATTTTTGAGTGATATGTGCAAACAGGAAATGTTACAGATTTCCTCACACCACACAAACTCGTTTATTGTATTAGTGTCGGAAAAGCAAACAAGTGTGTTGCTCCTTCACTGCCTCCAGGGATTGTGAAACTGACAGCCCCCCTCATAACTATTAACTGATTTGAAAATTGTTATGATTTTTTTTACTGTGATTCAAAAGAATGATTTATGCTTTGAATGGAAAAAAGAAAAAAATATATATTTATAAAGCACTAGAACAGCAGCAGAGGTGCGCCAAAGTTCTAGGAAAGAGAATTTATGAAACAGTATAACAGTAAAAATACTCACAATAAATTCATGTTAATTTCCCAAAACAACAGAAGACAACAACATTTTTGCTAAAATTGCTTTAGAAATAAAATGTACTTACAACATTCTCCACAAACTGCCGCATACAATATTTAACACGTAATAGTAGTCAAGACCTGAGGATACAAATGTGTATAAACGACTGTAAACCGGAAGACGATAGAGATGGTTTAAGCTTTGCAATTCAAAGCAAACAGAAAAAGCTGTTCTTACTGTAACCACTATCTGCTCAGTTATGGAAGGCTGACTAATCAAACTGATCCTTGACTATCATTTTGATATTTTAAATTTATTTGTCATCCGGCAAGTCACTTTCTTGTTGGCAGTGCACCACTAGAGGTTGAATTTGGGAAAAAAACCAAGGAAAGAGCTTAGATGACAAAACTTAGCAGTAAAAAACACACTTACTCTAATATCATTTAATAGCTGCCATATTAAATAATTTATGATAAATCATTGAACAGGCGTCACGGTGGTGCAGTGGGTAGCACGGTCGTCTCACAGCAAGAAGGTCGCTGGTTTGAGCCTCGGCTGGTTCGGTTGGCATTTCTGTGTGGATTTTGCATGTTCTCCTCGTGATCGCGTGGGTTTTCTCCGGGTGCTCCGGTTTCCCCACAAGTCCTTGCGGTATAAGTGAATTGAGTAAGAACGATTGTCCATAGTGTTAAAGTGTGAAAGAGTGTGTGTGAATGTTTCACAGCAATGGGTTGCGGCTGGAAGGGCATCCGTCGCATAAAACATATGCCAGAGGAGTTGGCGGTTCATTCCGCTGTGGCGACCCCGAAAGGGAAGAAAGCCAACATGAAAATGGATGGATGATAAATATTTGACACTTTCAGGTCAGTCAGCATATATGTTCTTGCAGTTCATCTGATTGGTCAGTGGGTGGTGCTATGACCAATGGGCATGGCTACAACCATCAAGCCATTTTGAGATCACACAAACATACATGAGCAATAACCCATCTGAATATAACTTCAGGCATGCATTTGAGGAGGGAACAACAGTAAAACATGCATAAAAATGTCTGAAAAGTTTACATAATGCAGCACCTTAAATAAAGCATTTAAAACTACATAAAATGTCTTAATCTGTTGTCGCATGTTAGATTTAACACAGCAACAGCAAGACTTAAATCTGCATTATTGTCTCCAGGTCTGAATGTTCACAATGCTCATCCTCAAACAGAATCCTTTGAAGAATGTCTCCTCGGAGCAACTTGAGATATGTTGTATAAAGTTGTTCCGATTTATTTAAAATTTTCTGCAGTCAGAAAGTGTCTCCTTCACAGTATTACATTAATATCTAACCCCTGACAGATGGCAACATTTTATTATGTTTTGCTTTGTCCAGTCACAGTCCTCCTATATTAACTGAAAACACTAAACCTCAAAATGTGTTTGGAAGGGAAAGGAAAGCCTTAATGGGACTGGAACAACAAAGTAAGTTATTAAAGACTAACTAGCATTTTTTAGGGTTGGAGTATTCCTTTAGGTGATTTTTTTCATGCTCTTTAACTTAGGTGTCTATTGGAAACACTTGTTTTTTTGGATCAGTTCAAAGGAGGGCAGGAGGTTGACACTTGGTGCAAAACATTTTTAACCCAAACATTGATTAAGTGTATATTAAGGATAAACAAAAAAAATTAATTAGTATTGAAAAAATGTAATTTGCATTTGTCTAAGAATCCGTGAAAAGACATTTGTTTGTTTTATTGTGATTTCTGCTGACATGCTAACCTCTTTGTCTATACTGTAACCACATCCAGGTCTTCTCTCTTGATCAGAGAGTGCTGCATCCAAGTTGCCCCCCTCTATGTGTCCACTTTCTTTCAAGCTCTCCTCTGATGCCCTCTGCTGGTCATCTTGAAAAGGTGGCTCAAGTCCAGCAATCAGTCTGGCTTCCTCCAGCAGATGAAAGCTTGATCTGAGACTGGATGCAATGCTGATGCTTTCTGCTTGATTTTGACTCTTGTGAGGGCTCTCTTTGGTAGCAACATTAGAGCTCCCAGAGATGAGCTGGTTCTGTTCTTTGATGAACCTGGACTGATCCATCCTGGGTGCTTTTATCTTCTCGCCTGAGACCTGCTGAAAAGTGGTGTGAAGTTTGGAAGATCCACCTTCTGATAAGGCGCAATCTGACCGGGGCTTTGCAGGAGGTTGGGGTCTGTGGGACAAGGACACTGCTTTGGTGGTCCCTGCGAGAGCAGCTATCACTGGCTTTCTGAGGAGCCCGGGTCTGGCTTTCAGGTTTGGTGGACCCATTGTGTGAAGTAATTTGTCTGTGGAGGAAATGTTTGAGCTTGTGCTCTGACCCCGGCTCATTTTGTAGGTCTTTGTTGAAACATGGATTTAGGAGGTGGTTTACTGAGGAGAGGATAGTGAAAGTCAATGAGTCCCAACACAGCTGGGTTTTGTCAGAAGGCCAGGTAAACCTGTGATGACAGAGCTCACCTGGCAAAGTCAGGAAGCTGTTGTTTTTTCACTTTGGTGAGTCAAATGTTGGATAAACTGAAATAAAAAGCAAGTTTAACTGCGTTTAGTTGTGTATTTAAAGTATAAACGAGTACTTCGTAGTATTAACCAAGACAAACATATTTCACACAATTTTGTTTGAATTCTATGCTGCTATGTTTCACACAATTTGTATGTTGCAACTTGCCAAAGTCTTTGTTAACGTCTTGTTTGGCAATAAGCATTCAAATCTATGAAACACGATTCAATATGGTTTCCAACTTTGTTTTTCTAACGTACATTAAAAAATATTAAAACACTCACTCTCACTAGACCTATATCTTCTTAAAATATTCATAATTTCAAATAAACAAATGTGGTAAGCTTATCGCTAAACGCCATTAACGTCAGCTGAAGCTCCAGTGTAGCGTCAGTTACGTTAGCCTTCTTAAAAAGTTGATCTTTTCCTCCTCTGACGAAGCAAACTTTTAAGAGTTGACTCACATGTGGCTTACCTTGTGAACACTTCAATTTTTGTTTTAAAATAGGAAAATAAAGACAGCTAAGCAGCGGAACTGTCTTCTCAGTTTTTCCTCAGAAACTCAAACAGAGAAACACCGCCAAAGGTTTCCTAGCAACGGGGAGTTCCCGTGCGCGTGACAGAGAGAGAGAAAAATAAATAAATGAAGCCTATTAAGACGTGTTCATTTTTTATCTCTAATTTGTTGGTTCAGGTACAGCTTTAACCTGGACGTTATTTAAGCATATTCCCCTTAAAGCGTTTATTTTTGGATGTAAAAATCAAACCGACACAAAATCTCTGCAGGCATCATGGAGTTTATAAACTAAAATCATGAAAATGTGAGATGAACTAACATTTTTTTTCACATCAGGTTTCACGTAGATGTGCCTCTTGCTGACAACAAAACAATACTTAAACTCAACATTACATTTTTCGAGTGCAAAGACAACTTTTTGATTAAAAGATGACATTAAAAGCCCAATTTAAAGTGTGTTTTTTTTATTTTAAAAGTGTTCATCTAAAATAGCTCAACATAGCTAGCTGTATGGAAAGGAAAAAACTCCCATTAAATCCTCGATAAACATAAAATCAAAATTCTGTTTTAAAGATATAGTAATATAATAATCTTAAACAAAAAAACTGTCAAATTATATATTTTACAATGTACAACATAAATAAATGTTATCAAAATAATGATAAAAAATGTAAAACAAGAAAATAGATTAATCACAAGTTTATCGCATAACATCTCACCTATCTCTGACTAGTCCTGTCTTTATCCTAGCTCGTTTCTGTCTGCGCCCTCGGAGAAAAGGAGAAAAAAAAGAGAGCAACGAGAGGGAGAAGAGAACAAAGAGATGAAGAGAGAGAGAGAGAGAAGAGAACGAAGATGAGGCAGAGAAAGAGAGAGAGAGAGAAGAGCGGAGCAAACAGAAAAAGTAAGAAAGAAAAAGAAAACAAAGAAGAGAGAAGAAGAGCAGAAGAGAGGGAAAAGAGAGGAGAGAGAGATGGAGAGGAGAGAGAAGATGAAAAGAGAAAAAAAGAAATAAAAAAACGGCAAGAAGAAAAAGAATAACAAAAAAACAAAATAGAGAGTGAAAAAGAGTAAGGAGAAGAGAGAGAGAAGAGAGAGAGAAGTAAGAGAGAAGAGCGCAGAGAGAGAGGAGGGGGAGAGACCGCCAAGACACAACACCATACACAAAAACCTAGCTCGACTAGAATAACGGAAGGAGATCGTATGATCAAGAACAGCGCAAAAAGCAAAAAACAAAAAAGAGAGCGAGTACTGTATAGCTGCCCCCATGCTCTACGATATATAAGATGCCATACATTTGCTACTTCTCCTCTCTATTACTCTCTCCCCCCAACTCCCTCTATTCTCTCTCCCCCTCTCTCTCTCCTCTCTCTCTACTCTCTCTCTCGTCCTCCTCTCTCTTTTCTATCCCCCCCTCGAGCTGTTGACATCGGTAGGAAGGTCGGGTGTTCTCTGCCTGCATCCTGTGAGGAATCGATCAGTGCTGTGATGGTGACAGATCACTGGTGATAATCCTCTGTAAGTGGCTCTGATCAGGCCTGTCACTGCCTCATTAGCAGCTGCAGTGCATGGCGCACCCTAAACCAAGCATCAAACTATTAAAGCGCCGCTTGGTTAGCTCCGAACGGGCTTTCTGTTTCTTCAAATAAATTACATTTATTATTCACGTTTATTATAAACATCGAATTCAAACCAATGAGCGTTGTCTTTTTACATTCAATTTGCAGGTAATTGAATTGTACTGTCACATGTTTTACACGTCATTTACAATTGCTTGACACAGCTAAATATGTGGAGTGTTGAAATAAACACTCCTGCGTGTAACCGTGGACCTTATACAATAGGCATGTTAAAAAGTTTGTAGCATGAATGATGAGTTGCATTCAACACAGAATTCAACTGGTAAGTGATTGTGACTCAAGCGAGCACCGAGGTACATCTTTAACATGCTCTGATGGTAACTCAACCCCTCATAGTGTTATTTAACTCTCTTGGTGTTCCATTCAACACTTCGACAGGTTACCCCTCCAATCACCTCGCACTGTATATTGAATAACATTAGGTGATTTATTTAACATTAAACGAGCTTTGCAGGTCTCTAATGGATGTCAGCTAGACGACTGCACAGTATGGTGACCTGCGTTCATATAGAGAAAAAAATCCCCACAGATGCTGAAATTAACACTACTATATAAACACTTCCCCAGTGTTAACACCATGGGAGTTTTTTTTTCTTTCTTTAGAATTGCACATAAATGACAAATATAAACAACAAACAATCAAGCATAGGCTCAGACCAAGTTTAACAAGACAAGTGCAATGTTAGAAATAAAACCTGCACAGAAAAGTACTGGCAGTGTTCATGTAACTCTGTGATTTTCTGTCTGTAGCTGTTCTTTTTCGCCTTTCACAACACCGCATAATTCTGTCAAATGCATTGCATTCCAAACTTTATTTGTTAAAAGTAAATATGGCTATACATATACATAAGTGGACATATATAAACACTTTCCTAGTGTTAGATGTAACTCTACGGAAGTTAATTTAACACACCAGTGAGTGTTAATTTATCTCTGCTAAAAAGGACCACGTTGAGTTTTGCAGTCTGCTCCTAAATACATAAATTAGCGTAATTAACTATTTTATGATGAAACTTAAATAGAAAGTAAAAAAATATGTTTAAACCACATTTAAATATACACAACTCTTTCTTAGGTTTTAGCCCTGGGGCAGTGTTTATAGGTCCACACTAGCAGTGTTAATTTAACACTGGGTTTTTTCTGTCTATTGGTTTGTTGAGTTTTGTGAAAATTAATTCAAATGTTTGCACAAAGGGTGAGTTTCCGTTCACCTTGCAACTGTGGTGCAGCTGAATTTGTTCCTGTTCGATCCCAGTTTTTGGTGTCGCAAGCTCCTCCCATGATGCACCTTTTCTTATACTATAAGCAATAAAATTAGTTTTAAAATGATTAGCGAAAAGGAAGTTGCATCAAATTTTATTGGAAAACTTTTGAAACGTCGAAGAGTATTTTGTGACATATATATCGCATGTTTGCGTCAACAAATTTCTTTTAACGCAATCTCTTTCCTCTTTGGTTTTTGCGCACCTTGATTCGAAACTGCGCCAGGTCCCCATTAATAACCTAGCGGCTTTCGAAAAACCACTAGTAATTTGGAGAATTCGCAATCCCCCACAGAACAGCGGCGACATTGTCGCAATTAGAATGCGGATATTTCTGGTTGGAGGCATCAGAGGAGCAGTCGATCGCGTTCGTGGAAGTAAGAGTGAGAGGCTAATGAGACAGAGAAAGTGGGCTGATAAAGTCGTTGCGGAGCTCTACTAAGTAAGCGCAGGAAGCTGCTTCCATCCAGAACAGTCCCAACATTTCCTCACTTCAGCCCCAAACATCCCAGCAGAGAGTCGATGCGCGCGGACACACACACGCACACACGCACGCTCCACACACGCACACCACGCCAAAAAACAAAAAAGGACAAACACCGAAATGCCGTAGTCTGCGGACTGCATGAGCGCGCGCTGCGGAGCTCCTCCAGAATGTTGGGAGCAGTGAAAATGGAAGGACACGAAACTCCAGACTGGAGCAGCTACTACAGTGATGCACAAGAGGTGAGAGAGTCTTCCTGGCGAACTGCTCGAAGAGTTGCGTGCGCTCAGCTTGAAACCGAGGCTTAAAACTCTTTTAAAACTTTCTTTGAAAATAGACATTTGCGCTTGTAAAATGAGAAAAAAACATGCTCATCGTCAGTTTGAGGAATCCCATTAGGTTGGCGTGTTGGTGCCATCGCAAGTGGGTCACAATAGATAAACAGAGGATGGCAAACTGTTAATAATCAACCAAATTATGATGAAACTGCCAAATAATAAACATTTCCAAGTGGTTGTTCAATTGGATGCGTCAGAAATAAGATTTTTTTTTCTTCCTTGGAATATTGTCACGTTTCCTTTTTCACATGTTTTTCATGATTCGATTGGTTTGATCAGTTAAGATGATATTAGCACTGGACTTATTTTAATGTCATAAAAAGAGTCATGTTGTGACAAGGACGAATAATCTACAAACAAGTACGACATGAATCAGCAAATCGTGATAAAAAATATTTTTAACAGAAAATGCAATGTTGCGTGTACATCCAAATGTTGACAAAGCACAATGTGTTACATACCTTAATTCCATGGCTTGACCAGACCTTATTTTGGGTTACAAGAGCATTTACCTAGAGGGAGTAGTCAAGTGAAGCTAAAATAATACAGGTACCTGGAACACAATTTAAATATTGCGAAAGATTTCAATTGAATATTCAGTGTTTTCTTATCTATCAAGAGGAATAATCCACAAATTTGTCACAGTTTTAAGTGATATAACGTAATCCAAATTATGTATTTTGAGTACCCTTTTGAGAGGAAGGTTCTTCCAAAGTGAAAGCTTTGTTTTTATTTCTGAGAGCACATTTTATTTCTTGTTGATGCATATTACGCTGTAAAATCAAATAGCGTTTACTACAGAAATGGGACTATGTTTATTTGATTTTACTCAAATGTTGTGAGTTGAATTACATATTTAAGATTGTTCAAATGTTTTGAAATAAGTATTTGAAAGTACTAATCAAACTTACTGAAAATTGACATCAAGTTTTTTTACTGCATGTCCTTGATCAAGCAAATGTAAATTATCAGTAAATGTACTTAAACATCATTAATTCAATTCAACTGTAGATAATTATTAAAATTGCTTAAATTTTCCTCCTGAGTTTGCTTTCAATAAACAAGGCACTCAGTTCCCTAATTTCTTTTTAAGCAAACAGAACTCATTAGAATTTACAGTGTAATTTATCGAAACGAGTTTACTTTTAATGTAACGAACTCGTTACATATCAGCCAAAAAAAAACGACGTAACTAAAAAAATCGCCTCTGTTTGTTTCAGGTCTATTCTCCCATGACGAACAGCAGCATGAACGCAGGGCTGAGCTCCATGAATAATATGAACAGTTACATGAGCATGGCCACCACCGGGAATATGACTTCCGGCTCGTTTAACATGTCCTACGCGAACCCGGGGCTCGGAGCCGGGCTGAGTCCGGGCACCATGGCCGGCATGCCCAGCGGTGGCGCTATGAACGGCATGAGGGACGCAACGCGCGTGTCTAGCGATGTCATCAGGCAAACCCGCGCTCAGCCCGTCCAACCTCAACGCCATGGCAGCCCAGCACAGCTCGATGCCAGGGCTCAACCCGTACTCCAGCATGAGCCCCACCCACATGAGCCCAAGATAACGCCGCAGTCCCACAACCTCAACGCGGCGCGGTGACGCAACACTCTTTCCTGCGGGGAGGTTACCCGAATCACGCCAAGCCCGCCCTAACAAACCTAAACATCCTCATACAATCCCAACATGGCCATCCACACGGCGCCCCATGCAAAATGCTTACCTTGAGTGAGATTTACCAGTGGATCATGGACCTGTTTCCCCTATTACCGGCAGAACCAGCAGCGGTGGCAGAACTCCATCCGCCACTCGCTCTCGTTCAACGACTGCTTCGTCAAGGTCTCCCGGTCACCCGACAAACCCGGGAAAGGCTCCTACTGGACTCTGCACCCGGATTCTGGGAATATGTTCGAGAACGGCTGTTACCTGCGAAGACAGAAGCGCTTTAAATGCGACAAAAAGTTACCGGATGGAAAAAGATCAGAAGGGAAGAGGGAGCAATCCGCGGCTGCGTGTTTCACGGCCAGCGACAAGCCACCGGAGAAACTCGCGCACATGGACACCTCCATCACCTCGTCAAACCAGTCCTCCAGTCCGCCCGGGATGGAGCACCGCGGCGGCTCGGAGCTGAAGGGCAGCGGGCCGCAGGTGCATCAAGTGCCCGCGTCCCTCTCCTCGCTTCACTCGATGGCCCACGAAGCCCCGCTGCACCTCAAAGGAGACCCGCATTACTCCTTCAACCACCCGTTCTCCATCAATAATTTAACTCTTCGCTAGCAGCACGCACAAACTGGAATGTGAAAGCCGTACGACACGCGGTTGCAGTACTTCATCCTACCTCAGGATGGCCATGGCCGGGAGAGCCAGCATGGACCCTTCGGCGGCCCTCGAGGCCTCGTACTACCAAGGTGTGTATTCCAGGCCTGTTCTCAATACGTCATAGTCAACGAGAAACTTTATTTGTAATTTTTTTTGCATGCACTTGGTGCATAAGAACTGTTACTTTAAGATATAACGGAATGTGTACGTGTATAGAAACTATTGTAAAGTGTTCCCGATGATTGTATATCTCAGTTATGAATCACTGCAGTGTAATTTAAATCATTTGAGCTTGTGTATGTGATCCCCAAACGTGTGGTTTCTCCCATCGTGTTGCAACGTGCACGAATGAAGGTCAACTCTGCCCCTGTCTCGGGTCGAAAAGAATGCTAAAGCCCTGTCTGTTGCTGATGTTTGTGAATGTTGTGTCCTTTTACGCATTATTTGGGGGTTGCCTCGTTTGGACACAACACCTCCCGATCTTGTATTGGCATAAATTAATCCGAGATGGAAATGCATTGTGAATAAAAGATGTATTTCTTAATCAAGAAGAAGATGTGGTGAGATTTTTACGCGACACAAAAAAACATTTCGAAGTGTTTAAAACAGTGAGACTATCGGCTCAAAGGCTTCATCCAACCGATATCTTTCCCCGTTTTATATACAATATGTTTAAGATCTGGAAAAACACACGTGCTGTTTTTTTTTAATCGAACGAAACTCTTCTGCGAGGCCTGTACGCCCTCAAATCCAGCTTTTGGCCGAGCTGGTCTGCGATGTTGGGAAAAGACCAAGAGAAAATCCAAGTCTAACACAGGCGCGGCCTCAAAGAGTGTCCTGATAAAAGATCCGATCTCGTTTTAAAAGGGATTTTAAACAATATCATCACGAGGCCACCGGATCTTTTTGTGCCGCGTAACCTACACGATGGGCGCGTGAACCTGAACAGATTTCACTTTGATCATGGTATTTTGCACACACGCATTTTGGCTGAGTAGCCGTGAAATTCATTTAATTATCTTGTAATTCCCCCCCGACGCGTCAGTAACGCGGATAATTGAGATCGGGCGCGCGGAACTTGCGCTATCTGATGGACTGAAGCGTAAAGAGATATTTATCTGAGTCACGCGCATTTAAATCATTTCTGCTATATTTTAAAATAGTTTTAAAAGAGTGCTTTGCCGCGCCGCGGTGATAGATTTCATTTAATATCCTTTGAACTGGAAGGATTAGAATTAGCGACTATGAAACAATTAAAAAGGTGGATCTCATTATGATTCAGAATGCGATTAAGTTGTAAAGTATGATGAGAAATAAATTGTGCAAATAATCATTATTACGCAAGAAAACGCGGGAGTTTAAACGAATGTCATGATACGCTGTATCAGCTAAATAAAGTTAATTATTTAATTAAGTTAAAATTAATTTCTAAAAAAGCAGCGGCTTATTCTTAAATAGATTCGTTAATCAACAACTTTACACATGAACACACCTTTAAAAAAATATATTATGAACATATATATATATATATATATATATATTGCTCATCAAATCATCTTCTTCTTTGAAGTGGACTTTTAATGATCTCAGTTAGATAATTTCAAAATGTTTGTTAACGATTGTTAACAGACAAACACACTTATATCAGTTAAATAAAATCCAAATCCAAATTAATTTTTAAATGATTTAGAAGAAAACCAGCAGCTGGTTTTATTTAAACAGATTTTTTTACGCATTAAAGGGTTTCATCAACTATTTAGTAAAAGAGCACAAAAAGCGCATCTTATAAAATCTTATTCTTAAATCAACTTCTTTTATTTAGAGGATTGATCTCAGAATCACTTCAAAACGTTAATTAAGCATGAATGAAACAAAGACTCCGAAAAATACAAATTAAAAAGGGGAACATTGCGCATTGTGGAGAAAATAAACGCAAGTACGGCACATTTGAGACGCGCTTTAAAGCGTGCAGGTGCACTCGCATGGGAACCCTCTCTCGAACGCGCGGCCTCCGTTTCTCCAGAAATGACTCCACATTTATTAACCTCTCGGAATCATAAAGCACGTCTCTTCTTCAGGACATTTCTCGTCCCGCATCAAAAGCCCTGGCGCTTTCTTCGGCCGTATGGAGCAAAATTTGGCGCACAATGCGCACGGCCCTTTAGTTCAAAGCGGCCATCAGCGGGTCTACCCGAAGACCTTTCTTCTGCCTCCTTTCAATCCGGGTTTGGAAAAGCACTACAGGGCCGAGGCGCTCCTAATACCTTCTGATGGGGATTGAATTCATTATCTCCAATAACACAATTGTGCTTGGCCGACGAAAAGAGCAAAGCAATACCCCTCAAAATCTCCGGCGCCAAAGAAAAGGCCTTTGAAAGGGCGAGAGGGAGAGAGAGGGAGATCTCTCTATCCTCCATCAGCTTTAGGAGCAGCTGCTTTTCCATTAAATTGATACGGGAGAAGTTTATTAGAGCTTCGCGCCCCTCTAATATGCGCGGAGCATGTCAGGTTGGTGGTCTCGCTCTCCCCTGGTGCTCTTCCATGTTCCTCTCTTCATTATTCTGAGGCTCTGGAGAGAGGAGCAGACTCGCGTCGTTCATTGAGAGGGTGCAGATAATTGAACAGTTTTCCTACTTTTATTTTTATATAGAAAAAAAACACGTTCAAATGAAAAAGGTTTTGTTGAACAGGTGTCAATATCATGCGTAATAATCCGATTTAAACAAAAATCGGATTGTTATCATATCTTTTAATTGGCTTTCGGGGTGAGCTCGCGTTGCATGTTTTACTAAGTTATTAAAAACAACAGATTTGTCTCTCTGTAACGTGTCCACTTATTTGTTAACTCATCTAGACTGAACTACTCCAAAAGTATTATTGTTAATATTGCTATTTATTGAATAATATGAAATATAACTAACATATTCAACTATAAAATAGAACAAACATTCAATTTGACCTACAACATTGGGGCTCAAAAAAAAAAACCCAAACAACAACCAAACAAAACAAACAACAGTGAAAACGTACGAATCAAAAAATGACGTCGTACGAAAAAGCGATTGAAAAATTGTTCGATTTATTTTGTTATCGTTTTAAATGAAATTGACTATTCTAATGCTTTTTTAACGTAGATTGCTCGGCTTATTTCGATTTTTATTCCTATTCGTGCAAGTGTTTTTAACGAGAATTAAACTCCTATAACTTCCTAAAGTTTGAATTCGTTTAAAACATCTAAAACATCAATTTGATTCGCATGTTGGCGTTCGTAAGCTATGCATTAAAAACGTATCCTCTCACACTTGTTAAAAAACACGCAAACGTTTTCATGACGAATAATTCGTTAATATTCTGAGCTCTGACAAACAATTAAAAAGATTTGACAGCAAAACAGCAAAACGGACACGTTGAAACTTTACCCCCCAAAAATAGAATCTGATAAAAAACGTCCCAAAGAGAAAAGTGCATCAACAAGAACAACAAAAAAAAAAATTCGCGCAAACGGCATCCAAAGCGAAAAGGGCGGGAATATTTGGTGTCGTTATAGCAACCGGATCCGCAGCGCTTTTCTTCGCGGGTCATTCAATATGTGAGGGCGAAACACGGGTTTAATTAAAGCGTATAAAAGTGTTTTTGTAAGTCGATGATGGCGCAGACAGAGTCCGGGGGAGGTAAGGGGCTGAGTTCACACACACCGCCGCGGCATCTCGAGCAGACCCGGGTGAGGTTTGGGGGTAACTTTTCCGTCTGAGGGCGAGGGGCAAACACGCACCCCGAAAAGAACACGCTTGTTAAGCAGCAGTTAAAGAGGAGCCCCGTCTGCTCCGCATCCATCCATCCATCCACCCATTAACCCACCCACCCATCCATCCATCCACCCGTCCATCCGTCCGTCCGTCCATCCATCCATCCATCCATCCATCCACCCGTCCGTCCATCCATCCATCCATCCATCCATCCATCCATCCACCCGTCCGTCCATCCATCCATCCATTCACCCACCCGTCCATCCATCCATCCACCCGTCCGTCCGTCCATCCATCCATCCATTCACCCACCCGTCCGTCCATCCATCCATCCATCCACCCGTCCGTCCATCCTCCCACCCACCGTCCGTCCATCCATCCATCCATTCACCCGTCCAACCATCCACCCACCCACCCATCCATCCATCCATCCACCCGTCCATCCGTTCGTCCATCCATCCATCCATCCACCCGTCCATCTGTCCGTCCGTCCATACATCCATCCATTCACCCACCCGTCCGTCCATCCATCCATCCATTCACCCGTCCAACCACCCACCCATCCATCCATCCACCCCTCCATCCGTTCGTCCATCCATCCATCCATCCACCCGTCCATCTGTCCGTCCGTCCATACATCCATCCATTCACCCACCCGCCCGTCCGTCCGTCCATCCATCCACCCATCCGTCCGTCCATCCTCCCACCCACCGTCCATCCATCCATCCATCCATTCACCCGTCCAACCACCCACCCACCCCATCCATCCATCCACCCGTCCATCCGTTCGTCCGTCCATCCATACATCCACCCACCCGTCTGTCCGTCCATCCATCCACCCACCGTCCATCCATCCACCCACCGTCCGTCCATCCATCCATCCATTCACCCGTCCAACCACCCACCCACCCATCCATCCATCCATCCATCCACCCGTCCATCCGTTCGTCCGTC